>LPNX011033635.1:301256-336097 GCA_001517045.1 Pseudotsuga menziesii | reverse complement strand
CCCCCCCCCGCACTATTACACCCCGTAGTCACAGTCGGAACCTTGTGCAAATGGTTAATTGACTTTATGACCATCGACCCTGTTTCGTCTAATGGCCACAAGTACATTATTATGGCAGTTGATTACTTCACCAAGTGGGCCAAAGCCATGCCCACATTCAATTACAAAGCTGAAATTGCAGCATGTTTCTTCTTGAACCATGTCATTACACGGTTTGGTGTCCTCAAACAATTAGTCTCTGATCATGGGGAACACTTTGAAGACACTATATGGGATGAATTATCAACCATGTTGAAATTCAAACACTAGTACTCCTCTTCGTACTAGCCTCAAGGCAATGGCCAAATTGAAGCAGTCAACAAAATCATCAAAACAATGCTCCAACGGATGGTAGGAAATCATAAAACCAACTGGCATCACATGCTATTCTCTTCCCTATGGGATTATCACACATCTACAAAAACTATAACCAGTTTCACCCCTTTCTTCCTAGTACATGCCATTGAATCAGTGCTCCTGATAGAGTGTCAAATCCCATCCCTCTACCTCGCGGTGAAATTCCTTCCTGATATTTCACCAATAGAAGAATGGCTCCTCCAACTCGAGAAAAACATAGAAGACCGTTGAGCTTCCCTCCAAGCCATTGAAGTAGCAAAAACATGATCAAAGATCCAATATGACTCCCATGTCCACCCTTGCACCTTCAGCGAAGGTGATATGGTTCTAGTCTATGACCAACCCAACAATAAATTGGGTAAAGGCAAGTTGGAATCAATGTGGTATGGCCCATACATTGTCCACTGTTGCCTCAGAAAAGGGGCATACACCCTCATTGAATCTGATGGACAACTCTTGGAGAACCCCCGCAATGGGCTCTACCTAAATAAATTTTATGCTTAACATCGCCAATGAGTCACTTCATTTTCTTTTTCTTTTTTTTCAACGTTTTTTAGCAAAAATCAAAGGCAACACCATTAGCTGCTAGTCAAAAGTCACTTGGAACTTGTTCGAAACACCTTTCACACCTCCAGGATCAAATTTCCATTTCCTTATGATACCATCATCTCATGTTTAATTAACAATTCAAGGACCATTTCCCACCAGTCACCTCGACTCATGAGCCATGACATGACGATACAAGTGTCTACAGACCAATACTCATATCACACTGCCCGACCGCTACTCATACAATCTGTCGAGCCACCGCCCATTAAGGATTGTACTATATTTTAATTTTTATAGTTATAATTTTCTTTTTCACTGCACCTTACACGGACATCTGGACCATCATCCACAAAACATTTTGTTTTTCTTCCATATATTTGACATAGAAGTGTCCTTGGGCTGCTGCCCATTTAGGAATGTAATTTTAGCTTTTATTTTGTATTTTTAGCACATAATGTTCTTTTCTGTTTACTGCACCTTACGTAGACCTCTGGGCCACTGTCCACAAACTGATTTCTTTTCTTGCACTTATTTGGCATATAAATGCCTCTAGACTTGTACTTACATCGCATGTGGCCAAGTTCGTCCACATCAACACATACACACGCTCTCCTAACCTCTGTTTGAGAGCCACCTCGGTTTGTGTGCCTCTGCCACACCGTCTCATAGGCCTCTGCCGCGATCTATCCCATGCATGTATTGGTATGTTTAAGATCCTTTTACTCTGTCCATACTGCGCAGATGACCTTTGGACCTTCGTCCACCGTCCCGACATGGGGCACTGCTCGTGGCACCGCAGTCGGTTGACCACCTTGGATTTTCGTTTAAGCTCTTTTCTGACTCCTTAAAACAATAAAAATATCATTGAGCATAGCTGCTTCCTTTCCCTCTCGCTAAAGTATAGGAAAGGGCATCTACATCATCTCGTTTACCTCCTTTTGCGGACCATGTAGACCGTTTCATGAAAAGGACATCCTTGGCACAGTCAAGCCAAGACCATTCCCCTCTGCATACTTTTGTGCTTCCTCAGGCAGAGGGGTCATGCTTGATGAAAAATCTCACCATCGGTTGTCATTAAGCTCTTTTCCAGGCGTTTTAACAAGAAAAGATGGCCAAGCAAACTTGGTTTCATTCATTCTCGTAAAATTATTTGAATGACCATTCAATCAGTATAGGTTTAACCGTTTTCAGCCTGATTGGACTACCAACAATAAATAAGTCCTTCATCCCCTCCAGGATGGGTGAGATCTCCTATGTATACTTTTATCCTTTTTTCGAGCAAAGGAGACTACCAACGAAAAAGAGCCCCCACTGGAGTCTTCTTTGTGCTTTCAGACTTTCAAAAATTGAAAGCACCATCGAGCATTTACCTTCTCGAGCTCTCCAAAATCCACGAGATCGTACCACAATGGTGTCCCTAGACACCACCCCATAGAAAATAGCTTGGCAGCATCCCCACATTGGGTCGCCTTTCTTCAGAGTACTCTGCATTGTGTCATCCTTGGATCCCATCAGTATCAAAAGTGTCCTCCCCCTCCAAGTATTTCCCATCTGCACTGACATTCCTGGTATTATAGCTATGATCCAATCCCCTTGAGTTCGTTTCATTTGCTTCCTGGTCCACCCTGTCGTCATACTCTGAACAAAGGAAGTTTGAGTCTCCCACTCCTCCCTTGCCGCTATTCAGTTTTTTCCCTTCCCTCCTCTCCCCCCCAATTCAGTGAGTCAGTCCCTAGATTGCTTCACACCTTTCGGTTATCCCTCACACTCCTTGTCAAGGAAACATCATTGCCTTGACTAGGGGAAGGTCTCCCTCTATCGATTCCAACACATGTATTCCAAAGGATAGACCTAGAGGTCCATGTACCTTGGTTTCATTAACATCATTGATGTGTTCCTTGGACCACTTGAGAGGAGTTCTTAGTGCCTCTTGGGATGGTTGTTTCTCATGTGCTCGACTTCAATTCCATCATCGCACCATTGAGATTCATACAGGGTTTGTTCCACACAGTACCTGGTCGAAGACCCCAGATGCCACCTGACTCTAGCACATTTGTCAGTCCACTCAAGGGACCTAAACAGGTTACATCCCTTGTTATTTTTGGGTTGCATTGGAGACAATGTTTAGAAACCCCATCAATGCTTCGATATACCATTATGATTGATGTAGCATACTTGTACCATAGAGACTCTGAATCTCAATCAGTGAGTCCATATAGCTATGTACTGTTCCATATCCAACAGACCGTCAGTCATGAAGATATAGCATTCCATCAGAATTCCATGGGTCCAATGTACCAGATAAGTATTGTACTCGGCCTCATAGGAGAGGCAACCATCATTGTAACATCAGTTGTATATGATCAGCTCCTATATTTTAGAGCATAGATCAAATGATTCTTTTGACATTGTCACGAGCATGGGAATGGCTGCCTCATTCATATACATGTCACACATTTATTGTATCTCACCCATTTATGGGAACAAAATTAATACAAAACCAAAAACCACCATGCCCCAGCCTCGGAAGCACCACCTCTCGATAGAAAATCCTATGATGTCTGTCGACCATATGTTGAGCTCCTGCCCTCACACATCAGGGGGAAATTTGTTAACCCAAAAATCCCCCACACATCTCTCAATGGCCTACACCACCCAAGGACACCACTTCACAACACTCATTTCACTCCATAAGACCTTCCATTTGACCCCCACACCTCCAAAAGAGCCCAAGGATGAAGAAAAGGGCTAAAAACCCCCAAAAAGAGCCCAAAATAGACCCCTAGGAGCTAAAGCCCTAAAAAAGGGGCTAAAACCCTAAAAGGGGCTAAATTTAGGGTGGAAGGGGCTAAAGCCTTCACCAAGAGCTTAAAACCCTAAAACCCCTTGGAAAAACTATATAAGGAGGGTGGGGGGTCACTCTCAAAACACTCCTCATTTGCATATTGTTATGCTGCTCGTGGATGCTTTGAGACCTCTTGCTCTCAAACCACCCACTCTCCCTCTCCTTCATCTCCATTTCTCCAAGCCATTGCTTCCCAACCAAGAGAGAGGTGCTCCCATGAGCTAGGGCATGGTGGCCCATTTCCACCCAAGTAAGGTATAGCTTCTTTTCATGCATGTTTATTTACTTGTTTTGTTTTCTAACCAATATTTCTAGTTGCATGTTTGACATTAACATCATTTGCAGGTTGTCTTCATAGTAGGTAAAGTTTATTTTTCAAGTTTTGGAGGCAGAACCCTAACCCACTATTTGCAGAAGGGTTCACAAGGGCTGCATCTCCATATTTATTTCCGTTATTTTCTCTTATATGTAGTTTACAATAGCTTCCATTTACTTGTTATAGTGTAGCTTAGCTTAGTTTCAATTCGCAGCTTTGTTTCAGTCATTTTTACTTCCATTTTTTACTATTTTCGAAGGGTAGGAACCTACCCTTGTGCCTTATAGGCACAAGGGATCCATTTTTACCCCTGTAGTGAGGAGAAATTATCACTGCAACCTTGATGAACAGCATAGAGATGCACTGACAGCAAACCAAGCTCATAAAAATAGGGTCAAAATCCAATATGATAAATTGGTCAAGCCTCGAATTTTCTCTGAGGGAGAACTTATTTTTCTCTGCGAACAAGACAAGGAACCCCTGGGGGCAGGAAAGTTTAGGTCTATGTGGTTAGGACGTTATATCATGTCGAAAGTATTAAATAAAGGCACATATGAATTGATATATTTCAATGGGAATAAGCTGGTTGAGCCTAGAAATGGGCTCTACCTGAAAAAGTACTATGCTTAGGCTTAGCACTTTTTCTTCTATTTTATTGTATGTATTTTTATATACATTAGTTTGTCGATTTGTGTCTTTTATACCATCAAATGGTTATTTCAGATGTCTTCCGAGAGGTTCGTAGGTTTCGCTGATGGTGCCAGTCACCACACTTGTAATTTAGCTTCAGCTGCATGGGTCATTTATTCTCCCTCAAGACAGCTAGTTGCCTCAAGAGGTGCTTACTTAGGTCCTACTTCCAATAATGTGGATGAATATAGGGCCATCATTGAGCTTCTATGGGATGCTTTGTCACGTGGTATCACTCAGCTGGAAGTTTGAATGGACTCTAAACTAGTGGTTTCCCAGCTCAATCGAGCTTACCAGGTGCGGAACCCTATTATATTACGTCATTTTATGCAAGTTAGGTTATTGGAAAGAAATTTTGAGTTCATTACATTCAATCATATTCCAAGGAATCAAAATTCATTAACTGATGCATACGCTAATTACATCTTGGATTGGCATTTAACACATTTTTTATAAAAATATACAACAAACACATAAAAAACATTTGTAAATAAAATGACAAAACATATATATATATGTGTGTGTGTGTGTGTGTGTGTGTGTGTGTGTGTGTGTGAATATATGTCCATAGATAGGTCAAGTCTCTGATCCTCAGATCCAGTCATAACTGTATAATATACAAAAAATATACAAAATATGGATCAAAGTCCATCAAATGCCCTAGATCTAAGCTAGACCGCCCTAGTCACTTGGACCACCCTGGTCCCTCTGGTCTCCCTGTACTCTGGCTTCTTCATCCTCTTGGGATTCAACAGCCTCAACAACATCTATGTATACTAATATTGCTCTTGCTACCTGCCTCAAAAGGCGTATCCAGATAGGTGGTACACCAACCATGAACTCCTGCATGATGGCTGGGATGTGCTCAATCTTTAAGGTGGGTACTCTCTAGGTAAGCTTGGCCATATTCCCCTCCAGAACCCTAATCAGCCCCTAGTCTTCTCCCAAGATAGGACACACATACATGCATGGATTCTCTTCAAGGTGGACTGGTCCAATATTTGCATTTGACATTTTAATAGGATTAGAACTCTTACACATATTTGTATATCTCTATATTTTAAAATTCATAAAAATTTGAAAATTTGAAAATAAAAAATTACCTAACTCTCTCCATGCTCCTCATGGAGGGAGAATGAGGTCTACATCACCTAGGAATTCCATTCTAGCATATGGAAACTGCTCTATGCTAGCAACTAACGCTCCCACCAAAAGTAGAATTAATCATCATAGACACTCTGCACTGAGCAACCACCTCCCTGTTGAAATATTGTAACTTCAAAGAATATTCTATATGTATTTCTTTGTGGTCCCTGATGGTCCTACCAGGAGAACCACTTTTATTACTTTGTACCTCGATGCTCCTAATTGGAAGAACTAATCAGAGTCATGAGGTAGTCTCCTCTAATTGTAAAGGTGGGTCATTAGCACCCCAGTGTGGTTACTTGAGCCTACATGTGTAACTCGAGCCTACATGATTAACTCGAGCCTACATGACAGATGAGTTAACTTAAGTGAACAAATGAATATAAATAGAGGTGTGGTGCTCCTCATTTGAGACACACTTACACTGGTGTAGCACATTAGTGGAGAAGAGAAGAGTAGCTAGAGAAGGAGGAGGATTAGGCTTTGATCTCCTTGTTGGTTTTACCTTTTACCTTCTTTCTGGGGCATCTATATTGAGGAATATTTTTCTGGGATTTTCCCTTTAGGGTTTTCCCAGGATAAATCTTTGTGTTCCTGTTGTATGGTTGTGTTTGTCTGTCTTTCAGTGATCCTGTTTATATGCTTTTGTTATGAATTCGAAATGAAATACTAATGATCTAGCTTAGCATATGAAAATTTAACATGGGATTAGAGCCACCCTGAAAGAAGACATTGTACAGCTATAGAATATAGGTCTTCTTAACTTTTGGGTCTCTATCCACAATCGATTCGCAAAAGAAGGCTAGACTGACTCTCCATTGAAGGGCACATCTTTCTGTCGAAGCAGAATTCGATTCCGAGCATTTACAGTTTTGGTGTGGAAAATTAGGGCTTTCTACAAAAGAGGAATTTTTTAGTGAGCCTAGAATAGGATTTTTCTCCTCATAAAAATAGAATTTTAGAGAACTGGATCAAGAAATTTGGTTGGGTGAAACTCCAGGAAAGTCAAACCCTAGTTTGACCCCAAGCTAGAAAAACCCTAAATACTAAAAATGCTAAGTTTTGGTACATTCACTATATCCTAAGATTGGAGAAGGATCAGGAGCTGAAACGTGCAGAGGCCGAATATAAAATCCTTATTTACACTGTATCCAAAATCCAGCCTGATATTCTCTATATTTTGGGAGATATGATCCCTCCAAGTTAGGGCTCCAGCCTCTTCAAGAATTCATCCCTAAACAAGACACCTATGCAGAATTGCTGTAGCTTGGGCTACAGAGATCCAAATAAAATTCCTGAAGATGTTCCAAAAAAATAGTGGATGGTACTTTCTGTGGTCCAAATTTCAGAACCAGAAGATGAAACAGTGACATGTGGCATGCCGTACAACTTCATTGTTCTGAACAGTCCTGTAACAGGTCACCTTGGGAAAAGGATCATAAATCAAAATTGGTGAAACCAATTTTGATGAAACCTATGGTGTTGGATCAGGAACATGCGAGGTTACCTCAATGAGAAATTTCAAACACAGACAGGAAGAAATTTAGGATATATCATAGAAACAGTAACAGGAATTTCTGCAGAAGAAATTGGAAAACTAGGGCTTCCTGTTCCGGGAGCTTCCCTCTATTGTTTTCAGAGAAGGAGTACATTGGAAAGCTCCATTTGAAGAGATCTATATTTCTATACAATCATATCTAAAAGATTCCAAGTTTTTAAAATTAGGGTTTCTTTGACAAACCCTAGATCATCCAGCTCCAGAAGTAGGACAAACACCTCAAATCAGTAAGATCTAATCTTTTGCTATTTGCATTTGAGGTTGTCATTTCAAAGTGATCTATCACATAAACTTGATGATAAGCTTGATGAAGTTGACACCTTCCAATCATAAGAGTATTTGATCTCTTTGATGAAAATAAATTGGACACCTACATGAGTAGAGAGGTTACAGTTCTGAAGCTCAAAGCCTTACACCAGAAGAACTTGGTCAAGGCCAAGAACATCATTGTTGATTTAGTCACAGATCAACTTGTACCACAAGTGTCTTCCCTAAAGACACCGAAAGAGATGTTTGATTCCTTGACCAAGCTAATTGAATAAAATAACATACATCGGAAGATGACCTTAAGAAACAAATTGAAGAGGTAAAAGAAGAGGTGAAGAATGCAGAAGTGGTGATAGCCACCTTGAATGACCTCCCAGGATCGTGGGATTCATTCATGTGAAGAACATATGCCAGAAGGAAGTGATTACTTTCAGCTCGACTCATAAGAAGAGAATAATAAGAAGGGAGCAATTGAAGATCAAGCTCTCACCATTCAAAGAAGATCCCTCTTGCGACGAGGAATATGAAGAACTTAAGAACCTCTTGTTCACATTGCCATTTGGATAAGAAATGATGATTTCATGAATGGAGAAGATGATAAAGAAGAATGATAAAGATGGATTCTACCCATGAAACAAATAAAAGATAAGTATTCAATTGTCATTTCATGATATTGTTTTGTGTTATACATTTGATTATATTCAGTTGATGTGTTATGCATGATAGATTGTTTGCATTAATGACTGTATACTACTAATATGCATGTGATGGGTAAGTAGCTCATGGTGCTATACAACCCTCCATTGCTACTTATTTAGAATGAAGCCTCCTTGTTGACATATTGGATTAGTGCACAATATCAATAATGTCATGATAGAAATGGAAGGCATCTAGAAAGTTTCTATGAGATATGGATGAATGTTGTATTGGCTAAACAGTTGCATGATGCATAAGAATTTGTCGTTATACATATGTTTTATGAAATAGTTCTAACCATGAAACTGGTGCATTTGAATTGTAGGAAAGATCCTGTACAATATCCTAAGAGAAGGATGAGACTTTTTCTGAAGAACAAGTGATGACAATTCAAGATTCACTCCAATAAAATCTGAAACTCCCAGGGTCAGAGACACCATGATGTAAGAAAAAGCTTCAGAGAGCAGTAGATCGACCTCGAAGGATGAAGACCACCATGGGTATGAGAGATAACTCAAGATGAAGAAAAGAATGCTATGAAAGAAGCTGTGATCAAAGAATAATAGTTGATCATGGGGAATGATGTATATGATATGATTTCGAGACATAAAGGGAAGTACATAGTATCCTTCATATGGATCTACAAGAACAAGTGTACAAAGCAAGGTTCATGACTTGCCTCAAAAAGGATAGAATATGACATGACATACTCTATTGACCAGTATATATCAAGCATAGAACCACCTATACAGAATGAAGAGGGAAGATGATACTCCACTTCAGGGGGAGTGACTACTAAAGATATTTGAGTTTGACATGGTACGACATGATGGATAGCTTCGTGATGGATTGAGACTTTACCAAGAGTAAAGTGGGTTCCAACCTTCAAGGTTGAATGCAAAAGACTAGGATATGATGATGACCTGACAAGACGAACTCATGGAAGATGTTATGATGAAATAATACTAGAATTATGTTTGGGATATAGCACTCAAACCAGAAAGCAAGGATGTGGTATCTACCAAATGGATTTGCAAGATAAAATATGTTGCTGATAGAAGTAAGAAAAGACTTGTGGCTAGAGGTTTCTATCAGAAAGAGGGAATTAATTCTGAAGAGACACTTACTCCAGGAAGTAAGGTACACTTCCTTTAGAACTATTATGGTAGTTTCATCCATGATGAAGTAAATACAAACCTTCCTTAATGGATGATTGAGGAATATTTTTACATCGAATAGTCACAAGGATTTGAAGTTGAATATAGATGGACTCACATATGCAAGTTGGAGAAGGCCCTCTATGGCCTGAAGCAAGCTCCCAGAGCTTGGTATGGAAGAATAGATAGTCTCCTGACGAGCATGGGCTTTGCCAAGAGTAAAGTTGATCCTAACCTTTACTACAAGGCTATAGAAGATGAACCTGTCATCCTGTTATTATATGTGGATGACTTATTCTTGACATGAAAATAAGAAACTAGCAGAAGAATTTGAGATGAAATACCTTGGGTTAATGCATTATTTCCTAGGTCTAGAAGTATGGAAAAGTTTAGAAGGAATATTTCTCAACCAGGGAAAGTATGCGGTAGAGATATTGAAGAGATTCAATATGTTGGAATGCAAAGCCATGGCCACACACATGGACTTCAACTGGAAGCTGTTAGCTGATGACTCATCAGAGTTAGTGGATGTGACTCATTACAGATAGATCATTGGGTCATTGATGTACTTAACAAATACTAGACTAGACATTTGTTTTGCTGTGAACACCTTAATTCAATATCTTGTTCAACCAAGATGGGTTCACCTAGTAGCTGCAAAACATGTGGTGAGATATCTGAAAGGGACTATAGACCTTGGTATATACTATGATGGTAGCCATGACTACAAATTGTATGGCTATATAGATGTAGATTGGGGTAGAAGTATCTCATATAGGAAAAGCACATCAGGTAGATGATTTTTTTTGGGGTTTGCTATGAGTTCATGGTTTAGCAGGAAACAGTCCATTGTTTCTCTTAGCACTACTAAAGTAGAATACATAGCAGATTGCTCTGCTAAGTTGTGAAGTCATATGGCTTCGAAAGTTGATATCAGGTCTCTTTGATCTGAAGATGGATACTACAATGATTCTATGTGATAACCAGAGTTGTGATGACAGAGAACCCTGTGTTCTGTCGTAACACATAGAAATCTGGTATTTCTACATACGAGATAAGATGCAGATGATGATGTTTCAATATTTACATACTGTAGATGCAGATGATGGTGATTTTGTATTTCTATACTGAATATAGAGATGATGATGCTTTCAGTATTTCTGTACTGAAGATACAGATGATTATGCTTTCAATATTCACATACTATAGATACATATGGTGATAGTTCAGTATTCACATAATGAAGATGTAGATGATGATGATTTAGATGCTGATGTGTTAACAAAGCCTCTATCCTGAGTAAAGTTTGAACACTTTCGAGACAAGCTTGGTATGGTTTGAAAAGACCTTCCCCGAAAGGGGGAGTAGTGATGTTGTAGTGGGATTGTATCATCCCTGGGAACTTGCCCTAAAGTGATCCAGAGACCTCGATCTTCAAGAATGAAGAGGGATTGTATCATCCCAGGACATATGTCCAGAAGTGATCCGGTGACTTTGGTCATCGAGAATGTGGTGGGATTGTATCATTCTGGGACATATGTCTAGAAGTGATCCGGTGACTTTGGTCATCGAGAATGTGGTAGGATTGTATCATCCTTGAACTTCGGTTCAAAATGGATCTGGTGTAACTTCAGTCATCAAGAATGTGGTAGGATTGTATCATCCTTGAACTTCGGTTCAGAACGGATCCAGTGTAACTTTAGTCATCGAGAATGTGGCAGGATTGTATCATCCTTGAACTTCGGTTCAGAATGGATCCAGTGTAACTTCAGTCATTGAGAATGTGGCAGGATTGTATCATCCTTGAACTTCAGTTCAGAATGGATCTGGTGTATCTTCGATCATCGAGAATGTGGCAGGATTGTATCATCCTTGAGCTTCGGTTCAGAATGGATCTGGTGTAACTTCGGTCATCAAGAATGTGGCAGGATTGTATCATCCTTGAACTTTGGTTTAGAATGGATCCAGTGTAACTTCGGTCATTGAGAATGTGGCAGGATTGTATCATCCTTGAAATTTGGTTCAGAACAGATCTGGTGTAAATTTGGTCATCGAGAATGTGGTAGGATTGTATCATCCTTGAACTTCAGTTCAGAATAGATCTGGTGTAACTTCAGCCATCAAGAATGTGGCAGGATTGCATCATCCTTGAGCCTTAGTTCAAAATGGATCCAGTGACCTCGGTTGTTGAGAATGTGATAGGATTGCATCATCCTTGGATTTTGAGTCCAAAAGAGATCCAAAGACTTCTTTGAGTTTGTACTGTGGGTTGCTGCTGCTGATGATGATGTTTCCTGATCGAAAGATCAGAGTGTGATGATGATGATGATGTTTCTGATCGAAAGATCAGAGTGTGATGATGATGATGATGTTTCTGATCAAAAGATCGGATGTTGTTGATGATGATGATGTTCTCTAATCGAAATATCAGAATATGATGATGATGATGATGTTTCTCTGATCGAAAGATCAGAAGTTGCTGATGATGATGATGTTCTCTGATCGAAAGATCAGAATATGATGATGATGATGTTTCTCTGATCGAAAGATCAGAAGTTGCTGATGATGATTTTCTTTGATCAAAAGATCAGAATATGATGATGATGATGTTTTCTGATCGAAAGATCAGAAGTTTCTTATGATTATGATGCTGCAGATGATGATGATGTTTTCTAATCAAAAGATCAGAATGAAATGATGATGATGATGTTTCTGATTGAAAGATTAGAATGTGATGATGATGAGATCCTAATGATGATGATGCTGTATTATCAAAGTATGATGATGATGGCGTACTGATCGAAAGATCAGAATATGATGATGAGCTGATGTTAGAGTATGATGATGTTTGGTTGATGATCGAAATATCAGAGGCTGATGATAATGATGATTTTGATTGAAATATCAGAGTATGATGATGATGATATTTTGATGATGATGATGTTGATGTTTTCATGATGATTTTTCTGATCGAAAGATCAGAGTATGATGATGATTTTGTTGCTGATCGAAAGGCCAAAGTGCTGAAGAAGTTGTTGTTGATCGAAAGGCCATAGTGCTGAAGAAGATGTTGCTGATCAAAAGGTCAAAGTGTTGAAGATGATGTTGCTGATCGAAAGTTCAAAGTGCTGAAGATGTTGCTGCTGATTGAAGAATCAATATGCTGAAGGTCAAAGTGCAGAAGATGTTGCTATTGATTGAAGAATCAAGATGCTGAACATGTTGGCGATCGAAGAGGTCAAAGTAGTAATGATGTTGAATACTAAAGATTGAAGATGAAGACTACATAATGTTGAAAAGATTCCAATGATTTATAGATGTATCACCTTGATGATGTTGATGATGTCCTCTATATTTCTCCTATTATTGTTGTTGTTGATGTTGTTATAGAATACCCTTCTCGTTAAGGGGGAGTGTTGAAATATTGTAACTTCGAAGAATATTCTATATGTATTTCTTTGTGGTCCCCGATGGTCCTACTGGGAGAACCACTTGTATTACTTTGTACCCCGATGCTCCTAATCAGAAGAACTAATAAGAGTCATGAGGTAGTCCCCTCTAATTGTAAAGGTAGGTCATTAGCACCCCAGTGTGGTTACTTGAGCCTACATGTGTAACTCAAGCCTACATGATTAACTCGAGCCTACATGACAGATGAGTTAACTTAAGTGAACGGATGAATATAAATAGAGGTGTGGTGCTCCTCATTTGAGACACACTTACACTGGTGTAGCGCATTACTGGAGAAGAGAAGAGTAGCTGGAGAAGGAGGAGGATTAGGCTTTGATCTCCTTGTTGGTTTTACGTTTTACCTTCTTTTGGGGCATCTATATTGAAGAAGCTTTTGCTGGGTTTTTCCCTTTAGGGTTTTCTCAGGATAAATATTTGTGTTCATGTTGTATGGTTGTGCTTGTCTATCTTTCAGTGATCCTGTTTATATGCTTTTGTTATGAATTCGAAATGAAATACTAATGATCTAGCTTAGCATATCAAAATTTAACACTCCCTAGCGGAAGAAGATATCTCCCCATCTACTTAGCCTAGGATGACGAGGAGAACAAATTAGCAATGGTATTGCAGGGCTCAATCCCGACACTCTCTCAAAGAAGAAGGCTACTAGTATGCTAGAATATCCAAAATTCTTATTCCTTCCTCTCTTGTAGTGAGAGAGTTGTTTTCTTATAATCGGGATCACTCTTGAGCACCACTCATATAGGCCCCCCTGCATACAATCCACTGCTAGTCTCATCTGGTTCCATGTTGTAAGATGAAGAGAAGATGATCCCACAACCCTCACTATGGTACTTGTCAATACCTATAGAGGAAGGTCACGCATGTGTATAAATGGGATGCAACTACCCCTCTTTTGTGTGCCTGGTGCGTAGTATATATCAATATAGTTTTGGACAGTTAGAGGATCACCGCCTCTGCCAGTGCCTTCTAAGTTTACCAAAGCTCCCCATCGTGATAGACCCACAATGAAATATATATCCTCTAAAGTAATCTCCAAGGACTTACCTTGAAGGTCAAACATGCCTAATTCATGATCCCAGTAATTTATCAGGAACTCTAAGAGGTAGACATTGGCCTGCATAGGTGAGGTACATAAAAACTTTAACAACCCACTTGAACGTAAAACATTCACGGTGGGGGCATCTTGGAGTGCTTCTTGATCCATATCTTCATGTTCACGCTCCCTCCACTCAAGCACCATCTTCAAACCTAGTAAACAAGCATTTGCAAACCTTTAGTTTCAAGTAAAATTTAAATTTTTTGACCCTATATGCTTCTTGTTCACCTCACGCAGAGTACATAATTGTCTATTAAGGCATGTCGCGTACTCTACGCGAATTTCCTTCGGGAAACCTATGTACAAAATACGTGTACACGAGTTTCAATATACAGAACCTGTGTATAGTACATCATTGCTTTGTTGGGGGTGCTTAAAAGCATAAAATTAGGACCTAATTTTGAAAATTTCTAGGATCAAATTGAAGAGCTTGGGGTGTAGTATTACCTGACACTTGTGGATTTGGAATTGGTCCACCGGATTGTCCACGCTAAGCAATTGAAGGTAGAGGTGAAAAATTGTCTTTTATGGCTAAAAATACAAATGGTGAGTTTTATTTAAGTTTTTGAACTATCTATAGAAATTTTATTTCTTAAGTGGGTTGTTTCCCTATAGTTCACAATTTCCATAACTAATGCCATATCTTTTTTCCTTGTAACAGGTTTATCATCGTTCTAAGGTGTTTTTTTCTCATATAGGATGGTTTTTTGTCACTTCACATGCATTTTGCATCTATACCTACTCCATCTTAAACCTAGCAATTAACATTTTAACCACAGACTATGGTATGTTTAACCATTAGCTCCTTGTCTTTTCCATCGTTCTTCCATGGATAGGGCTTTCCTCTCATGAGTATCCTCATTTAGAACCTATGTTGTCTTTTGATACTCATGCTGCAGGTGTCTTAGGTATAGGGGAATATTTTTAGCTATTTTTCATGCCGAATTGAGCCTCATTTTGGTCTCTTTTTACAAGCTATCCCTTTATAGGACTCCCCGCCCTTAGGAGTTTATTTAGGCCCAGGTTTGACTAATTAAAACAGACTTGACTACCAATTTAACTTTTCCATTCAAGCTTGTTAAGAATACGTGAATGGGCATCCACATTGGTGGTAGGCTATCTCTTTCTCGGACCATGTGGAATAATACGAGAAAGGATCACTCTCTTTTCTATGGAATTGAGAAGAGTATTTTCAAGCGTAGGTTTATCACTTTTTTGGACCTGAGGGACTAAATTTACTGAAAAGGAACACCGAGTTTGAGCTCAGTTTTCTCTTTTTCATGCTCTGGACCTAAACATGAAAAATATTCTGAGTGTACTTTATGTCTTTTTCATGCTCGTTAAACACTAAAGAACAAAGCATCGAGTTTATTGTTGTAAGCCCCATTTCTTGTACTCAAATGGATCTTTTCGAGTGATCTTGCTTTCCTTCACACTCGTAAAACTCAATCTATATGGTGCTCTTGAAGGAGTGTTGGGTAGGTGGTAATTTAACCTTTTTCGGACCTCCCTAACTAAGTATGAAAAAGGTTCACCTTTTCTTCTACGGAAGTTAAGAGAGTTATTCTGTGGTATGTTTTATACTTTTCCGGCCTTAGGAGACTAAATTGGACAAAAAAGGACCCCCCTGGAGTCTTCTTTGGAATTTTTCAGACTCTCTAAATATGAAAATACCAGCTAAGAATTTACTAGTTTAGTCTCATAAAATCCATGAATCAGTGACACTATCAAGCATTATTTCCTCTTCTCTTCAAGCTTGTCAAAAAATGAAGAGAGATCTGAGTTGACTTTCTTGGACTCATTAAAATTTAACAGGGAAGGTAAGGAAAAAGTTTTCTTTTAGTTTTCAATTAGTGGCAGCATGTCATCCTTGAACAAAGCACTCTCTGTTTTTTCCGATAGTCATGTCTCAGTGTTCACTTTCAGTTCATCTATTACTTTGAGTTTCTTACTCCTCCTCTTGTCAGTTCTACCTAGGGAATCTGATCGTGTCTCCTACATGACAGATAAGTCTAGTTGTTCCATCTATAAAGTTAGAAGCTTCCTTGGGTCATCTCTCTATTGTGCTCACTGTTCAAGGACTTAACCCTGTGTCTAATCTATATCTCGATTCCATCATTGTCATATATGTTATTACTTGTGTCTCCCTTCTTTTACCCAGTTCCTAGTCACTCTTGTGATCCATTGGAGGATCTATTTCCTTCCTCATCACATTATGGTTCTACATCAACATTTCCTAATGACGAAGACCTAGAGTTTTGACAATTGTACCTCAGGATTCACTCTCATTATTGGTGGATTCCTTTGCTTCAGTTGTCGATTATCACCTATTGATTGACTATCTGTTGAATCTGCTCCATGTTTGACTTCAATAACATCTATTCACATCGCTTGGATTGTACTAGTTCTATGGGATTGTTTATGAAGACCTTAGTTTCCTATCTATGGACTAAGTTGCACAAGACTATGTTGTACCTATTTACATAATTTCCAGATCTTTGAAGACTCATCATTATTATATATTGTGGCTTCTATCCACCTTTGTAATATACATGGTCTAGTACCCATACTATATGATGTACTCAAATATTGTAATGAAGCTAGCGTTCCAGTATATTGAACATAGAATCCTCTAATATGACTTTGTATATGACATTATTATGTATTTGTTTCAGGTACTACCTCTGCTCCATTGGATTTTTGAGTTCTCCAAAGATAATGATTATAATGTATTTCAGCCATTGCTTCCCTTTGACCTCACACATTAGGGTACATCTATTATCAACCCAAATGGCACTTCTCTGTCCGAGTGCTGACACTTCATATGTTGGTACACAAAAGGACACTTTTGGATTGAAGGTTTCCTAAACACTGTAGATGGGAATGACATGAAATGCATTCACTCTCCAACCAACTTGCCATTTTATCTTTCTATGTGTGGATATCCATACATGACTATGTCCATTGAAACTCACGTACATACGTGACTATGTTCGTTGAAAACCCGCGTACTATACACAACTATTCGCATTGCAACTCACGTACAGATATGTACACGGGTTTCCATTAAAGCAACTCGCGTGTCATACGCAGGTTGTCAGTATCAATAGTTGTGTACACATCCATTCGACATTAAAAATAATAAAACGTGATTAATGGAGATTAGTTGATCGCTAAAAATTAACCATCTCAACTGTCTCAACCTCCTCAACCTTCGAAACTACTCTATTTTCCAAAGTGTAAATAGAGGCCTTGGGGAGGGCATTAATAGAATCAATCTTGGAGAGCAAAGTTATGCTAGTGGTATATCTTCAGAAGTCTTTGGAGTAGTAGAACTCAGAGTCCTTTGGTTGCAGAGGAGTCCTTGTTTCAGGCGTTGGGTTGTACACTTATCTCATTCACTATTGTTAATAAAGAGAATTCTTCTTCCAAATTTGTGTTGAGTCTCTTTCATGTATCATGGTTTATAAATATATTTGATTAAGCACTATATATGTTATTTATCTAACCTTTCATGTATACATGTATAAGTTTGTACTTGGAGAATTTTCTCTTTGTAGATGAAGGAGGTGCATCCCTGAAATATTTGGAGAGAGGCAGAGAAGGAGAAGATAAATCTTGGATCAATCGTCGATAATTGAGTGAGTCCAACATATCTTCCTATTTCCTTTCTATATTTTAAAGCTGATTATCTGCAAGTTATAGATGTATGTTGGTAACCCCAGAACCTAGGTTATAAGGGTGTTTATTCTTGAACAATAGGATGACTATCCAAAGGGGAATCCCAAGGATACTGATGGATAGGAGGACTCAAGTTCTTCTGTGAAATACATAACCTCCCTGATGCCCGATGTGTCTAAGATAATTGCAGCAGCTACAAAAATTTCACCCTTGTCCAGTCACACAAAGAAAACAAGTAAACGATGTCTTTCAGATTCCATGGGAACTGAAGAAGAGGACACTGCCAAGACTCCTAGGAGGTAGACGATTGAGGTAGAGGGAAAACTGGTCCAAAATACAACAAAGGACAACGAAAAGTAGAAGTGAAAGTGATAGGACTAGTGTTTGAGGTCAAGGAATATTCCTTTGCTGACACTCCAATGGACTCTGCATCATAATCTAGGGACAATATGGAGCTACTAGATAAGTATAAATAAACAAAGGATATGACTTCAAAGGAAACTACAAAGTTGTGTGCAGAGTTGAGGAATATTTCTAGTGAGGATGTGTCACTCATTGTTGTGAGAGACTAGTCCCACAACACTTTAAACTTGGCATTAGCAAAAAATAACAACGTTGCTAAAATAATAATGGACTTAGAAGACATCCCCATCCTAGATATGATTCATTTTCACAAACATAATAGGGACATCTTGTTTACAAACTTTCTGAAGTACACACTAAAGTTTTCTAAGTTGGAAGTTACTAAGAGTAAAGTTGAGAACCATGTGAGACAAGAAAAGGTGGAAAATAGGGCCCATCAGGCACAAATAAAAATGTTGTAGGAAGATATTCTAGCTACTGGGGGTCAGGATGACAAGGGAGCAGGCATGAACAATCTATTGGATGAAAATGAAAATGTAGTTCAATAGCTCAAGAAGAAGTTAAAAATACCTGCCACCCAGCTCATAAAAGGACCTGAGTTCGCTGAGATAGAGAAGGAAAGAGAATGCCCAAAGAATGATTTAATGGATTGCAAAGAAAGGTGGTTAAAATTTGTTGACAAGGAGAAGCAATGGAAAAAGGGCATATCTTTAGTGGTGGAAAGTGAAAAATATTTAAAAATAAAATATGATGAGATGGAGAGGAAATTGCAGGAAAACGAGGAGGAGCTTGAAGAAAGGATTATGGATCTTGTAGCTCCATCAGGTGAAAAAGCCATAGTCCAAGCTATGTCCCAGGTAAGCTTGAAGGATTTAGAGTTGAATGGGTTGAAGAACTAGAATAACACCTTGGATAACCTATCACTGCAAAGAGTGAAAGAAAGGAGAACTTGGGAAGCCAAGTCTAATACTTGGGAGGCCAAATTCTAGGCCAAGTGTAGGTTCAAGGGGAAAACATATTATATGGGACACAATTATTGAAGAAGAAAACAAATTTAGGCCTTACTTGGACTATATTTTGGATAATGAATTGGTAATACACTCATCTAGATAGGATCTAACAGTAGCAAGAGAAAAGATGAAAAAGAAACCAGTTGAATGTGCCAAGAATGCTATTGATTTTCTGAACATCTTGTCAGAGGATGATCTAAAGAAAGACATTTTAACAGATGGGATCTCCATCATGACTTGGGCTAGGAAGGTCATAAAAAAATATCACCAGTTGGACACAATCTAGGAAAAGTTTGATATTTTGGCTCACCAAGTAAAACTATTTATTGACATGTTTGATCCATTGTTCAAGAAAGGGCTCCCTTTCTTCTAGAAATAAAATGTTGCTATGTTGAATAATGATGAATACTATGAGAAACTGATTGCATGCAGGAAATACCATGCAAATTTTGCAGGTATGAATCAGCCACTGTTCGGCAGGGTAATTGTAGACAAATTGGATGATGAATTTGAAATCTTGTCTGCCTTAAAATAATCATGCACGCATTTGAAAAGATTTTCTTATAAGGACCACATCACGTTGTGCGTGCTGGAAAAAGAGATTTCCACAATGGAACTACCATTTCCAGATTAGTGGAAGGCATTTGAGAGGTTCAGGAGGGCCAGATACACATTGCATGCCCCGATAATAGGAGAAACAAGTCAAGTTTAGTCAGCAGAAAACCATTGAGGGTGATCCAAGCCATCATTGTCATGCTAAGCGAGTCTAATCCCTAGTAGTTGCATTACCTATTTTATCAAGCATGATCAATATTCATTATTTCCTATTTTATGTAAAAAATTATGGTGAATGCACCACTTCACAGCTATCAGAATGTATAATACTGATTCAGGATTGGTTCCCTTTGTAACCTAATTAGGCTCTGTTTCGAGGCAGGTCTTGGGATCCATAGCATTATAAATGTAATCGCTTTGGAGGAGAATGAGGTTGAATTGACTTACATATTTGTAAGGGCCTCTATGATTGGAATATAGCTCTAAAATAATTCTTGGGAGTCATAATGAAAATCTTTCTCTGAGTTTATGAGATTCATCGCAGTGTTTATATTCTGTTTTTGTTTCCTGTTTGTATCATTTTCCATATGTGTTAATTCATGCTAATGTTTTGTAGTTGTATGAGAGGAATTCATTTCATTAGGAGCTCCTTCCATTAGATGTATCATTCGTAATATGTTTTTGATGATTTCTATAGAATTCGTCCTTTTTAGATGCTCCATTTCTATCATTTCCCTTATTTGTTGTTCTTCTAAAGGTGTGTAGTAGGGATTTCTCCTTGCTACAGGGGTAGGAATGGCTCCCTTATATATATAGGATAGAAGGGTAGGTTCCTATGTGTGAAAATGCTGACAAGAAAGTGGAATGGACTGAAGTCAAAGAAGGAAATAAAATAGTGGCCGTGATCCCCTCTGTAGACAATGTTAGGGCTTCGCCTAGTCTACCTGTAAACAACTATTAAGCAAAAAGAAACCTGCAAAAGATGTTAATAGAAATACCTGCAAACAAAAATTTATTAGAAAAAACTACAAAATACTAAAGAAAATGCAAGAAACAACATTGATATACCTTCTCTTTGATGGAATTCGGCCACCATGCCCTGGCCTGAAGAAGCACCTCTCTTGGATGGGGGAGTTATGGCTCAATGGAGATGGAGGAGAGGGAGTGTGGGTGGCTTGAGAGACAAAGGATCTCAAGGTGTCCACGGGAATCATAACAGTATGAAAGAGAGGAGTGTTTTGAGAGTGACCCCCCACCCTCCTTTTATAGCTTTTTTGGGGTTTTAGGGTTTTAAGCCCTTGGTCCGGGCTTTAGCCCCTTTTTTGGGCTTTTAGCCCCTTTTGCCCTAATTTTAGCTCCTTTTACGGTTTTAGCCCCTTTTTGGGGGCTTTAGCTCCTAGGAGAGTATTTTAGGCTCCTTTTTGGGGTTTTTAAGCCCTTTTCTTCATCCTTAAACATTTTTTAGGGTGTGGGGGTCGAATGGAGGGTCGTGAAGTGGTGTCCTTGGGTGGTGTAGGTCATGGAGAGATTAATGAGGGATTTTTTGGGTTAAAAGATTGCCCCCTGATGTGTGAAGGAAGGAGCTCATTGTATGGCCAACAGACATCATAGGATTTGCTGCAGTGAGGTGGTGCTTCTGGCGCTGGGGCATGGTGGCTTTTGGTTTTTGCATTAATATGGTTCCCATCAATGGGTGGGATAAAAATAATGTGTGACATGTATATGGACGAGGTGGGAATCCCCATGCTTTTGACAATGTCAACAGAATAATTTGGTCTATGCTCTAAACTACAAGAGCCGATCATATACAACTGATGATACAATAATGGTTTCCTCAATGTGAGGCTAACTACAATACTCATCTGGTACATTGGACCCATGGCATTCTCATGGAATGTTATATATTCATGACTAACGGTCTGTTGGATCTAGAATAGTACATAGCTGTATGGACTCACTGATTGAGAGTCAGAGTCTCTGTGGTACAAGTATGCTACATCAATCATAAATCTATATAGAAGCACTGCTAGGGCTTCTAAACACTGTCTCCAATGCAACCTGGAAATCACAAGGGACATAACTTGTTTAGGTCCCTCGAATAGACTCATCAATGTGCTAGAGTCAGGTGACATCCGGGGTCTTCGACCAAGTACTGTGTGGACCAAACCTTGTATGAATCTCAACAGTGCGATGATGTAGTTGGAGTCGAGCACGTGAGAAACAACCATCCCGAGAGGCACTAAGGACTCCTCTCAAGTGGTCCAAGGAACTAAACAATGAGGTTAATGAAACCAGGATACCGGGACCTATGGGTCTATCCTCTGGAATATATGTGTTGTCGTCGACAGAGGGAGACCTGCCTCTAGTCAAGGAAATGATGTTTCCTTGACTAGGAGCGCGAGGGAGATAACCGAAAGGTGTGAGACAATCTATGGACTGACCCACTGAAGGGAGGGGGGAGGGGGAGGGAAATAATTAAATAGGGGCAGGGGAAGTGTGGTGGAATCAAACTTCCTTTGTTTAGAATATGACGGTAGGGAAGACTAGGCAGCAAATGAAACTTGACTCATGGGAATGGGATCATAGCTGTAATATTGGGAATGTCACTACAGATGGGAAATAATTGGACGAGGTGGACACTTTGATATTGATGGGATCCAAGGAAGACACATTGCAGAGTACTCTGAATAAAGCTGACCCAAAGGGGGAATGTTGCCAAACTATTTTTTGTGAGGTGGTGTCTAGGGACACCGTTATGGTACAATCTCATGGATTTTTGGTGAGCCTGAGAAGGTAAATGCTCAATGGTGGTTTCAATTTTAGAGAGTTTGAAAGGACGAAGAAGACTCCACTGGGGGATCTTTTTCATTGGTAGTCTCCTGTGTCGAAAAAAAGGATAAAAGTATACATAGGAGAGCTTGCCCATCCTATAGGGGATGAGCGACTTCTTTACTGTTGGTAGTCCAATCAGGCTGAAAAAGGTTAAACCTATACTGACTAGACGGTCATTCAGATACTTTTACGAGCATGAATGAAACCAAGTTTTCTCGGCAATATTTTCTTGATGAGAAGGCTGGAAAAGATCTTAACGACAACCTGTGGTGAGCTTTTTTGTAAAGTGCGGTCCCTTTGCCCAAGAAAGCATAAAATTATGAATAGGGGGACGGTCTTGGCTTGAACATTCCAAGGAGGTCCTTTTCAATTGATGGTCTACATGGTTTGCAAAAGGAGGTAAAGGAGATGATGTAGATGCCCTTTCCTATACTTTAGCGAGCGGGAAAGGAAGCAACTAAGCTCAGCTATCTTTTCATTATTTTTAGGAGTAAAAAAGAGCTTAAATGAAACTCTAGTGTGGTTAATTGATTGCTGTGGCATAGGAAGTGCCCCATGTCGGGACGGTGGACAGAGGTCTAAAGGTCATCCATGCAGTATGGACGGAGCAGAAGGCTCTCAAACATAACAATACATGCACGGGATAGATTGCGGCAGAGGCTCGCGAGTCGGTGCAATAGAGGCATGTAAATTGAGGTGGATCTTAGAAAGAGGTCAAAAGAGCATGTGTGTGTGTTGCAATGGATGGACTTGACTACATATGATGTGAGTGCAAGTTCGGGGCACTTATATGCCAAATACATGCAAGAAAAATAAATCAATTTGTGGATAATGGTCCAAAAGTTCGCGTAAGGTGCAGTGAATGGAAGAGACAACCATGTGTTAAAATACAAAATAAAAGTAAAAAATAGCATTCCTTAATGGGTGGTGGCTCGAACACTCGCATGAGTAGCGGTTGAGAGGTGTGATACAAGTACAGGTCCGTAGACACTCACATTGTTATGTCATGGCTCATGGATTGAGGTGACTTGTGGGAAATGGTCCTGAAATTTGTTTATTAAACATGAGATGATGGTCTCATAAAGAGATAGAGGGAGAAATTATGAAACCGATTTCACAAACGGGGTCTCAAACGAAGTTCGTATGGTCCTGTTATGTCGATCAGAAGAAATTAGGTCAAATGGGGCCTATATAAGGGTGGGGTCCACTTGATGAGGTGTCATTGTCATTGTTCATTGTGGAGTTGGAGAGGTGGGCCCTAAATATTCATTTGCTGATTTTTCTTGATCCAAGCAATGGTTTTGGGTGTCGTGACTTGCAGGTAAGAGCTCTCATTGAATCTCATATTTTTGGTGGTTTATTTTCTAGATTTGGTCACCTAGAGGCCCCTCATGAGCAGTTTGGGGTTTCATGGAGCCAAGTCGCAACTTTAGAAGGAAAAGGTGCACCCCGGTTGCCTCTATGGGGAAATTTTGAGCACCTTGGGTGCTTATTTTTCCCAAATAGGTGTGAATTGGCCTTTTTTGGGTGTTTTTTGATGATGGCAGTGACTCATATCAGGGTTTTTGCTTATGCAGGATGGCTGAGATCAAGTGGCGAGAGAGAGACTGCAAGAGTCTCAAGGATGCATCCTTATGAGACAGGAATGTGAGAGATACATTAGCCCATTGTGGATTGCTGAAGTTTATGAGGATACCCCTCATGCGGAGCTTGTGTTTGCTGATGCAAACACTGGTGAGTTTCTAGGATGTTGATGAGGAGGTGTTCCTCTTTCAGGGCCATCGTATCGAGATTACATTGGTAGATGTATACTTTCTTATTGGGATCACTATGTTGGGAGTGGTTGGTGACTTGAAACCTATGTTATCTTGGGGGGAGACATTGGAGGAGTTATGCGATCGACATTGTTACGCTACAGCATACATGTGCAGCTCCTATATCCTGATGTGTGACATCAAGGATTTGTCGACATGAGTGGTGGAGACCTTATTGTAGCGTATCTTGGGTTCCACGGGGAGCCACAATATCTCTGGTAGGAAGCTTCAGCTAGTAGAGCATGCTATAGGTGGCATGTACTATGCATGGGGCCAGATGTATCTGCAGGATGTTCGGCATCAGTTGAACAAGTCGAAGACTTTTGGTGCTGGTTTTTGTTTTGGCTCCTTCCTGTGTGCTTTGTTTTTTGAGAAAGTACCTACACTTCATCCTCATCAGGCTATGCAGGACAGTGGTCTGTGGGAGCCATGAATGTACAGATGGTGTCAGATGATGATTTGAGAGGGTGGCGGCAGAGTGGGATGATTTTGTACTAAGGATTTATTGGAGCAGTGGCTTCATCTTCCTGTAGTGATTGAGGAGTACATATATGCGGGTATGGACTACCAGGGAGACCCTGAGATGCCCTGACCTCCTGGCCAGGCATAGGGACCAGCTGGTATGTATGCGTGATGTTTTTATGTTCATATTTATACATAGTATAGTTGAGCTGGTTGGTAGTTTGTATATTGATATATGGGGACTGACGGTGTCCTTGTTTATATATGCATATATTAGTCCTCGCCCACCACCCAGGCATCAGAGGTGGGTTGTTACCATAGCTCCTGTGGCGGTTCCTACCGGGAGCTCCCACAGGTAGTGGCGGGAGATGGATGGAGTGCTAATGTATCTAGAGTGGCTTGCTACTAGAGTCTCAGATGATGGCTGGCAGCACTTGAGTAGTGATATGATTTCCTCTATTCACAACCTTCCTCCAAAGTTGACTGGTGTGATGAGGAAGATGGCGATGGCTTGTGAGCATTTTCACTAGGTGGCAAGAGGTGATCTTCTTGCAGAGGATGACTCCTCTAAGGAAGATGATGACACTGAGTCAGATGACAAGTCTGAGTCATATTAGTAGCCTAGTGGGGCTATCCCTAGTGCATTGGTGCACTTAGGGGTTTTGTGTCGTTATGTATATCTTGCTGAGAAAGCATATGTGGCTTCTCATTTTTTGTATTGGACATGTTTTGGACATGAAACTGATCGATATATATATATATATATATTAACACACATGGATGTGCTTTTATGGTTTTATTATGTGAGTCTTTTTATGATGCCATGGAACGGAAATGCCTATGTGATGTATTATTTTACTGTGTGTGTATTTTTTAGACATAATTATGCATGATGTTATGGTTGTATGTTTCCTATATGCAGTTGTGGATGTGCCAATTTAGAATATCGTTAGCCATTTGATCTGCAACATTATTGAGGTTTCTGGGAACATGTGTGAATGTGATGAATTCAAATGTTCTAACCATCTGTTTAGTGTGCAGGTACATTCTAAAGAGGTAGGGATCACGTACTCGATATTGGTTGTTCAACTAAGAAACAAGAAGTTGGGAGTCTAAGAATACATCGAGATGGTGAATGCCTAATTGAAGAACGGTGGCCAAGAGGCCATTTACACCATCATATTCAGCCTGGTTGTTGGTTTTGGTGCCCACGCATATTCTGTTGATGTGGATCAACTCGTACGATGGGGAGTATATGACCCATGTAGCTGAGGTGAGGTTCAAAGACCATCTGCTTGCTCCATCCACGAATCCCATATACCGGTTTGAGGTGTGCTCCATCTAAAGAAATGAGAGGAAATGATACATAAGACTCAATTTTGAAATATGTGTAAAACAAAAAATGGAAAGACTATAATACAAGTTGTAATGTTGTCACTCAAAGGGGGTGATGTTAGAGGGAAAGTTGTTTGGACTTTCCAGGGATCACCGATCATTCCTTTGTGTGACATGATAAGTCCTTGTAGATGACCCGTGGGGACATAGAAAACACACTTGAAAGGGTTCAAGTGGATTTCGTAATTGCAAAATCATAAGAACACTTGTCGCAGGTCATCTATGTGTTGTGTTTGCTTCTGCGACCACGTGATGAGGTTGTTGAAACACACCAACATACTGCGAACGAGGTCGCCGAAGCAGTATATCATGGCACACTGGAAGGTGGCTCTAGCGTTTTTTAGGCCAAAGGGCATGAATTGATATGAAAATGTGCCCCATGGGGTTGCGAATGTCGTCTTATAACGGTCTTCTTTCTAGATTTGGATTTGGTTATAGCTGGAAAATCCATCCATGAAGGAAAATGCTTCATGTCCAGCGCACGCATCGATGATCTGGTCGATGAAAGGTGTGGGGAAGTTGTATTTGGGACATGCCCCATTGAGGTCATGGAATTTTATGTAAATGCAAATGGTGCCCTGTTTTTTATTCACGGGAACAAGATTAGAAACCCAAGTAGTGTACGCAATGGGGTAGATGAAGCCGAC
The DNA here is from genome assembly GCA_001517045.1 of Pseudotsuga menziesii. Lineage (NCBI taxonomy): Eukaryota > Viridiplantae > Streptophyta > Pinopsida > Pinales > Pinaceae > Pseudotsuga > Pseudotsuga menziesii. The sequence goes on along the minus strand of LPNX011033635.1, from coordinate 309,148 downwards.
TGTGCACAACTTCTCTATCTCAGCTTTCAACGCGGCCACTTTGGAAGGATGGATGGTCCATTGCTTTTGGGGCATGGGTGCCACATCATCCAATGTGTTGATGTGGTGTTCCACAATGGATGGATCTAAGCCAGGAATTTTAGTATACAACCAAGCAAAGATGTCACGGAATTCTTGGAGGAGAGCTCTGTAGGCATCGACCTCTTCCAGGGAGCAGAATGCCCCCATAATGATTTCTTCAACAATCTCAGAATTGGTTGAGATGTTGATTTTAATGGTTGGTGAAATGTTCACCATATTACCTTCTTCAAAGGAATCTAGTGCTAGGATGGGGTTCTTGAACTAGTCAACTTTCCCATGGATGAAACTTTTGGTCTCCACAAAAAACTGGTCAAATTGCGACACAAGTTCTTCTTCAGGGAGGAAGAACGAGTGATGGTGCATGTCATCCCATGGGTATTCTGGGGTGGTCAGAGCTTCCTGTATCTCCTCATCATTGCTGAAGCAATGAAGGGACAGGTCTGATGGACCATCATTAGCGGTGGAGATAAGTGGGTCAGTTGAACTAGACATCATGTAAATGGACATGGTGTCTGAAGAAGGCGGTGGGGGGTACACTTCTTCGATCAAGGTGATTTCAGAATCAAGGGAATGTTGATGGAGGTCAACTAGAGCCATTCAAAATTCATGCAGGTTCTAGCAAAGGTGAGAGTAATGTCCATACAAACCATAAAGGGCGCAAGCATGGTTTGTTCTCAATGCCTTATTCCTGACTATTGGTGTGGTTGGGAGTTCAACCATAGGGATGTTTTCATTTGTATCCATTGCATCTAAATGTGCATGGATCATTGGTATTTCAGGGCAATTTTGAGTTGGGTGGCCCTATTGCTCAGAGATGATGCAAGGTGGGACTTGTCATGGCTCTGCGATGGCTTTGGATTTCTTGCCCCTGACCCTTTTCGGGTGGGGTGGTGTGGGTGCCGATGTGGTTATTGGCTTTTGCGGGTCAGGTGTATGGTGGGACTCCACCGCGATGGGTTGCACCAGGGTTAAAACAACTCGGGGCATTGGTGGATGAGCTGGTGGATCTAGATACCACACCAGAATTCCCAATGTAAAGTTGGGTAAACTTAAAGTGGCCATTATCGGTTTTCTCACTACACCAGGTGGGGGAAAGAGGAAGGGAATTGTATGGACTAGAGATGAGCCCAGATAAATCCTTGCTAGTTGCATGTGGGGATGTGGTTGTGGTTGCGTCTATGTGTAATGCTGCTACTGCGGGTGATGTTGCGGCTGCTGTTGGTGTTGCGGCTGTGGCTGTGGTTGTTGTTTGGGTGTAGTGGTGCTGGATGAGACCATGCACAAGTCTGTAGTTTTGTTTTGTGTTAGTGGTGGTGACACTAATGGGAAAGGAGCCGTTAGGGTGGTATCGACAACAAAACTAGGGCCCACATTCAACAATGGGGAGGCTGGTGTGTTTTCAACCATGGTGTTGATTGCAAGGATGACATTGGCATGTGTGGTTGTCCCTTGTGGCTCAATGGTGGTGATAGTAGGGATAACATTGGTAGGTGTCATTAAACCTTGCGGATCATGATAAGTGAGTTGATCAACTGTCACAATATTCCCTTCATGGGGGAACATCATGAGACGGAAGACAGTTGATGTGACCGCTCTCATGGCATACATATAACTTCTTCCGAGGAGAAGGTTATAGTTTATTTGAGCATTAATGACCTCTATGTCAATCAGCACTATCTTCCCGGCCAATGTGATGGGGACATGGGGGAGGATTCCTTGGGATTTAGTGGGATGTCCATCATAAGCACATAGATTTGTGGAGGAAGGTTGCAAAATTGGTGATCCAAGTTTCTGCCAAACCAAGGTAGACATAACACATGTGGATGTCCCCTCATCCACTATGCACCCATGCATAACCAAATTCCAAATGGACACCGGGATTTGAAAGGAAATGGTCGATGGCATGCGTGGATCTCCATTCTCATTGTTGAATGTGATCAAATTGGAGTCAGAAAGGTCTACTGCCCCAAGGGCGGCTAGTAACACTTTCCACTGCGTTGGGCATGTTTTGAGTACCTCCAGAGCAAACATGGGAATTGGTGTTTGGCCCAAATCATCCACAATGCTATAGCTAACAACAACTCTAGCTATGGAATTGTTTGCCACTTGGCATATGGGGGGGCAAGGGAAAGGGGGTAATTGAAGAGGTGCATTGATCGACTTGGATGTAGATGTCGCTGATGTGTCAGCGGGTTCGGTGGTGGTACCATACTGATTCCATCTAGTTTGTAAGTGGACCACTTCAGTCGTCATGGCTAGCAGGTGGTGAACACCTGTTTCTACTGTGGGAGGTGCCCCTGGAGCATTGGGATTGGCCTGGGGAGGGGGAGTGGGTTTTGAAGCAACACCGGGAGGAGGTCCTTATGGTGCTGGGTTTTGTTGGGCTTGATTTGCAGTGTTGGAAGCTTGTTCAACTTCGTTCTAAATGTCCTGCTTAGCGCGACCCATGATGGGACACACGAATGTGTAGTGCCCATAAACATCATAGAGTGTGCACGGTTGGTTTGTGTGCAACAAGGCATTGCGTCTTGGTGCATTTTGTTGTGGGGGGTTTTGGGTTGGCCGGTTTGCCACAGAATTGTTGGGAGTATTTGGTTGTTGATCACCTCCTTACAATTGGTTGTTAGCTTGGTTCCAAGGTCAATTATCTCTAGCTTGCTCTTGTTGATTGTTGGGGGTAGGCTGGTTGGGATGGTTTTGTTGTGCAAATACTTGTCCCAATGGAGTGGGTGGAGTGGGGGCAGAGGCTTGAACTGGTTGCACTGGTGGTGCATAGTATATTTGTGGGGGTGGAGGTGCCACAAATGTGGGAATTTGTCCCACATACTGCTGTGTTGGCCAAGACATGGCCTAATCCTGCTGTGGTGGCACAAGCTGTGCATAGGAAGTTGTTGCTCTGGACTGGGACATCATTCTGGAATAGTCCAAAGTTTGGTTCTGGTAAGCAACACTTGGAGTATTTCTTGGTTGTCATGGAGCTACAGGTGTTGTCAGACGATGCTATGGCTGTTGGGATACCGAGCCTATGATGCCATATGCAACATGGGATGCCCCTGGTGAATCCCAGTAGGAGGTACCCAGGTGGGGAGTGTCTAGAATGACGGTGTACAGGTATCTAGATTGAGCGTAGATCAAGTCAAACTGTTGGGCTTTTAGTATGGCCTCTTCTTCATATTGGGGACGTTAAAATGCGACATCCTTTGCTATGGGTAGGAGCAAGGTATTAAGGAACCAATCCTAGAAGATCTTGTCATCAAGTTGTATTTTACATAGGCTACAGCGTCACCACCACTCATGGATATGGTCAGTTATATGAGTGGCGGTGTTTTGACAGCAGGATAGCAGGATCTCCACCCCCTTGTCATATCTGACGGGGAGTTAGAAATACTGTAGGAACATGAAAGCTAGGGAATTGAAATCAAGGTACTTGGCTTGTGGTAGCTCTATGTACCATTTCGCCACAGCGCCTATAGGGGTGCGTTGGAATAGTCGTAGCCTAATGGAATCATTTACGATGCTGTTGGATGAGCACCATAGATGGAATGTCATAATATGGTTTTGGGGACATTCCCCTGCCTTGCCTTCAAACTTGGGGATGTCTGATGGCATCTTAGTTGGCATGGGTGGACAGAAAGCTTGGTGGTGGATAGGGTCGTTTGTTAACCAAGCCAGATAAAGTAGGCTAAGACGAGCCATGAATGGTAGATTTGACCCCAGGTTGATGTGGGATGGATTTGTGATGGTGGTGGGATTTGCAGGTGCATAATGAATCTGCACATCTAGGGGCACTTGCAGTGGCACCATTGTGGATGGGCCAATGCCCCCGAGTGTTGTGGGGGGGATAGTATGGGTGGTTGGGACATTTCCCCCATATATGATAGTGGGGGAAATGTAAGTGGACTATCCACTACCCCCCTGTGTGGTAGGAGGGGCAGTGTGTGTGGAAGGGCCACTACCCCCATGTGTTGCAAGTGGGCCAGCTTGGCTGGTCACTATAGGTGGTGGAAGTTGACTGATGATAGTTTGCATGACTATGCTTGGGCCACCTGTAGGGTTATTGGTTATAGGTTGTAGTGTGGAAATGGGTCCACTTGCTATGGTTATGCCAGAAAATGGATCTGGGTTGGCACCAGCCATGGGGCTTGATGGTGCAGTATGGAGGTCTAGCTTAGCCTGATATGGATATGAATTTGAATCAAAGGCTATGTGGCCTTATGATGGTGTGGGATATTGCTAAGAATGGTTTCGACGGTGCTGGTTGAGTGTTCTGAATTATGGTGGTTTTCCTCTTAGGTGTGAGGAAGAGTGTGAGGGATCAATTGTGTTAAATGTTTATCAAACTGATGGGAATGATGTTTGGACCCCAGTTTCAGTGGATTCCTATTAGCTGTAGGTGGTCACTTGGCCACCAAGACTGCCAAAAGACAATGCTTGGATTTTTCCTCATAGGTGTTTCTACTCAATCGGAAGGGGTCATTTCCCGTTTTGCTTGGCAATTCCTCTCAGCGGCCAGCTACTTTGGGGTTCCTATGGTACTCCTCACAATGAGTTTCTGGGAAGAGCCCAAGTACTTCCTATAGTTGAAGCAGTCAGGGACTTATGTCCTCAAAGACTACAGATGGTTTGAACTTAGTGTAAATTGATAAATTTTAAGGCTTTGTCAGCCTCATGAACTGAGTTGGGTTGATTACTTGGTATGGTGTATTTGTTTGTCTATCTTTCTGGTATTTGGTAGCTACAAATGGTTTATGTATTCATCATATTGTGGTGGAGTTCATGTCATTATGTATGCAAGCATTGAGTAATCAGAAATTTGTAAACAAATACAACTTTTAATCCTGAATGTTTATGGCCTAACTAGATGACTACTGCACACTGATATTCCTCTTCAACCAAATTAAGGTGTTGGGATCTCAACACAATGGGACTATGCCCATTTGTAGATCCATAGGTCACCTCTTGGATGCAAGGTTGGTCAACAGGGAGGACGCTTAGTGCCATGAGAATCCCTCCTTCTCTACCCCCTCTACCTTTCAGGTCATTCAGTTTTAATAGTTTAGAATAATATTCAGTGAGGAACCTAGGACTATATGAGCTTGCCCTTCATTGTATCCCAGAATACCCTGAAGGGTGATGACTTGGTAGAGGAGGAAGGGTAAGAAAGACTGTTAATTTTACTGTCAATTTTTGTTAAGCTACATTCATTAAGACATTAAAGTTTGTTTGGAATTTACACATTGTTTGTTCATGAATTTGCAGTAAATTAAAATAGAAACATAAATGAAATGGTTTAGATGGACAGAGGTGGCTGAGCCGCATTGACAGTCCCAATAAAAGAAAACAATGAAGCCCAAAAATGGGTCGTGCACTTGTAAAGGTCTTGTTTTTGCGAAGTGTAATCTGATCCAACCATGAGGAATTACCTCAAACGGTTGAAAACCCACTTCGTAAATGGGCCCTTTTACACCTAGTCATAGGTAGATTTGCAAATGGATCAACTTTTTGGGTAGAAAATGAGCTCTAACATAGGTGTATTTTCATAAATTCGGTTCGGCCATTTTTGCACAGTTGAGTGATTTGCAAATCACAAAATGGACAACAGTAATTGGTAATATGGCCAAGTGTTGAAATATTGTAACTTCAAAGAATATTCTTTATGTATCTTTTGTGGTCCCCGATGGTCCAACTGGGAGAATCACTTGTATTACATTGTACCCCGATGCTCCTAATCGGAAGAACTAATAAGAGTCATGAGGTAGTCCGCTCTATTTGTAAAGGTGGGTCATCAACACCCCAGTGTGGTTACTTAAGCCTACATGTGTAACTCGAGCCTACATGAGTTAACTTAAGCCGACATGTTGATTGAGTAAACTTTAAGTAAACGAATGAATATAAATAGAGGTGTAGTGCTCCTCATTTGAGACATACACACTCACTTGGAATAGCGCACTTGTGGAGGAGAGGAGTTGCTGGAGAAGGAGGAGAATTAGGTTTTTGATCTCCTTGTTGGTTTTACCTTTTTCCCTTTTGGGGCATCTATATTGAGGAAGCTTTTGCTGGGTTTTTCCCTTTAGGGTTTTCCCAGGATAAATCTGTGTTGTTCTTGTGATACTGTTTCTTTCAGTGATCCTGCTTTATATGCTTTTATTATGAAAAATGAAATGATATACTTATGTCTTAGTTAAGCATATGAAAAATTCAACATGGTATCAGAGCTAACCTAAATAGGGCAGATTTCACAAGTTACAGAAGCTAGGGATTCTTATTTTTGGTTCTCTCTCCACAATAAATCAGCAAAAGAAGGCTAGGCTGACTCTCCTTTGAAGGGTGCATCGTTCTGTCGAAGCGGAATTCGATTCCGAGCATTTTCAATTTTCGATGTGGAAATTAGGGATTTCTATAGAAGAGGAATTTTTCAAGTGAGACCAGCATAGGATTTTTGTCCTCATCAAAACCGAATTTTAGAGACCTGGATCAAGTTTTTTGGTTGGGTGAATCTTCGGGAAAGTCAAACCCTAGTTTGACCCTGAGCTAGAAAATCCCTAAATACTAAAACTGCTATGTTTTGGCACATTTGCTATATTTCTATATTGGCAAAGGATCAAGAGCTGAAAATTTCAGGGGGCGAATACCAAATCCTATTGAACACTATGTCCAAAATTCATCCACAGATTCGTTGTATTCCAGGAGATATGTTCTCTCCAAGTTAGGGTTCCATCCTCTTCCAGAATTCATTCCTAAACAGGATACCTGGGGAGAATTGCAATATCTTGGGCTACAAAGGTCCAAATGGAATTCATGAATATTTTTTAGAAATGTAACGGATTTTAATTTCGGTGGTCCTATTATCAGACTCAGAATATGAACCAGTGACACGTGGCATGCCGTACAAATTCATTGTTCTGAACAGTCCTGTAACAGGTCACCTTGGGAAAATGATCATAAATCCCAAATGGTGAAACCAATTCTGATGAAGCCTACGGTGGTAGATCAGGGACATGCGAGGTTACCTCAGTACAAAAGTTCAGACATATAGGATTAGAAAGGTCGGAGATATCACATAAACAGTAACAGGCATTTCTGCAGAAGAAATTGGAAAATTAGGGCTTCCTGTTCTGGGAGCTTCCCTCTACTGTTTTCAGAAATGGAGTACATCGGACAGATCCATTTGAAGAGATATATCTGTATATCCAATCAGATCTGAAAGATTCTGAGTTTTAAAATTAGGGTCTCTGTGACAAACCCTAGATTAGTCAGCACCGGAATCAGGACGGACACCTCAAATCGGTAAGATCTAATCCTTTGCTATGTTCGTTTGAGGTTCTCTTTTCAAAGTGATCTATGACATCAGATTGATGATAAGCTTGGTGAAGTTGAAAACTTCCAAGCCTAGAAGTATATGATCTCTCTGAAGAAAATGGATTGGACACCTACATGAGCATAGAGGTTCCAGTTTCAGAGGGAGATGAGGCTAGAAGCCTTTCTCAAGAAGAACTTAGTCAAATCCCAGAAGATCATTGATGATTCAATTTCGAATCAACTTGTACTACAAGTGTCTTCCCTAAAGACATCGATGAGGTTTGATTCCTTGACCAAGCTATTTGAAGGGAATATCATAGATCAAATTATGACCTTAAGAAACCAGCTGAAGAATGTGAAGATCCAGAATGTAGAGAACATGCAGTCATAAGGATCTCTCAAATCAAAGAACAACTTCAAGAGGGGAAAGAAGAAGTGAAGAATGCAGAAGTGGTGATGGCCACCTTAGATGGACTCCTAGGATCATGAAATTCATTCATTTAATAAATGTG
>LPNX011033635.1:196129-300004 GCA_001517045.1 Pseudotsuga menziesii | reverse complement strand
TATGATTGAGGAAGAGTTTTACATCGAATAGTCACGAGGATTTGAAGTTGAAGATAGAAGGAATCAAGTATGCAAGTTGAAGAAGGCCCTCTATGGCCTAAAGCAAGCTCCCAGAGCTTGGTATGGAAGAATAGATAGTTTCCTAATGAGCATGGGATTTGCCAAGAGTAAAGTCGATCCTAACCTTTCCTACAAGGTTGTAGAAGATGTACCTGTCATTCTATTACTATATGTGGATGACTTATTCTTGACAGGGAATGAGAAATAGATCATGGAAAGTAAGAAGAAACTAGCAGAAGAATTTGAGATGAAAGACCTTAGGTTAATGCATTATTTACTAGGTCTAGAAGTATGGCAAAGTTTAGAAGGAATATTTCTCAACCGGGGAAAGTATGTGGTAGAGATATTGAAGAGACTCAATATGCTGAAATGCAAATTCATGGCCACACCCATGTACTCCAACCTAAAGCTGTTAGCTGATGACTCATTAGAGTTAGTGGATGTGACTCACTATAGACAGATCATTGGGTCATTGATGTACTTAACAAATACCAAACCAGACATTTGTTTTGCTATGAACACCTTAAGTCAATATCTTGTTCAACCAAGACGGGTTCACCTAGTAGCTGCAAAACATGTGTTGAGGACTATAGACTTTGGTCAATACTATGATGCTAGCCATGAGTATAGATTGTATGGCTACACAGATGCAGATTGGGCGGGGAGTATCTCAGACAGGAAAATAAAATCAGGTATATGCTTTGAGGTCTGCTATGAGTTCATGGTTTAGCAGGAAACAGTCCAGTGTTTCTCTTAGCTCGGTTGAAGCAGAATATATAGCAGATTGCTCTACTATGTTATGAATCCATATGGCTTCAGAAGCCGATATCAGGTCTCTTTGACCTGAAGATGGATACAACAATGATTCCATGTGATTACCACAGTTGTGATGACAAAGAACCCTGTGTTCCATGTAACACGTAGAAATCCAGTATTTCTACATACAAGATAAGATGAAGATAATGATACTGTAGATGCAGATGATGGTGATTTAGTATTTCTATACTAAATATAGAGATGATTATGTTTCGGTATTCCCATATTGAAGATATAGATGATGATGATTTCAGTATTCCCATACTGAAGATATAGATATTTCAGTATTCACATACTGTAGATATAGATGATGATGATTCCGTGTTTCTATACTAAATATAGAGATGATGATGATTTCAGTATTTCTATACTGAAGATATAGATGATGATGATTTTAGTATTCACATACTAGAGAAACACATGGCGATAGATTTGTATTCATATATTGAAGACGTAGATGATGATGGCTTGGATGATGATGTACCGACGAAGCCTCTGCCTCGAGTAGAGTTTGAACACTTTCAAGACAAGATTGGTGTTGTTCGGAAAGACCTTCCTCGAAAGGGGGAGTAGTGATGTTGCAGAGGGATTGTATCATCTCGGGACATCTGTCCATAATAGATCTGGTGACCTTGGTCATCGAGAATGTGATGGGATTGTATCATCCTTGGGCACCTTCCCTAAAGTGATCCGGAGACCTCGGTCTTCGAGAATGAAGAGGGATTGTATCATCCTGGGAAATCTGTCCATAATAGATCTGGTGGCTTCGGTCCTCGAGAATGTGGTAGGATTGCATCATCCTTGGACATAGTCCTAAAGTGATAGGGAGTGATTATCCCGTAATTGTATCCGGTGACTTCGGTCATTGAGAATGTGGTAGGATTGCATCATCCTTGGACTCAAGTCCTAAAGTGATAGGGAGTGATTATCCCGTAATTGTATCCGGTGAATTCGATCGTCGAGAATGTGGTAGGATTGCATCATCCTTGGACTCAAGTCCTAAAGTGATAGGGAGTGATTATCCCGTAATTGTATCCAGTGACTTCGGTCGTCGAGAATGTGGTAGGATTGCATCATCCTTGGACTCAAGTCCTAAAGTGATAGGGAGTGATTATCCCGTAATTGTATCCGGTGACTTCGGTCGTAGAGAATGTGGTAGGATTGCATCGTCCTTGGACTTATTCCTAAAGTGATAGGGACTGATTCTCCCGTAATCAATCTAGTAACTTCGGTTGTCAAGAATGTGGTGGGATTGTATCATTCCTGGACTTTAAGTCCAAAAGTGATCCAAAGACTTTTTGTCTTTGAGTTGTGGGTTGCAGGTTGTTGCTAATGATGATGATGCTGTACTGATCAAAAGATCAAAATATGATGATGATGACATACTGATATAAAAAGATCAGAGTATGACGATGACACACTATGATTATGATGTTTCTGATTGAAAGATCAGAGTATGATGATGATGTTTATGATCGAAAGATCAGAGTATGATGATGATGCTTCTGATTGAAAGATCAGAGTATGATGATGATGCTTCTGATTGAAAGATCAGAGTATGTTGATGATGTTTCTGATCGAAAGATCAGAGTATGATGATGGTGTTTCTATGTTGATGATGTTTCTGATCGAAAGATCAGAGTATGATGATGATGTTTCTGATCGAAAGATCAGAGTGTGATGATGATTATGTTTGATAGATCAGAATATGATGATGATGTTGCTGCTGATCGAAAGGTCAAGGTGCTGAAGATGTTGTTATTGATCGAAAAGTGAAAATGCTGAAGATGTTGCCGATCAAAAGGACAAAATGCTGAAGATGTTGTTGCTGATCGAAAAATCAAAGTGCTGAAGATGTTGCTAATTGAAAGTTCAAAATGCTGAAGATGTTGTTACTAATCAAATAGTCAAAGTGCTGAAGATGTTGCTGATCGAAAGGTCCAAGTGCTGAAGATGTCATTGCTAATTGAAAGATAAAAATGCTGAAGATGTTGTTGCTGATCGAACCAGTCAAAGTGCTGAAGATGTTGCTGATCAAAAGGTCCAAGTGCTGAATATGTCGCTGCAAATTGAAAGATCAAAATGCTGAAGATGTTGTTGATGATGAAGACTGAATATTGAAGATGAAGACTACATGATGTTGAAAAGCTTTCAATGATTTATAGATGTGTTACCCTGTTGATGTTGATGATGTCCGCTATCTCTACTCCTGTTGTTGTTGATGTAGAATACCCTTCTCGTTAAGGGGGAGTGTTGAAATATTGTAACTTCAAAGAATATTCTTTATGTATATTTTGTGGTCCCCAATGGTCCAACTGGGAGAACCACTTGTATTACATTGTACCCCGATGCTCCTAATCGGAAGAACTAATAAGAGTCATGAGGTAGTCCCCTCTATTTGTAAAGGTGGGTCATCAGCACCCCAGTGTGGTTACTTGAGCCTACATGTGTAACTCGAGCCTACATGAGTTAACTTAAGCCGACATGTTGATTGAGTAAACTTTAAGTAAACGGATGAATATAAATAGAGGTGTAGTGCTCCTCATTTGAGACATACACACTCACTTGGAATAGCGCACTTGTGGAGGAGAGGAGTTGCTGGAGAAGGAGGAGAATCAGGTTTTTGATCTCCTTGTTGGTTTTACCTTTTTCCCTTTTGGGGCATCTATATTGAGGAAGCTTTTGCTGGGTTTTTCCCTTTAGGGTTTTCCCAGGATAAATCTGTGTTGTTCTTGTGATACTGTTTCTTTCAGTGATCCTGCTTTATATGCTTTTATTATGAAAAATGAAATGATATACTTATGTCTTAGTTAAGCATATGAAAAATTCAACACCAAATAGGCTTGTATTGGCCTTGAGGAGGCTCAAAAATAACTGAAAATGTAAATAAACAACAATCTAAGCTACATTTAATAGAAAAATTAACCTAGGGCAAAAAATGAACAAGAAACTAAAACTTTGAAAACTAACCCAGGGATCCTATGGGATCGACCTGGTATGTCGCTAGTTCTGTAGCAGGGATTTCTCCTTGCTACATGGGCAGGAATGGCTCCCTTCTATCTATAGGATAGAAGGGTAGGTTCCTGGATGTGAAAATGCTGACAAGAAAGTAGAATGGACAAAAAGCAAAGACAAAGAAAATAGTGGCCATGAGCCCCTCTGCATACAATGTTAGGGCTTCGCCTTGGCTACCTGCAAACAACTATTTAGCAAAAACAAACCTTCAAAACATGTTGATTGACAAACCTACAAACAAAAATGGGTTAGAAAAAAATACTAAATACTAAATCAAATGCAAGAAACAACATTGGTATACCTTCTCTTTGATGGAATTGGGCCACCATTCCCTGGCTTGAAGAAGCACCTCTCTTGGATGGGGGAGCTATGGCTCAATGGAGATGGAGGAGAGGGAGTGTGGGTGACTTGAGATATAAAGGGTCTCAAGGAATTGATGTGCAGCATAACAGTATGCAAGAGAGGACTGTTTTGAGAGTGACCCCCCACCCTCCTTTTATATCATTTTTGGGGTTTTAGGGTTGGCTTTAGCCCCTTTTTTGGGCTTTTAGCCCCTTTCGCCCTAATTTTAGCTCCTTTTAGGGTTTTAGCCCCTTTTGGGGGGATTTATCTCATAGGAGAGTATTTTAGGCTCCTTTTTGGGGTTTTTAATCCCTTTTATTCATCCTTAAGCATTCTTTAGGGTGCGGGAGTCTAATGGAGGGTCGTGAAGTGGTGTCCTTAGGTGGTGTAGATCATGGAGAGCTTAGTGAGGGATTTTTTGGGTTAACAAGGTGTATCAAGAAATTCATCCATAGATAGGTTCCTCTAGCTACACTAGACATTTTCTCCTTTCTACTACCATTACTTGAATATTTTGGCTAATTATTACACTTACTTTGCCTCATAATACATATGGGAAAATCATGGTTCATTATTTGTTGTAATATCCTTGAGTGATTCACATTGTGACTCCATTTTCCAATGGTTTTTGATATTTGTTTTTCTTTCAATCTTTTAATTTACAAAAAATATGTCCTATCAGAAATCTAGCCTTCTAAATGCTTATCAAGCTAAATGTATATGCGAATGTTCTTGTGACAAGAGAGATCCATCTCTAACTGTATTGGCTAGAATGTAGTCTAAATATTGGTTTGAAATGGTTACCCCTGTGACTTCCTACCACAACAATAAGAAAATTACAGGGTAATAACACCTTCCTTGCTCAATTCCTAGAGGTATGTGTAGTTCATGTGACCAAATATCTGATGCCACATCTTGGTGGTTTCATTGGCATGAGACAAGAGCACTTTCTCTCTAGAGTAGGGAAGGAAAAGGGATAATTTGTGCATCCTTGCTTGATGATCAACAAAATCCAATGCCACCACCGTTTTCGTAGATATTTCATCTATCTCCATTGTGTATAGAGTAAATGTTACTCTCTTCGATTCATCGGTGTGTTCCATTTGGTACACTGAGAGTAGGTTCACTACCAAGTCTGGTACAAACAATACATTATTAAAATACACACCTTCTATATCAATCCTGCTAATCCCCTTGGTTTGGATCTCTAAATAATCAACCATTAAAATAGTTGGGCCACTATCTGAATACATGGATCTGAAGAAATATTTGAGAGATTCCATTTTCCTTGATGCTATCAAATCAATGATGAAGGTTGAAGAATATGAAGAGATAACAACCAAAACATGGCACCTCACTTTGATGTCTATTCCTAAACTTCCATCCTTCTTTCTTGCACCCTCTAGGACCGGGATGTTGTTCTTCTCCAACAGTTGCTCCATCATATCTATGGTTTTATTCATGCATGAAATATCTTGATTCCATCGCTTGTGGCAGTAGGTGCATTTGGTATTCTCCTTGTTCTTCTTGTCCTTATTCTTGAAAGTATTTGAACCTCCATCAAGAAATTTGTTTCTGTCTTGATTCTTCTTGTCTTGTTGCTTGAGATCCTTTCCTTTATTATTTCCTTTGGATGGATTCAAAACCCCTGCAACAAGATATGGGTATTTTCTTGATTTGATGGTTCCCATATGCACTCAAGCTTATCTTGATCTTGGGTCAAAGACTCCATAAAGCTTGCTAGTGATGGAATTTTCCAATTTTGAATTGTGAGCTCGCTTGAGTGAAATTTTCTTACAAACATAGAATAATCAGTCCCTAGCTTCGAAAGGATGGACAGTATGAGTTTCTCTTCTTTATCCTCTATGCCACATTGCTTGATCTGAAGCATGAATGACTTGAATTTGGTGAAGAGATCTTGGATGGTCTCATAATTTGCTAGGATCGAGGAGATGATATCATTTTCAAGATGGTGACCCCTCATTTGATCAGTCTTCCCAAAAAAATATTTGATCCTCAACCATACTTCATTTGAGGTATCTATACTGTCAACATCAAAGAGAATATATCTTGAAATTCTGAGACAAAGCATTCCAAATGTTTCATCAAGTCTATTGAAAAACCTCGATTTCTGTACTACAAAATTTGATTCATCCTTTGCTCCCATGGTAATCCTGTAGAGGCCCTTCAACCTCAGCTAGATAAACATATCAGTATTACACTCAAAGTTTTTGAATGGTTTTATAAATATATGATTCTTCTCCATCTCTTCTTGTGCTAATGGTGACAATTTTTGTATGTACCTGCAATGAAAACTCATGAATCTATCTGGAGAATCCCTCTAGCAGCAAATCAAACACACTACAATGGATTTTCAGCTCCAAATATATCTAATAGCATGTGATAATTGAAACACAGATGGATCTAGGAGCCAATATACTGTCACAAATTCTCTGTGGTTCACAAAAAATGCACAAAATAACTGAAAGACTGAAATTTACATACACACATGAAGTCAATAATGGATATTATTAACACTGTCCAACATGTAAGTATGTATGTAACTAATATATAGTACAATAGGGAAATATCATGAGGACTTGGAGACCATGTGGAAGCATACAAGTGTCATGACTAGATTTGACCCTCAACCCCCCTAGGTGGACCAATAAGCCTCCAAATCATCCCAAACGATCATGATTTCATGTGTGAACATGGTTGAGGCATGAAGGAACATGTGTGGAGAAATCACAGGTGTGGGTGAGCACATGGGTGAGTGGGAGTGTCTCTAGGAGAGCAATAAATGCCCAAAACAATCCAAAAATCACTCAAAACAAGCACTAAGACCTCAAAGGAGTCAAAATACTTGAAAAAGTGGGAAGGGGAGTGCATTTCTAGTTGAATGCAATCAATGTGGGTGCCTGGGTGTCAGAATGGTCAACCTAGAGCACATCAACTATGTAGAATGATCAATTAGGAGTGCCTCAACTATCATAGTTCTCAATTTCCCTAAGTCTAAACCATAGGAAATACTGCTTAGAAGAAAATAAAAGTTTCTAAGGTATAAGACTAAGGCACTAAGGTGGATTATCAGTCTAACAATGATAAAGTAATACAATGAAACAAAAAGAGAGATATTTCAAGAAACTAGAGGTCATTATATAAAATATTTGAAGCTATGGATAAAGATGTTGGTATATGAAAAAGGGATCCTGGGAATGGAGTACGATGGATAAATATTTTTGCGTGGGGAATTTGGGTAATGTCACACGAAATATTGTGAGAAGAATGGATGAGAATAAGCTATGATTTTTCCTATAGATAACAAGAGTGAGCAAGAAGGTGGTCGCTTGATAAGTGGAAGAAGAATTTGGTTAGGAAAGAGAAGAAGAACTGCGGACATGAGAGGAAGTTGCATTGTGATCTAAATAAGGGACTACGAATTGGAAGCACATATCGATGGATAATATTGCAATGAAGAATATGAATAACAACTTTTACCTGCAGAATAAGAAGAGGTACCAGATCCATATCAATATTAAAACATACTCACGACCCCGTATACATCTCCAGGATCTGAGGTAAGATTTAGAAACACATCTCCTAGTGGTTTTGTCGACCATAATAACTATAATAGTGGAAATAGTAGTGAAGGAAGTTCCACTAGTAGATATTTTAATTAAGCAATACCGAGAGTAAACAGAATGAATATAAATGAGATAAAGTTACTCATATTTAATTATAAATGGGTTAGAGGACCCTGAGAAACATTGGTTCTTATGTGAATCTCTATAAACAGTGTGACAAGAGCAAGATAAGGCTATAAAAAGAGCCCAGATGATTACTACCCTTAGAGGTCATGCGCTTGAGTGGTATATGAAACTCATCATGGTTCCAATAGTGATTCCTCATAAACCATTAGATCATATCTATACAACACTGATATATGAATTTAAAAAATATAATTCTGAGTCGCAATATATTATAGAGTTAAAATAGATCAAGAAGTTACTGACTGAGTTTGTTTGGGATTTCGACCAAAGATTTAAAACTATGATGGATAAAGTGAGTTTTCAGATGTCGAATGTCCAACATAAATAATGGTTTATTGTGGTGATGCTACCTCATATCCATGTTCCTTTGATGTAGTAGAATATTGTATCACATAGCGAGGTTCTTGTGATTGATATGAAGTTAAAAGATTCACTGGTGGGAAAAAATGGTGGAGGAATGATGCAGATAAAGTTGTATCTTTCCAACCTCACATTGCAACTAAAAGATATCAAGAAAGGAAAATAAGTGCATGAGGAACTTTGGTGTAGAATTTGTCAAAACAAAGGAAATTGATAAGAAGAATGATTATATTTATAGAAAATAGTAAGTGCACTCACCAGCCTATACTCTAAATTACGTCAATTAGTGGGACAATATGAGAAATATTGCAGGGCATATCGGTTGATGTAGGGGAAAACAATTGACATATACCTAATAAAAAATGATGAATAGATGCAAGTTGTGAAATATCAGGAACAAATAACAATACCCTTAGACCAAGCGGGTGGAAGTGTTAGAGGTCAATGGAGAGGAGGATTATTTGTTCACAAAAGGGGCCAAGTCATTTGTTATAATTGTGAAAAACTTAGAAATGTTTCTAGAGAATGCACTAATCCTACATCGACATGTTCATGTTGAAAAGCATTGGATCACACTATTGAAGAATGTACACAATTAATTACTAAGTTGCAGGCTGGGAAACAAAAACCCACCTCAAAATTCTAATACAAACATTCAAAAGATTTTTGTTGAACTGAGTGAGCCTAATATTGTTTTTGTGACAAGAGGAGGTGTTGCGGTTGGAGGAGATCAAGAAGAACCATATGGACAACCGAGAGTGAAACTGACACAACAAAATAAGGTTCCATTTTATGTCAAAAAAGAAAAGGACGTATTCTTTGATGCTTAACATGATTTCATCAACGAAAATGAAGTGTCAAATTTTTCTGTTGTACCAAAGGAAGGACTGATATTGGAAATGCCTCGAAGATTCGAACAATTATTTCAAAATAAATCAACAGAAAATGTTAGTAATTTGAAAGAATTATTTAAAATTTGTTTATCATTAATAGAAGATAAATACGTTGTAGCATAATTTTCAGCGTTAGTGGAAGAACCTCAATTAGATGTGCGACTAGAAAAGCGAGTTAACCACATTGGGAAAAGATTGAAAACTGGCCGTGACTTAAGGATGAATGCACATATATGTGATTATGATATGGATTATATTATTCTGGATTTAGGATTAGATGTTAATATTATGACCAAAACAACATGGG
Source organism: Pseudotsuga menziesii (assembly GCA_001517045.1). NCBI lineage: Eukaryota > Viridiplantae > Streptophyta > Pinopsida > Pinales > Pinaceae > Pseudotsuga > Pseudotsuga menziesii. The sequence continues at coordinate 290,438 of LPNX011033635.1, read as the reverse complement.
AAAGTATGGGAAATATGATATTAGTATGGTCTCCTATTTAGATAAGATTAACCAATCAATCAAATGTTTTCCTATTGGTTGATTGAGATAGGTTCCTGTCGAGATAGAAGTACTTCAGACTTATGCATATTTTGAGGTGATAGGAAATGCGATGATACGAATCTGTATGCCGTGCTTCTATGGATTAACTGGGCTATTGGTAATCAAACTATTATAAATTTTAAGAAGAGGATATTAACATTTGAGGACGCAGAGCTAAGGATGGTCGCACCAGTTGATACTTTGGAAGGATAGAGATATGTTGAGCAGGTTAATAGTGAAGGAAAAGATGGATATCTAGACCATATTTACAATAATATGTTGTGATGGATGACTATGTGAATCCAATGACTGATGGAAAACTTAGTTGGTGAAGTATTAGTTCCTGCTCTTCATATTTAGGAGAAGCTCTAGAAAACTGGCATAACCGACTACATGAAGTTTCCCTGCGAAAATCCACATGAATTACAAAATATGTGCGATGGGTAGGTATTGAGGTATGTGATCTACCAACCTATGGATTTTTACCTAACCTAGAATATTTTTTACAGAGTTTGAAGAGAATGTATATGAACCTCAATGCTTGTTAGCCCTAGATTTTGCATTGAAGGCTAAGCTTGCAATATGGTGGGTTGCGCATAAGAAGACTATTGGAGACATTTACTACCATACAAACTCATTTTGGTAAATTTGGCCTAGTTAAACCACTATCCTAAGTTTTATTGACTTAATTGACATCATAGGAGAACTGGATGACATGAGCATGAGGACACCCACGCCTACCTTCAGTCAAGGAGGTTAACTTAGCCTTCTCCTGCATTCAGGGAGGCTAACTAGAGCACTTCGGGGGTGATCTGAGTGTCATTAATGCCCCATATTGCTAAATTATGGTTACAATCAGTTAAACATAGTAGTGAAGGTGCCTTCCTTCATTAAATTGATTATTTAATGAACTAGAGTCAACAAGGGCGCCTCCAGCCACTTCTAATGGTCAATTACACTTCAGTTAACCTCATCGGGGTTCATTGGATTCATTGATGTGCTAACACTTGTTGGTTGGCTTGCAGTGACATGTGTCTGAGCTACTTTTAGTTAGACTCAGTCATTTATTGCACTCCGACTTTAGTTAGGGCTCAGTTGAGTCAATTAGGGTTTTGATCAGTGGTTAACTTGAGTGTTGACTCTGGCTTACATTTAGTTAAGCTAGACTCACTCATTCAATTCTAATGACCTCCTTGGGAATTAAAATTTATTTGGCATTCATGCTTCCAGCATGATCATTGTATTGTATTATTCATTATTCATTTGAAATATACAGAGTTGCTACTTCCATTGCAACACCATTTTGTCAATTTTATGATGATCTGTATGTATTCTTTTTGAGACTGTGTTTTCAGTTCCTATACCACTGTGACAAATTAATATGGTATCAGAGATCATGGCAAGATGAAGTTAATATCTCTCAAAACCAATTTTTTTGACAGATCTTGCATGAAAATTGAGCAATAGCTCAAAAATCTAGCACTGCACCAGAAGACAAGGATTACCACTTAATACACCAAGTAAGGAAATTGTTGATCAAGATTGCTTGATTGAATATGTTGGGTGTGATGAAAGCCTAAAATGTGTAGGCTATTTGACCTTATGGTGCCCCTTTTGTTGTTATTTTCAGGTTTTATATAGGTGAAAGCATTCGCTTTAGCAGATTTAGATGGCTTCGTCCGTAGAACTCTTGACTTCGTTCAATTTCCACTCATGGAAAGGAGACATGGAGATCCATCTATGTGATAGAGGACTCTATAGGGTCACTATGGAAAATGAATAAAATCCTGCTTCTGTGATAGACAAATCTAGATTATTGAACAAGAAGGATGAAGCATTCGGATTCTTGTGCCTCTTTGTTTCCCGGGATCTTCTTTTCCATCTTTTAGGATTGAAGAATCCAAAGGAAATATGGGACAAATTGGAAACCCTGTATGGAAAGCAGGATGATTTGAGAGTATACCAGCTTGAGAATGAGTTGATGTCTCTCCAGCCTTCCAATTTCGAGACATTGAATGACTTTTTCACAAAGTTCAAGCACATTGTCTTACTGTTGAAGCAATGCAAAGTGGAGAAGGAGGATGATCAGCTCATCCTCACCATACTCTCCAAAATTAGAGCTGATTATTCATTTTTTGTCTCTACATTCTGTGCAAGGAAGCTCACAACCCCTGGATGGAAGATGCCTACGCTCAATGCCTTCACTGTGTCCCTAACAAGTGAACATGATAAGATTATCTAGATGGGGATCATCAGATCCTCCCATGATCAATCCCTCCATGTCTAGGGGCCCAAAGATCTGACGGGTAAAGGAAAGAAAAAGAAGAACCCAAAAACTAAATTGAAATCTCCTAAGCCTAAAGTTGAAAACCAGCAGCATGATGAGTCTTCCGGCTCAAAGAAGAACAAAGGAAAAGGGCATCATTGAAAGGAAAAATTCAAGTGTTCATACTGTGGGAAGGGATTCCACCCTGAACATGTCTACATGAAGAAGAAAAATGATGAATCTACCTCTCTCCTTGAGAGAAATCACATCAATCTTTCGGAAATCTTTCGGCGAAGAGATCAGCAAGATCGAGAACCACAACATGAAAGAGGTCATGCCCTCATGGAAAGCACTTTGAAGTCCAAAGCACTCTTGATAGATTCTGGAGCTTTGAACCACATGATGGCTGAAAGAGACTCCTTCTCATGTCTAGAGACCAAAAAATCCATCCCCATCCACATGGGAGATAACTCCACCATCATTTCAGAAGGACAAGGTATGGTTGATCTTGAGAATGGCTATTTTTCAAATTTTTTATATGTACTATCTCTGGCATCAACTCTCTTGAGTGTCTGTCAAATGACACATACAGGAGTTCCCAAGAGAGTATCCTTCAGTCCAAAAGATGTAGAGATCACAGAACTTGCATCTGGGAAACTTGTTGCAAAATTCCTTACAAACCATCATTCAAAATCCTATGAGTTTTCCCACTTTGTGGGGGATGTAAAGCCCACCGCACTGCTGAAACATGGAAATGAAGTTATTATATTGTGGAATGATAGGTTTGGCCATCACAAATTCAAATACTTACAGCAATTATAGAAAAAATTCATGGTTGAAAGCCTCCCGGTCATCAAGGAAACCACTGGAATTTGCAAGGGCTGTATTGTTGGAAAGCACCCTGAGAACAAGTTCGATCGGGGGAAGGAAAACCGAGCTACATCCATCTTGGTACTGATACAGTCTAATATCAGCGATCCCATGCCTATCACATCCATGAATGGATCAAGGTATCTTCTAACTTTTATTGATGATTTTTCCAAGTACACATGGGTCTTCTTTCTCAAAAAAAAGTCTGAAGTCTGTGAAAAATTCACTGAACTGAAGGCCTTGATTGAGAATGCATCTGGCCAAAAGAGAAATATCTTGAGATATGATAATGGCAGGGAGTATTTCAGTAATGAGTTTCTAAAAACATTCTCCCAAATTGGTATTCAGGTCAAGCATTCAATTCCCTACACTTCCCATCAGAACGGTGTAGCGGAAAGGAAGAATTGGTCTCTCAAGGAGATGATCACCTGTATGTTGGAATCAAAGAAGTTGGCTACAAATTTGTGGTCTGAAGCCATGCATGCTGCAAAATAAATTAAGAATAGAGTGCCACACTCATCCATGAAATGTAATACCCATTTTGAATCATACTTTAGACACAAGCCGGATGTGTTGAACCTGCAAGTGTTTGGGTCCACTTCATGGGCCCGAATTCCACTTGATAAATGGAGGGATTTGCAACCACAAAGCATAGAATGTTTGTTTATTGGGTATCCTGATGAATCAAAAGGTTTCAAACTGCTGGATATCAAAATAAAATATATCATCATCGAAAGGAGTGTCAAGTTCGATGAGCCTCTTCAGGAGGTGGAACTAGTGAAGGAGAAAACTGTTGAATTTCCTTCCTATTCTACTGAATATTTGGATGATGAAATTGGGGAGGATGAACCTGATTTGGATCCTAAAATTTATGATATCAGTGTACATAAAAAATTATATTCTTAATCATAACCTAAAGTACAAAATCATCTCCCAACACGGGCCCGACAGACACTCTCCTCCGCAGGAGATAACATTGGAAATCTGGATGATCTAAGGAGAACCCAGTCTGATTTCCAAAGAGAAGGTATTGCACTCTATTGTCCTGATTATTTGCTATATGAAAATTGTTATTTGATGATAATTTCAGACCCAAAGTCCTACTACCATTCTTGGAAGGATCCGAGATGGCAAGTTGCCATGGATGAAGGGATGAATTCTCTTCAGAAAAACACTACTTGGGAGCTAGTTTCTCTTCCTCTCGGAAGGAAATTGGTTCAATGCAAGTGGGTGTTTCAGAATAAGGTTGATGTATATGGAAGAACCTACAAATACAAGGCAATTTTGGTGGCAAAATTTTTCTCCTAGGTCCAAGGTGTGGACTGCCATGAGACTTTTGCACCGGTTTCAAAAATGGACTCCATTCGCCTAGTTTTGGCAATTTCAGTATCTAAGCACTAGGAAGTGCATAATATAGATGTTAAGTCAGAATTTATGCATGGAGATATTCATGAGGAGATGTACATGAATCATATTTAGGGATACATCTCTGATCCATTTTTGGTTTGCAAGCTTAAGAAGTCACTATACTGGTTAAAACAGGCCCCAAGAGAGTGGTATTCCAAGATGGATGCCTTCCTTCTCTCGCAACACTTCCAAAGTTGTGGATAAGATAAAAATGTATATATATAGAAGTCTGATGGTCATTTGATTATTATTTTTTTATATGTTGATGACTTACTGATCACAGGTAGCACAGTTGCTTCTATTTCAGTCATCAAAACTGCTCTGCACAATGCATTTGAAATGAGTGATTTGGGGTCTTAAAACAATTTTTGGGGATCAAAATTGATCAAACTTATGATGGGATAATGGTCACTCAATCCAAATAAATATAATACCTATTATTCAATTTTAACATGGCTGAATCTAGGCCTACACCATTCCCTTTCCTTTCAGGGATCAGCCTTGAAGAAGGAAAAAGCACACCTCCCATGGACTGCACTATGTATCGAAAACTATTTGGTAGCTTGTTATACTTGACTCATTCTTGGACTGAAATCTATTATGCCATGAATGATGTATCAATATACATTCAGCAGCCCCATGATATTCATTGGAATGAATCCAAGAGGATCCTCCAGTACATTCAGGGAACCAAGACCTACGACATTCAATATGCTGCACACTCCAAGGTAGAGCTGGTTGGATACACAGATTTCGATTGGGCATGTGATTATATTGATAGGAAGTAAACTTATAGATATGTCTTCATGTTTGGTGGTGGCCCCATTTTCTGTTCTAGCAAAAAGCAGGCCTCCATAGCATTGTCTTCAGTAGAGTCTGAGTATTGAGGAGTAGTAAATGCTTGCATCCAATCTGTTTGGTTGCAAGGCATTCTTTCAGAGTTTGATCTTGGTATTACTTTGTCCACTATCCTCTTTTTTGACAATAAAAGTGCTATTAATATGCCCACAAATCTAGTTACCAAGCAAAGGACCAAGCATGTAGAGATACACATGCACTATATCAGGGAGCTAGTGTATGACATGACCATCATTCTGCAATATTGCCCGACTGATGAGCATATTGTAGACATCTTCACCAAGATATTTTCAAAAAAGAACTTCACTTACCTCCATTCACTATTCGGGGTGAGTTCATCAGGGTGATCAAACTACTTTTAGTGTTCAGCTTGAGGGGGGGTTTTCCCACTGGGTTTTCCCTTGTTTCCTCACTTAGTTTGTTTTTTAGCATTGTTTGAGTTTTGGTATTGTACAGGGTGACCTATGGCCTTAGTTTTGAGATCCCTAGAATTCTTATGTACTTTATGTTTTGTGCTTCTCCCGAGTATAGCTTAAGGGGGGGTGTTGGAGACATTTACCACCATACACACTCATTTTAGTGAATTTGGCCTAGTTAAACCACTATCCTAAGTTTTATTGACTTAATTAACATCAGAGGAGCACTGGATGACTACATCATGAGCATACCCATGCCTACATTCAATCAAGGAGGCTAACTTAGCCTTCTCCTACATTCGGGGAGGCTAACTTGAGCACTCTGGGGGTGATCTGAGTGTCATTAATGCTTGTTAGATTTTTATCATTCAAGCTAGCATTATTATCTTAGGATATTTAACTAAGAGAATAAAATTTAGAGCAATAAAACACAAGAGACAAGAGACACAAATAATTTTCCTTGGGGAAACCATAAAGGATAAAACCCCACAACTTCCTCAGAGATAGTATCAGCACCAAAAGTAAAACCTGAAAACATAAAGATGATCTCCTGACAATAGTAGTCTCTCTCTTGTCGCAACAAATTCCCCTCTCACTTATGTGTCCTAATGAGTGAGTGTGTGTGTGATAAATAGAGAGGCTCACTCTCTATTTATATTCTTCCATTCACTTGAAACCCACTCCAACATGTCGGCCTAACTTGACAACTACTTACTAGAGCAGACAACTCTAGGAGTGTCTAATAACCCTAGTGCCCCACAACTTGTGGGGAATTTTCCTCCTCCGAACAACAAGGAGTGTTATCCTTAACACAATGGTGGGGACTATTGTCTCAACTTATAATGACTCAACTAGGGTCGACTTGTCTAGGATAGTCTAACAACCCTAGGGGCCCACAAATGCAGGGACTTTAACCCTTGAAAAATAGGAGGGTTATCCACAATGACTTGACATGACTTGTTTACATTATAGAAACTTCCCAGAATAAACATCGGGGTATGACATGACTCAAATACATTGCAGACACATCCCAGAATAAACATCAAGGAACGATACATAAGATATATGGATGAATACATTCCGAAGTTACAATTACATCAACACTCCCTCTTAACTAGGAAGGTATTCTCTCGACACAATTTATCAGCACAAGTCTTCTTCTCTGTATCATCTAGATCATCATTGAGTTCTCATCATCTTCATCTTCAAGTCATCTTCATCTTCATCTGGATCATCACTTGATCTGGATCATTCCTCGATCTGGATCATCTTTGGAGCATCATCTTTGGATCTAGATCATCTCTGCTGGATCATCATCACGGGTGCTATCTCATGATTCTTCTCATCATAGGAAGTTCTATAGATCCAGCCCTTTTTCATGCTATTTTTAGGCCTAGCCTCCATGTAGTTCTTCTTCAGCGGTTATATCTGACCCTTAGTCAGAATGGACCGCCCAACACTTATATCTGATCATGTAGGAACCAATCCTATAATCATATCAGAAAGGCACACCCAGCACTCACATATGACCATGTGGAAACCAATCTCACAACCTTGTCAGAAAGGCCCAGCACTCACATTTGACACATGATGCAAGGAACCAATCCAACATACATGTTCAAAAAGGCTCAGCACTTATATTTGACACATGCGAGGAACCAATCCAACATACATGTTCAAAAAGGCTTTGCACTTACATTTGACACATGCAAGGAACCAATCCAACACGCATGTTCGAAAGGGATTTTCACTTACATATAACATATGCAAGGAACCAATCCAGCATGCATGTTCAAAAGGGCTCTTCACTTACATCCGACACATGCAAGGAACCAATCCAATATGCATGTTTGAAAGGGATATGCACTTACATTCGATGCATGTGAGGAACCAATCCAACATACATGTATGAACGGGCTTGCACTCACATCTGATCAAGTAGGAACCAATCCTACTATCATATCAGAATGGCCCTCATTCCTAGACTAAGCTACTTGGTAACTGACCAGGATCCTCCCTTCCAAGAATGGCATTCAGTGCTTACTTCTGATCATGTAGGAACCAATCCTACAGTCACATCAGAATGGCTCAGCATTCATATCTGACATGGAAGGAACCAATCCTCTCACCATGACAGAATGGCTTAGCCCTTAAATATGACCATGGAAGGAACCAATCCTCTCACCATGTTAGAATGGATTTGGGTCTCATCATTTCCCCTTGGAGGAAACCTCGATCTGGAGAACACCAAGCTTCTCCTTGAAGTACTCAAACTTCACCCTAGTCAATGGCTTTGTCAACACATCAGCTATATGTTCCTCTGTCACAACATACCAGAGCTTCATTGCTCCTCTCTAGACCATATCCTTGATATAGTGATAATTGATCTCGATATGCTTCGACTTGTCATGGAACACTGAGTTCTCCGACAACTTCACACAACTTTGGTTGTCACAATGTATACAAGTAGCATCCATCTAGAGATAAAATAAATCAAATAGTAGCTTCCTCAGCAATACTTCCTCACAACTAGCTGAACAAGCTGCGACATACTCTTCTTCGGCTGTACAAAGTGCCACATAGGATTGCTTCCTACTAAACTAAGAGATCACACATGATCCTATACTGAAGCAACACCTTGAAGTGCACTACCTACCCAATGTGAATCAACATAACATTCAAGGTTAATCTTTTGATTCGCCTCATACTTGAGCCCATAATCAACTGTACCCCTCAGGTACCTTACTGCATGATTTGCAACCATCAGGTGAACATGTCTCAATGTGTTCATAGAAAATCAACTATCTGGTCTCATATTTGTCAGGTACATCAAGGACCCAATCATCTGACGATACATCATAGCATCAACCATCTCTATTCAAGCATCACTCAATAGCTTGATGTTTGATGCCATAGGTGTGGTCATGGCCTTGCAGTCCATCATCTTGAACCTCTTCAGGATCTCTACTACATACTTCCCTTGTCCACACCTCCATGCCTAGAAAATAGTGCTTCAACACATAACAGGAGCATCACTGGTCTTCCGCCTTCAACCTTGAAGCAAAGGTTGGAATCCAATTTACTCTCAATAAAGCCTAGAGTCATTAGTAATTTGTCCATCCTATCGTACCATGTCAAACCTTAGGATCTTCTGCAGTCACTCCCTCTAAAGCATCATACTCCCTCTATCTTCCGTACTCTATGCACTGAAACATTCTGTACCAGAGTGACAAGTAGCTTCTTCTGCTACTAATATTCTATGTATCCATCTAGGGTCACTAGATACCAAGATCCTCTATCTTGAAATTTTTTTAAAGTTCTTCTCATACCCATCTGAGAGCTTGTCATCCTCTATCAACCTTGTAGCATAGGATCAGATCTTCATCAAGCTCATCATTTATGTGTTATCCCATGGGTGTCTTCTGAACTCGTACAAGGCCTTGTTTCATTTGCACACATGATTTTTCCTATCATGTGTCTCAACTCCCACTAGCTACAAATATCTCTTCATAGTCTATGCCTTCTTTTCATGAGAAGCCTCGTGGTACAAACCTTTCCTTGTATCCCATGATATTTCCATCTACTGCATGATGGAACTATGAAATTTCCTTTACGTATCGATACTGCATCCTAGACATCATTCTTCTTGAAATGGTATTCCCTTTCTTCTTGGTTACTTCTTCATAGCTTGAAGGTTCTGCATCAATGATGTCACTGCATTCGTCATATTACTCTTCATCTTGAACTGCTGTCACGTTTTCTTCAGAACAAGTCTCATTCTTCTTTTCTTATAGGCGATTATGTATGCGATATTTCCTACAAGGAAAATGCATTTGTATGGTTAGAAACATTTCACAAGGAATACTGACAAGTTCTTATGCATAAATATATGATCATGCAACTACTTTAGCCAATACAAAATTCATCCATATCTCACGAAAACATTTCTAGATGCCTTCCATCTCTACCAAGACAACACTCATATTGTGCACTAATCCAATATGTTAGCAAAGATGTTTCATTCTAGATAAGTAGCAATGGAGAGTTGTATAGCACCATGAGCTACTTACCCATCACATGCATATTATTAGTATACTGTCATTAATGCAGACATTCTATCATGCATAATACATTAATTGAATATAAACAAATGCCTAACAAAACAATATCATGAAATGACAATTAAATACTTATCTTTATTTGTTTCATGGGTAGACTCCTTCTTGAGCCTTCAGCTTCATCGTATTCTTCATTCATAATAGCATCATTTCTTATCCAAATGCTAAGGTGGATAAGAGGTTCTTCAAGAGTTGAGTTTTTCATATTCCTCATCACTTGAGGGATCTTCTTTGGATGGTGAGAGCTTGATCTTCAGTTGCTCCCGTCTTATTTTCTCTTATTATTAGTTGAGTTTCTTCTTGTCTGTGCTCTTCCCAGAGTTTGCTGAAAGTAATCGCTTCCTTCTAGTACACATTCTTCAAAATAATGAATCCCATGATCCTAGGTGACCATTAAAGGTGGTTATCACCACTTCTACATTCTCCACTTTTTATTTTACTGCTTCAAGTTGTTCTCTGATTTGAGAGACCCCCATAAAGTATGACTGTATGGTCTCTGCATTCTGGATCTTCACATTCCTCAAATGTTTTCTCAAAGTCATATTCTGATTTATGTTCTTCCCTTCAAATAGCTTGGTCAAGGAATCAAACATCTCTAGTGTATTTAGGGAAAACACTTGTGGTACAAGTTGATCCGTGACTGAATCAACAATGATCTTCTTGGCCTTGACAAATTTCTTCTTGTGTAAGGCTTTTAGCCTCATCTCCCTTTGGAACTGGAACATATCTACTGATGTAGGTTTCCAATTCATTTTCTTTGGAGAGATCATATACTTCCATTCTTGGAGTTTTTCAAATTCACTAAGATTATCATCAAGCTGATGTTATAGATCATTTTGAAATGAGCACCTCAAATTAAAATAGCAAAATATTAGATCTTACTAATTTGAGGTGTCCATCCTAGTTCCGGAGGCTAGCTGATCCAGGGTTTGTCAGAGAAAACATAATTTTCAAAACTTGGAATATTTCAGATATGATTGGATAGAAAGATAGATCTCTTCAATTTGAGCTGTCCGATGTACTCCTTTTCTGAAAATAGTTGAGGGAAGCTCCCAGAACAGGAATCCCTAGTTTTCCAATTTCTTATGCAGAAATTTCTGTTACTAATTCTGCAGTATCTCCAACGTTACTACTCATATGTGTTTGAAACTTTGTACTAAGGTAGAATCACATGTCTCTATTCCAACACCATAGCTTTCCTCATAATTTGTTTCTCCAAATGGGACTTATGATCATTTTTCCAAGGTGACCTATTACAGGACTGTTCAACACAACGAAGTTGTATGGATTTCCAAGTGTTATGGGTTCATCGTCTGATTCTAAAACTCATACCAAAGAAATTATAGTCCGTGCCCTTTTTGTAGCATCTTCATAAATTTCATTTGGAACTTTGTATCCCAAGATATAGCAATTCTCCCCAAGTGTCCTATTTAGGGATGAATTCTAGAAGAGGTTGGAACCCTAACTTGGAGGGATCTTATTTCCCTAAATATAGAGAATATTAGGTGGAATGTTGGTTACAGTGTACATCATGATTTCATCTTAGACCTATACAGTTTTCATCACCTGATCCTTTTCCAATCCCGAGATATAGCGAATGTACCAAAACTTATCAGTTTTAGTATTTTAGGGTTTTTCCAGCTCAGGGTCAAACTAGGGTTTGACTTTCTTAGAATTTCACACAACCAAAAATATTGACCTAGGTCTCTAAACTTCAATTTTGATGAGGAGATAAATCCTATGCTGGGCTCACTCAAAAATTCCTCTTCTGTAAGAATCCCTAATTTCTCGCACCAAAACTGAAAATGCTTGGAATCGAATTTTGCTTCGACAGAAAGATGCTCCCTTCAATGGAGCATCATCCTAGCATAATTTTGCTGATGGATCATGGATAGAGACCAAAAAAATAAGAATCCCTAGCTTCTACAGCTACATAATTTCTTCTTCTTAGGTTAGCTCTGATACCATGTTAGATTTTTATCATTCAAGCTAGCATTATGATCTTAGGATCTTTAACTAAGAGAATAACATGCACATCAATAAAGCACAAGAGACAAGAGACACAAAGAATTTTCCCGGGGGAAACGATAAAGAATAAAACCTTGCAAGTTCCTCAAAGATAGAACCAACAGTAATCTCTCTCTTGTTCCAACAATAGTAATCTCTCTCTTCTCCCAAGAACTTCTCCTCTCACTCATGAGCCCTAATGAGTGAGTGCGTGTGTGATAAATAGAGAGGCTCACTCTCTATTTATATTCTTTTGTTCACTTGAAACCCACTCCAACATGTCGACATCACTTAACAATTACTTACTAGATCCAACATCTTTAGGGGTGTCTAATAACCCTAGTGCCCCACAAGTTGTGGGGACTTTTCCTCCTCCGACCAACAAGGAGGGTTATCCTTAACACAAGGGTGGGGAATATTGCCTCAACTTACAATGACTCACCTAGGTTTGATTTCTCTAGGATAGTCTAAAAACCCTAGGGCCCCACAACTATGGGGACTTTAATCCTTGACAAATAGGAGGGTTACCCATAATGACTTGGCATGACTTGTTTACATTATAGAAACTTCTCAGAATAAACATCGAAATATGACATGACTCAAATACATTACAGACACAGGAGGGTTATCCTTAACACAAGGGTGGGGAATATTGCCTCAACTTACAATGACTCACCTAGGTTTGACTTCTCTAGGATAGTCTAAAAACCCTAGGGCCCCACAACTATGGGGACTTTAATCCTTGACAAATAGGAGGGTTACCCATAATGACTTTGCATGACTTGTTTACATTATAGAAACTTCTTGAAATAAACATCGAAATATGACATGACTCAAATACATTACAGACACATCCTAGAATAAACATCGGGTACAATACATAAGATATATGGATGAATACATTCCAAAGTTACAATTACATCAAGAATTCCACATATTTCTAACTAATGGTTACAATTAGTTAAACAGAGCAGTGAAGGCACCTTCCTTCATTAAATTGATTATTTAATTATTATTTAATGAACTAGAGTCAACAACGGTGCCTCCAACCACTTCTGATGGTCAGTTACACTCTAGTTAACCTCATTGGGGTTCATTGGAGTCATTGATACACTACCACTTGTTGGTTGGCTTGCAGTGACATGTGTCTAAGATGCTTTTAGTTAGAATCAGTCATTTATTCCACTCTGACTTCAGTTAGTGCTCAATTGAGTCAATTAGGGTTTTGATCAATGGTTAACTTGAGTGTTGACTATGGCTTACATTTATTTAATCTAGACTCACTCATTCAATTCGAATGACCTCCTTGGGAATTTGAATTTATTTGGAATTCATGCTTCCAGCATGATCATTGTATTGTATTATTCATTATTCATTTGAAATATACAGAGCTGCTAATTCCATTGCAGCACCATTTTTCCAATTTTATGATTATCTGTCTGTATTCTTTGTGAGACTGTGTTTTCATTTCCTAGACCACTGTGACAAATTAATAAAGACTATTTCAAAAAATACGCAATACCGAAGATTGATGGGAGTCTGATTCAAAGACGAAGTGGTTTAACTGGTAAAAAATATAATGGAATGACTAATCCTATAGAGCATATTGAGCATTATCACGTGACATGGAAGAACTCACCACGACAAAAATGGGTCCACCAATTCATAAACACTTTGGACATGATACTAAGAAACTAGTATACGTTGGTTGAGTTGTGATGAGGAATAATTGAGTGGGAAGAGATAGCTACCATTTTCACACATGCGTTTGAATTTGATGATGATAATCCTTCAATTGATGCTTCTATGCTAGTTATACGAAATAAGCTCATTAAAGATATTCATGTGTAGATGACAAGTTTCCATCAGAGAAGTGGAATAGTTCAACATTGGATGGAGTGCTACAATATAACAGGTGAAATTTATGACGATGATCCACGTGACATAAATATTCCTGATTCTAAAGTTACTCATGCAACGGAATGTTCAGGTATACCAAATGACATGTTTTTGAATCCTTTTGAAAATAAAGAAAATGAATATTGGCTCTCTAGAGAATTTGAAATTTTCCAATATGTTGTAGCTGCAACATTTGTTCCAAAAATTCAAAAGAAAATTGGGACCCTCCTTTAATTCGTTTTTGCTCATCTTTTTGTTTTGTTTGATGTTTGCGCAAAGATTTACTTGTATGCCAACCATGTTTTACCTTTTGAATTGATTTTTGCCTCGCTAATTGAAAGTGTTATGGACTTTGAGTCGGGAGTCTAGTTATCTTCATGCCCGCCGTTGTAGAAAAGAACTGGACATCAAGTCCGAGTCAAGTGTTTTTGGTCTCTGATGTATTTTTCTTTATCAATAGTTGATTTGAGATCCCATCGGAGCCTTTGTCTATACGTCTTCCACCATTGCGGAGAAGGTTTTGCGAAGTTGTTCGAGAGTTGTTTAATATTTTTTATCCCCGCCGTGTTGTTTCGTAGGTCCTTGGGTTTTTTCGAATTTCGTCATTGTGGCTCTAGAAATCTCTATGAATTCGATAGTTTGTTTTATCCACTTGATCGATGTTTTCGCTTGAGACATGTTTATTCTTACTCTGATTTGCTGGTCAGTGTAACTCATTTCTTTTATAGTTTCACTGTTGTGGCTCTCTAATCATCTTTTGACCCGAAGCCCTAGTCTCGCGAGCTACGGTGCGAGTGTTGATTTGTTTCTCCCGCCAACGCCGCTGCGGGCGTTCCAACATTTTCTTCATTCACCATTGCGAAGGAGATAGTGACATGATCGTTGATCCCATATCCTTTTCGTCTCCCGATGATCTTATTTTCCCGCTAATTGCATGTTGACCGCGACGTATATATGTTGGGTTTGGGGGTTTATTATTTTTTTATTGTTTTTTGGCGATTTCTCCATGCCATCATTTTTGCTCGAGCAGACGAATGTTTTCACTGTCGGTACCTTCGTTCCTAGGTGTATCTTCCATGGAAGTTTACCGGTTTTCCTCAACCAGTTGCACAACACAGTGCCAAGTAGGCCATTGTGCCCATTTTACCATTCTATTTGATTGGTCGAACTACTTTTATTGTCTCCAAGGTTAGTGTTTTCCTAGGTTTCCCCATCTTGGCCTGTATATATTTTTGAGTTAAATAGTATGGATGCCCAGTGGGGGGTTTCTTAGTTTTGCAATGATGAATTTCGTGGCCATTGGGGGTTTGCAGACCGCACTCGACTGCTAGAGAAACCGGTGTAGACGGCTGCTACGTTGTCCGCACCAGTTTCCCCCAGTCTGTGTTTGGCCGTCCGGGGAGGGCGTTTCATGGTTTTCTGTCAAGACTCCATGAGACTGCTTCCACATTTCAGTCACCCTCGTCTTCATGAACCACGACCACGATGTTGTTTTTACTTCCCCCTTAGGATGAGACTATTTGAGCTCGAGTATGAAACCTGACCCATTCTAGGTTCCAAAATGCACTACCTAGTCAGACCATGAAGTGAGTGTTTTTACAGCAAGTAGCTTCCCCTTGTGCTACCACTTCCGGCGTCCTCACTTGGGATTAGACACCATATGTTTCCACGTAATGTTGTAATCCACAGCATCGAGAGGGGGTTTTTTGAGACTGTTTTCTTTTCAGCATTAGGAAGAGGATTTTCCTCGTTTTAGAAAGGCCATGTTTTCTAGGTTAATTCTGCAATTGTTGGTCGTAAGCTGGTTTTAGTTTTTGGGCAAGAGCATTTGGTTTTTGAGCATTGTTTGCTTATTTTTCATAGTTGCACTCATGTTTAGCAAAGATAAGGTAAAATGCTTATACAGTTGCCTCCATTTTGAATGTTATCTAGAAATGACCCAACAGAACCTAAAAGAGATTTATGTATATGACAAGGAAATTCCTCGGAGTCCAAGATGTCTAAACGTCAGAAGAAGAAGGCTCTCGTAATAGAAGAGGAACCCAAAGTCGAAATTGTTACCAGGGTCAAATACACCTACGAGGACACCAAATGCATAGTTGGTGTGGATCCCGAATATCGGTGGGGGGGAATTTATAGATCAATAATGCACCAAGAAGTACTTGACATGGGTTTTGAATAAGAAACCATCTATGCTAATATAGAGAGATCTTCATTGATGAAAATTGCTACTAGACATGAGCTCTTTCCATGCTCAGAGGTGATTTGGTGGATTCTTCCCAGGGCAGATATAACTGCCATGATTTTGGAAAATGTTGATAAACAGGGTTATGCTGCTTATAGCCCTGAGTATGTAGCACTATCCTACCACTTACCAGAAGCACAGGTGTACTTAACTGAGGACTGGATGAGGGAAATTAAGATGGACCTAGTTGAGACACTAAAGAGGATGCTCATGCTTGGCAAGAACTTTAGAACTAGGCCGACTAGAGAATATGACACTGCAAGTGTAAGAACCCCTTACAAGTTCATTGCCCTGATGCTCAACAGGATTTTCGGGAGGGCCCGTGGTAAAAGCTTCAAATTGGAGTGGGTGTCTATCATTTTCTACATTGCAACACAAGGGACAGTGTTCAACTGGGAAAACATTGTGTCCAACAGCCTCTCATCCTGCATTGCTTCAGCATTAGGAGGGATGTCCTAGAAGAGATCATAGTTCTACATGAGATCTATACTGATAGATTGCATACTATGCAATCAACCCTTCCCCGATCTGAGGTGTATCTAGGACCAGGAAATAATACTAGTTTACTCATCATATAAGCCACTATGGGCCCACAAATACCACATTCACTATAGGGAAGTGTGTAAGCACTTCATTATGCCATTGTATACCTTGATTTTCTTGAAAGAGTGCAACTGCATGTCGAAGGAGGCATTGCAGGTGATTGAAGAATATGAAAACTATTACTTGACTAAGGATGGATTATATTTCAGGATGTTTGGATGCTCTAGAGCATCCTCACTACTGCCTAAGTATGCCACTGATTATGTAGTCCACAAAGAGGTAGTTAGATAAGTATTTTTAGATGGAATAAGGTGATTTCTATTTGAACATAAGAAAGTAGCTTACCCTCCTTTTCCATTCAGGTTGGGAAGCTACAAGTTTACTAGGGTGAATAAAGTTGACAATTTCATGGAAGAGTTGGGGAAATTCCATTTTGGGGAAATGCACTTCCACAGGAATGATTCCCGGAATAAGGTGGCAGAGCACTGCAAAGAGGAGAATGTACATTTTGAATACACCAGCCACTGGGATAGAGAGGAATCCATTTCCTGCAGTGCACAAAATATAATAGCCTTAATAAGAAGGTTTAATAAGAAAATCACCACCAAAGGCAGAAAAGGACAGGATGAGCAAGCAAAGGAAGAGGGGGAAGAAACTAGAAAAATAAATGAAGATGCTAGGAGACTAGCACAAGAGGCCGAAATCTGGATCAAAGGAAAGGAGGAAGAAAAGAGAAGAGCTACACAAGAAGCAGCTAGAAAGGTAGAAGAAGATGCCAAGAGTGAGGAAGAATAAAAGAAAAGAAAGATGGATGAAGAGCTGAAGAAGTAGGAAGTAGAAAAGCTGAAGCTGATAGAGACAGTAACAGAGCATTCAACTTTTGATATAGCAGAAAGTCAGGCTCAGGACTTGGGAAAACCTGATATTCAAGATCCTGAGGCAGCTACTGGAAGCACAGAAGGACGGGCTATGGTCCCCACCCTTCGGCTAATCCCTTTTGAGCGGAAGAAAGGGGAGGAGGTACCATATTTCAACACTATATTTTATGATAGGGAAAGGAAAAGGATAGTAAAGACGACCGAGAGAAAGGTCGAAACTGGGGGGCAGTATGGTAAAATGATTAATGATACAACTCTAGTATATGGGATAGACAAAGATTCCTGGTTCACTATCAGAGTGGGGGTTGCACTGATCCATGCTTCCAAGGACAATGTAGATTGAATAATGACTGATCTTGAATAGTCAAAGAAGTCCTCTTCCCAGCTCAAAGATACCCTAAGAAGAGAAAGAGAGGAAAATAATAGGTTGAAAAGAAAGTTTGAAGACATACAACGAGAACTAAAGTCTTCAAAATATGAGCTCCAGTCCCTCCAAGTAGAGAAGAGATCTATGGAGGATTCCCAAGAAAGTCTCGAGAAAGTACAGCAAGAATGTCAAGTGTTGAGGGCAGAAAGGGAGTAGTTGCTAGGAAGGATAGGGGAGTTGGAGATGCAGAAGGCTATCTTGGAGGGATATAAGAGGCAATCTCTGGGGTAGAATGTAGAACATAAAGAACAAATTACCTCATTGACAGCAGCCCTAAAAGAGGCCAAGGAATAGCATGACAGTCTTCAGTCGTTCAAGGAGCACGTTCTGGCACAAAGAAGCAAGATGCACCAGCTACAAGTGGCCATAGAGGAAGAGAGGTGCAAGGTCTTACATGTGGACAATCGGTTGGAAGATATTTTGGAAACCTCTTCATATTTTGTTGAAAGATCGCAAGACATCTTAGAAGTCCTGACAGGAAGGATGGTGAGATTAGAAGTGAATGAAGAAACCCCTGCATATCTACCATCGAAAGATCCACAAGCCCTAAGGCAAGACTATGATTTACTGGAGTTTTCCATAAACACAACCAAGGAATTCAAGAAGGCTGTCAAGAATAAAAAGGGGGCTTGTGTATAATTCTTCAGAAGACTTTTGATCACTTATAATCACTGCTAGGTTGAGGCTAAACAGAGAATGTATACCTTTCCAGACCATAGCCTGTTTTTGGATATTTTGCAAAGAATATATCAAGGATATGAACAAAGGATACAACACATTCAAGATTTAGAAAAGCAGACCCTGAGGAATGAAGTAGATCATTCTGTAGTTAGTGTGCAATTGTTAGAAGACCAACTTCACATAAGCGCAGCTAGAATAGAAGTAATAAGAAATCAGGCTGCTAAATTCAAAATAAATATTCATTTCCTAGAACCTTATGAATTCGAAAGTATTGCCTCAGAGGCTTCGACATGGAAGAAATTTTTGAATAGTCAAGCGAGACCCTCCTTATGAGCATTTTATGCATTTTACTGAAATATATTGTAAATTTTATAAACACTTAATGAAAGGAAAATGTGGGAGGTGAAGAGTTGGGGAAGCCCAAGAGTCATTTCGTGGGCATCCCAACAGTTTTGTTCTTTTGTATAAATATAGAGAATCTAGACAAGAAGTGGGAATTTTTTCCCAGTTAGATTGGAGGACATATTGTAAGAAGAACTATTTCCTTTTGCAATAAATAGTTATAGTTTGCTTGTTGGAGAAAGCCTTGTGTAATGTTCAAATTTTATGCTATGGGTTTGTTGAAGAGGAACTATTTCGTTTTCATCTTTGTGTCCATTAACTGTGAGATCGTTCTAACTCTTTGAACCTATGTTCTTTCCTGAATGATCTCTAGTTTGTTTTATGAAAATTTCCACTATGAGTGATGAATGTGTTCATAGACAATTAGCTATCTAGTTTTTCAAATATCTTTAAATGTTCATGTGTTTGAAAGAAGTATCAGCTATCTGTGATTTCTTTTTATAACACATGCACAAAATACATTGCTCATTAATAAGTGAAAGTCTTGCTCCATAGGGATAGGTTAGGTAGTTAGTTTTAATTTCTTGCTGTGTGTGTGATTTAGATGCAAGAGAGCCTAAGACGAGAGGTAAGAACCTATGCATCACATTGTGAACACTCCTTGCATTCTCAATCAATCTATATTTTAGATAGGCATTTGCATGTCATACTTAAAACTAAAAACACAAAAATATACACAGTGGACTGGGCCGCAACTAGTAAAACCTTTTTACTTTTGTTACTTGACGTACTGTAGGTGGACCACAAACTGGATGGATTCCCTACACCAAACAGTCACGGGCTAGTTAGGAATGTTTACTGGGGAGAATCCCTTGCTGTTGTTGCCTATGAATTTCCAGGCCTCAATAGTTTTTGGTGCTAGAAGGAGGGCCGCCAGTGCATGGATGGTCTAGGAATTTTTTTTTCTCGAAATAACCCCACCAGTGATAATTTTGAAAGCAGTTCGTGTCCTAACCCGAATACTCAAGAGAACAGGGAACATCTATTTGCTGTGGACAACCAAGTGATAAATGATCTGAGGAGACACACACGGGCCTATGTAAAGAGTATTGGAGGATTACCCATTATCCTTGATTTACCCCAAAGAAAATACAAGAAGAAAGACCATCCCATCTTGAAATATTCAGTGTTGGGTGGAGACTTGGAAGAGTTAGTAGAAGGAGCATTACAGGAGGTTGTTCAGCCTTTGAATCAAGTAGGCCCAAACACACCTTACCATTCACCTGTGCAGACTCCTGTTACTTCACCTCCTCACTCTCTACCCAGACTCATGGCAGGTGTAAATGCAAACCATCCTAACCCACCAAATCCAGCACCGGCTTGGAAAGCTAGATCACCTTTGAACCTAACACCTCCATTGCATGACTTACCTCAATCTTTTGAGAAGTTTCTGCCTAAGTTTGATCCTAATGAGAAGGTTGTAGTAGATGACCACTTGCAAATTTTCTATTTGGAAATAGAGGGATTAAGGGCTGGGGAATATGAGGATGTTGTTTGTAGAATTTTTCCACATACCCTTAAAGGAGTAGCATCATCCTGGTACTTTGGTTTGCCTACAAAATCTATCCCAGATTGGGATACCTTTGAAAGGATTTTTAGAAACAAGTATGCAGCCCAAAATATGCATGCAACACTAATGAAAGGTTTGGGCGATTTAAAAAAGGAAAGGACTGAGAAGGTACACAATTTCACTCAAATATTTTATGCTTACCTCAAGAACTTCTCTGCAACTGATAAGCCTTCTGATAAAGTTCTGATTGAGTATTATACCTTAGCTTTAGGTCTGGATTTGGCTATGTTCACAAAAGCTCAAGTTAAGCCTACATTAGCAGAAACTTATGAAGAAGAAGAAAGAGTAGAGGCTAAAAAGGAAAGTATAGAAGATTATCCCTAGTAATCAGGAGAAAAAACTGCCAGGAAAAGAGCCTTATTGCTATCTAAACCTAAAGAGGAGCAATCACATGATTTTGAGGGGATGTTAAAGGTGATGCAAAAGATTTCCAATAGAATAATAGATTTGGAGAAGGAAAAAGAAGCTCAAAAATCTTATAAGCCTTATTACAAAAAAAGAGAAGATAACAACCAATGCAAGACCCCTCTGCACGGTTTAGCATCAATGAATCTAACAGAGGTATGAATGGATAATTTCTACTCTTTTCACCAACAACCCCATTCTGAAAAGAATTTTCCTCAATGGTTAAATTCGATGACATTGGTAATGAATAAGCTTTTGGACTCTAAATTGACTGAGGATAGTGATGAAGAGGAAAAAGGTAATCAGGCCATAGAAAGATAGGAAAATGATACCATGTTTTTATGGGATTGTGTCTCAC
Source organism: Pseudotsuga menziesii (assembly GCA_001517045.1). Lineage (NCBI taxonomy): Eukaryota > Viridiplantae > Streptophyta > Pinopsida > Pinales > Pinaceae > Pseudotsuga > Pseudotsuga menziesii. Next base: position 269,007 of record LPNX011033635.1, on the reverse strand, counting down.
CGTTTGATATAGAAAAAAGTATTTTTAAACCTGAGAATGTGCCAACGACACAAAAAACATGTGTTTGGTAAATCAAGACAATTCAATAATTTCAAAAATTGAAAAGTTGCAAGAGAATGTCAGGAGACATCCAAAGAACAATGTTGAAGATAAAGTATCCAAAAATACCATTTTCAGCCAAGAGACGGAGAAAATCAACAAGCCTGCTAAGCTTATGGAAGAACAAGTAGGTGTTAACAAAGAAAACATTGAAAAGCCTAAAGATCCAGAGGAAGAGATACCCACCGAAAACCAATCTGTGGAGTAATATGTTGATTCAATTGGGGAAGATAAAGCTAGAACCCCACCTTTCCTTTTGACTCTGGAAATGTTGAATCATAAGGTGCATAATTGTTTGATAGATTCTGGATCATTAGTGAATGGTATGCCACTCGCAGTTTGCAAACAAATTAATGGACAACCAAAACCTACTACTTGGGAAGTCACTCAACTAGACAAAACTAATGCCAAAGTAGTGGGAGAAATGGAGAATGTTCTCATTCATTTATCAACAAATAACAAGATATGTCAATTTATTGATATTGTGGTGGATGAAATACTGGATGGATATGGACTTATTTTGAACTGTGACTGGTCTGCAAGGTTAAAAGGGTATTTTGCTTCAGATTGGTCACATTTGTAGTTGCCTCATAAGGAGATTCCAAATCGGATCAAAATTTTGAGAGAACCTTACATGAAACACAATATCACTAAGTTGGAAGAAGGTAATGAATCTGCTAATTCTGTTTTGGGTAATTATCTAACGAAGCTTGAACTAAGATATCATGCCTCAGAAAAAGCCAGCAATATGACTGACACTCAGCCTGATCTCCTTCAACTTTCACAGGCTAATGATATTGATTGTAAATCGGTAGACATAGTTTCAGTTTCAAAAATAACAGAATTAGACCATGGATAGGTATCTCATGTATGCAATCCAGCCTATCCCCTTGACTCATAAGTGGAAATATTTTCAGGGGTGGGCACAATTTTATTTTTCTTTTGATTTAATGACCTTGTACATAAATAATTTGATGCAGTTTTCCTTTGATTTACTGCTTTTATTTTGGTTTTTTTTTGAATAAAAGAGGCAAACTTTTGGTTGCATGGAAAGCATCAGGGTTCTTGATTAACTGAAATCTTTGGGATAAGGCTGTGTGTTCATTTTGAAATGATACAATTTCTTCTAGTAGGTAGTTTTCCTAAATGGCTATGCACTCATTGAAGTTAGGCTTAACCCCTGAAAATAACTCAAAATTAAGAGGTCTGGAATACTATTTCAAGGATCCATTCATTTCACATCTAAGATGTCCTAGGGAGTGATAGAAAAAGACCCATGGAAAGGAAGCAAGGTAAATAGTTTATTATATATAACTAATCCCATGCCATGCTTTCAAATACTAAAGGCTGTTAAGAGTCAAAACTCCTAAAAGAAGTAATGCATATCAAAGCAAAGCATCTCAAACATGAATATCAATCTGTTGAAAGTTCTTCTCCATCTGTGAGCTGAAAAGTAAATAAACCTCTCACTCAAAAGGACACTATGGATGGAAGAGCCTGAATAAAAAATTCAGAAAGAAAAGCAGATGGAGGACTCATAAGAACAAAAGTTCAAAAGGGAACAAAAGTGCAAGTGGCATGGAAATGAGGAACAAATGAATAGTTCTGTTTGCCATATGTTACGATCCTATGTTGTCCAAGCTAGAAACTACCCACAGACAGAGGTAAAATAAAACTCACCTATTAAATCCTTAGAAGAGTTATCCACACTTTAAATATTTTGAGTTTCCCTTCCCAAAGAATGGACTGACATCAATAATTTAAATGCATGTGTTTTCCATCTTAGGAATACAAGCATCTAGAAGAATTCAAACTTATGAGCTTGATTATTAAACAATATTTTACTAGGAGGAAGTTGATTAAAAAATATGGGGTTCACCAGGTAGTCGCCAATTGTTGCAGCTGCAACATTTGTTCCCAAAATTCAAAAAAAAATTGGGACCCTCCTTTAATTTGTTTTTACTCAGCTTTTTGTTTTCTTTGATGTTTGCACAAAGATTTACTTGTATGCCAACCATGTTTTACCATTTGAATTGATTTTTTCCTCGCTAATTGGAAGTGTTTTGGACTTTGAGTCGGGAGTCTAGTTATCTTCACACCCACCGTTGTGGAAAATAACCAAACATCAAGTCCAAATCAAGTATTTTTGGTCTCTGATGTATTTTTCTTTATTGGCAGTTGATTTGAGATCCCGTCGGAGCCTTTATCTATACATCTTCTACCATTACAGAGAAGGTTCTGTGAAGTTGTCTCAGAGTTGTTTAATCTTTTTCGATCCCCGCCGTGTTGTTTTGCAGGTCCTCCAGTTTTTTTTTACTTTCATCGTTGCGGCTCTAGAAAGCACTATGATTTCGATAGTTTGTTTTATCTGCTTGATCGATGTTTTTCACTTGTCTTACTCCCATTTTCTGGTTAGCGGAACTCATTTCTTTTATGGGTTCACCGTTGCAGGTCTCTAATCATCTTTTGACCCGAATCCCTAGTCTCATGAGCTCCGATGTGAGTGTTGATTTGTTTCTCCTGCCAACACCATTGGTAGCGTTCCAATGTTTTCTTCATTCACCATTGCAGAGGAGATAGTAACATGATTGCCAATATCGTAGCCTTTTCGTCTCCCGATGATCTTATTTTCCTACCGATTGCATGTTGACCGCGATGTATATATGTTGGGTTTGGGGGTTTATTATTTTTTTATTATTTTTTGGTGATTTCTCTGTGTCGTCGTTTTCACTCCAGCAGACCAAGGTTTTCACTGTCGGTACCTTCATTCCTAGGTGGCTCCGCCATGGAAGTTTACTGGTTTTCCTCCACCAGTCACGTAGCACAGTGCCAGGTAGTCCCTTGTGCCCATTTTACCATTTTGTTTGATTGGTCAAACTACTTTTGTTGTCTCCGCAGTTAGTGTTTTCCTAGGTTTCCCCATCCCGACCTGTATATATTTTTGATTTAAATAGTATGGCTTCCCGGTGGGGGGTTTCTTAGTTTTGCAATGATGACTTTCATGGCCGTTGAGGGTTTGCAGACTACACTTGACTGCTGGGGAAACTGGTGCAGATGGCTGTTACGTTGTCCACACCAGTTTCCCCGAGTCTGTGTTTGGCCATCTAGGGAGGGCGTTTCATGGTTTTCTACCAAGATGCCGTTAGACTGGTTCCATAGTTCAGTTTCCCTCGTCTTCATGAACCAGGACCGCGATGTTGATTTTAATTCCTACTTAGGATGAGACTGTTCGAACTCGAGTATGAACCCCGACCCATTTTAGGTTCTGAAATGCACTACTTAGTCAGACCATGAAGTGAGCATTTTTACAGCAAGTAGCTTCCCCTTGCGCTACCACTTTCAGCGTCCTCACTTGGGATTAGGCACCATATGTTTCCACGTAATGTTGTAATCCATAGTGTCAAGAAGGGGTTTTTTGAGACTATTTTATATTCAGAATTAGGAAGAGTATTTTCCTCATTTTAGAAAGGCCAAGTTTTCTAGGTTAATTCTGCAATTGTTGGTCGTAAGCTGGTTTTAGTTTTTGGGCAGGAGCATTTGGTTTTTGAGCATTGTTTGCTTATTTTTCATAGTTGCACCGATGTTTAGCATAGATAAGGTAAAATTCTTATACAGTTGCCTCCATTTTGAATGTTATCTAGAAATGACCCAAAAAAACCTAAAAGAGATTTCTGTATATGACAGGGAAATTCCTCAGAGTCCAAGATGTCTAAACGTCAGAAGAAGAAGGCTCCCGTAATAGAAGAGGAACCCGAAGTTGAAATCGTTACCAGGGTTGAATACACCTACAAGGACACCAAATGCATAGTTGGTGTGGAACCCAAATATAAATGGGGGGAGATTTATAGATTAATAATGCACCGAGAAGTACCTGACATGGGTTTCGAAGAAGAAACCATCTATGCCAATATAGAGAGATATTCATTGATGAAAATTTCTACTAGACCTGAGCTCTTTCCATTCTCAGAGGTGATTGGGTGGATTCTTCCCAGGGCATATGTAACCACCAAGATTTTGGAAAATGTTGATAAATAGGGTTATGCTGCTTATAGCCCCGGGTATGTAGCACTGGCCTACCACTTACCAGAAGCACAGGTGTACTTGACTAAGGACTGGCTGAGGGAAATTAAGATGGACCTAGTTGAGACACTAAAGAGGATGCTCATGCCTGGAAATAAATTTAGAACTAGTTTGACTGGAGAATATGACACTGCAAGTCTAAGAACCCCTTACAAGTTCATTGCCGTGATGCTGAACAGGATTTTCAGGATGTCCAATGGTAAAAGCTTCAAATTGGAGTGGGTGACTATCATTTTCTACGTTGCAACACAAGGGACAGTGTTCAACTGGGAAAACATTGTGTCCAACAACCTCTCATCCTGCATTGCTTCAGCATTACGAGGGGTATCCTAGAAGAGATCAGAGTTCTACATGAGCTCTATACTAATAGATTACATACTATGCAATCAACCCTTCCCCAATATGAGGTGTATCTGGGACTGGGAAAGAACACTAGTTTACTTAGCATACAAGCCACTGTGGGCCCACAAATACCAAAGTCAATATAGGGAAGTGTGTGAGCACTTCATTATGCCATTGTATGCCCTGATTTTCTTGAAAGAGTGCAACTACATGTCAGAGGAGGCATTACAAGTGATTGAAGAATATGCAGACTATTACTTGACTGAGGATGGATTATATTTCATAATTTTTGGATGCTCTAGAGCACCCTCACTACTGCCTAAGTATGCCACTGATTATGTAGTCCACAAAGAGGCAGTTAGACAAGTATTTTTAGATGGCATAGGGTGTTTTTTGTTTGAACATAAGAAAGAAGCTTACCCTCCTTTTCCATTCAGGTTGGTAAGCTACAAGTTTACTAGGTTGAAGAAAGATGATGAATTCATGGAAGAGTTGGATAATTTCCATTCTGGGGAAATGCGTTTCCATAGGAATGATTCCTGGAATAAGGTGGCAGAGCACTGCAAAGAGGCGAATGTACATTTTGAATACACCAGCCACTGGGATAGAGAGGAATCCATTTTTCGTAGTGCACAAAATATAACAGCCTTAAGAAGAAGGTTTAAGAAGAAAATCACCACCAAAGGTGGAAAAGGACAGGATGAGAAAGCAAAGGCAGAGGAGGAAGACACTATAAAAATAAATGAAGATGCTAGGAGACTAGCACAAGAGACTGAAAGTTGGCTCAAAGGAGAGGAGGAAGAAAAGAGAAGAGCTGCATAAGAAGCAGCCAGAAAGGAAGAAGAAGCTTCCAAGAGTGAGGAAGAAGAAAAGAAAAGAAAGATTGATGAGGAGCTGAAGAAGCAAGAAGCAGAAAAGCTGAAGCTGACAGAGACAGAAACAGAGCAGTCAAATTCCAATACAGCAAACAGCCAGGCTCAGGACTTGGGGAACCCTAATATTCAAGATCCTGAGGAAGCTGCTGGCAGCACACCAGGACAAGATATGGTCCCCAATCAAGTTTGTTTTGAAGGAGTCAGACCTGGGCCTAAAGAAACTCCATAAGGGAGGGGAGTCCTATAAAGGGATAGCTTGTAAAAAGAGATTCAAAAGAAGCTCTATTTGGCATGAAAAATAGCTAACAGGATACCCTTGAACCTGAAACAATGGCAGCATGAGTATCAAAGGATGAAAAAGGCATATAAGAAGGATACTCATGAAAAAGGGGTCCTAGCCACGGAAGAACAATGGTAAAGACAAGGGACTAATGGCTTAGAATACCATAGTCCATGGAAAAATGTTGAATGCTAAGGTTAATGTGGAGTGAACAGATGCCAACATGTATGGGAAATTACAAAACCACCCTATGGGAGAAACAACACTTTGTAAAAAGTGATAAAACTATTCCAAGGCACAAAGAGTATGGTATTAGTTAATTGACATTTCAAACTATAGAAAAGACCCACTTTATGAAATATAATTTCTATAAATAGTTGAAATTTAAAACAAATCTCACCATTTGAACTTTTGAGCCATAAAAAGCAAGTTTTACCCTCTACCTTTGATCAATCATTGTGGACAATTGGACCGATGAAATCGAAATCCACCAGCTGTACGTAAGCATACACCCTAAGCTCGTCATTTTGATCCAAGCAAATGTTAAGTTTAAGTGTGAATTCAATATTTAAAAGCATCCAAAACTGTAGCAGGGCGCATCCGCGAGTTGCTGATATGGAAACTCGCGGATACGCATTATATACGCGGGTTGCCTAACTAGACAGTCGCGGATGGTATGTGACATGTCTAAATAGACAGTCGTGTATACTACGTGGAGGAAAAAATCTTAAATATAATCAAAAATTTTTGAATTTTGCTATGAAAATACTGAATCAAATGACTTGTATTTGCTAGGTAAAATATGGTTCTTGAATGGAGGGAAAGGGAGCACGAAATAATGGACCAAGTGGTGCTCCAAAGTGTGCCCACCATACAGGCCTTGTGGACCAGTGGGCTACTGAAATTATTTTGTACATCACCCATGTGGGCCAATGTCCGCATACTTGAGTTCATGGTAAATTATTGGGATCATGACTTGGGGATGTTCAACCTACAAGGTGAAACCCTAAAGCTTACCACCGAAGACATATATTTCATTACCGGGAAGGGGGCATCGATGAACATGGAGGGAATTGGTAGGGGTGGTGACCCCTTAAGTGTCCAAAACGATATAGATGTGTTTTGTACACTGGGTACTCAAAGAAGAGGAGCTAGCATTCCAATTGCAGATATCCAAGATTTTATTCTCTAGGTATTAGCTAGCACCATTATGAGAATTTCAGGATCATCATCTTTACATTTGGCCACGAGGAACCAAATGAGGCTGGTAGTAGACTGTTTTAGAGGTTCTCTCTATGATTGGTGCTCGGGAGTTGCCCCCATCATCAGGAGACAACTATTCGACTACAAGAGAGGAAGACGCAAGAATTTTGGCTATGCAAGCATATTAGTGGCGTTCTTCTTCTTCGAGAGTACCAGCATTGAGCCCTGCTATACCTTTACAGGTCAGATCTCCACATCAGTCGAGGCTGAGCAGGTGGGGAGACATCTTCCTCCGTCAAGGAGGAGGAGACTCAATACACAGTGTCTATGATGATGATTTTTACACTTGGTGGGAATGACAGCTGCTGGCACTGGAGCAGTTTCCATATGCCGGGATGGACTTCCGAGGTGATCCCGACCTTGTCCTCCCTCCAGGAGGAGCATGGGGAGAGCTAGGTGAGTAATTGTTAATTTTTTATCATTTTCAATTTTTTATGAATTTTCAAATGATAGATATATACATATGTACAAGTATTAACCCTATTCATGTGTCAAAATGCAGATATTGGACCAGTCCTCCCTGAAGGGCACCCTCGTATGTTTGTTCATCTTTTCATGGGCAAGGAGCCAGGATTGATCAGTGTACTGGAGGGAAAGTTGGTCATGCTAAACCAACAAGTATCGACCATACAGATAGAGCATATCCCTACAGCCATGCAGGAATTTGTTATGGGGGTTCCACCAGTTTGGCTACGTCTTTTCAGACGAGTGGCTAGAGTAGTGCTCATATATAGAGATGCGGTGGAGGCTTCCAAAGCTGAGGAGGCTGAGGAAGCCAGAGTGTAGAGGGACCATGGGGACCAAGGAGGTCCTAGTGGCCAGGGTGGCCCTGTTTAGTTCTAGGGCATTTTGATGGACTATGATCCACATTTTTGTACATTTTGTATATGACGGGATCTAAGGATCAGACTTGACCTATCTATGAACAAATATTTACATATATATAAATATTGGTGTTTGTTGTCAATTTATATACAAGTGTTTCTTATATGTTTGCTGTATATTTTATAAAATGTGTGTGAGATTCCAATCCAAAATGTAATTAGCATATGCATCAGTCAATGAATTTTGGTTTCGTGGAATATGATTGAAAGTAATAACTTCAAAATGTCTTTCCAATAAACGAATTTGCATGAACTGACGTAATAAGATAGGATTTTGTACCTGATAAGCTCGATTGAGCTAGGAAACCACCAACTGAGAGTCCAAACGGACCTCAAGTTGGGTGATACCATGCGAGAAAGCATCCCATAGGAGCTCAATGACGGCCCTACACTTAGCAACATTATTAGAAGCATGACCTAGACAAGCGCCTCCAGCAGCAACAAGCTGTCCTGAGGGAGAATAAATAACCCATGATGTCGAGGCTAGGTTACAAGTATGATGGTTGGTGCCATCAACAAACCCTATATACTGTTCAGAATACATCTGCAACAACCAAAAGATATATATAAAAAACAAAACTAACAACCTAATGTACATAAAAATACATACACTAAAAATACAAGAAAAAGTGCTAATCCTAAGCGTGGTACTTCTTCAGGTAGAGCCCATTTCTAGGCTCAGGCAGCTTATTCCCATCAAAATCAACTAACTCATATGCACCCTTACTTAATACCTTCGACACGACATAAGGTCCTAACCACATAGCCTTGAATTTTCCTGCCCCCAGAGGTTCTTTATCTTGGTCCCAAAGAAAAACAAGTTCCCCTTCAGAAAAAACCCTAGGTTTGACCGATTTATCATACTAAGATTTAACCCTATTTTTATGAGCCTGATTAGTAGTCAGCGCATCTCTACGCTGTTCATCAAAGTGTTCTAAATGTACCAGACATTCCTCAAGCTCGGTCGTATCAGGCAATACATCAATGGCTATCTGTAGAGACAAGATTTCACATTCAATCGGAGTAACTGCTTCCACCCCATCAACGAGTTGGAAAGGTGAGAAAACCGTAGCAATCTTTACATTGGTTCGGTAAGCCCAAAGAGCAGGATATAACATGATGTGCCGGTTAGAGTGGGCTGCATCAATTGTAAGTTTAAGGATAGTTTGTAAAGTCTTGTTGACAGCCTCAACCTAACCATTTTCTTGCGGATAGTATGGAGAAGAATGTTCTTGTCTGAATCTGAGCATAGTAGTCAGTTCCGTCATCACATTATTTTGAAAATGACTGCCATGGTCAGTGACAATCACTTTGGGTATACTGAATCGTGCAATAATCTGATTGAATACAAAAAAAGTTGTTGTTTCCCCGTTGGCTTTGAAGGTAGGCATTGGATCTGCCCATTTCATAAAATAGTCAACAACAACAATGATGTATTTATGCCCCCCAGCCGAGGCTGGGTTGCATGTCACATAATCAATCCCCCATTTCATGAAGGGACCTACCGAGACAACGGGAAATAATGGAGCAGGATGTGACCGCATTTTCCTGGTGTAAAGCTGACATGGATGATAGCGCTTCACTGCTTCCACACAATCTTTAAAGATCATGGGCCAGAAATAACCGACACGCAATATCTTCTAGGCCATTTCTAACCCAGATAAATGACCCCCACATGCTCTGCTATGAGAATCATTTAGGAAAATCTCTACTTCCTCATGAGTAAGACAATGACGCAAAACGGAATCTACCCCTTATCGATATAATGTATCTCCTATAATGAGGTAGTTCTTGGCATGGAGGTGTAATTTACGTCGTTCCTCCCTAGAGGAAGCTGCAGGATACGTCAAAGTCTGAAGATATATAAGAATATCTCCATACCAAGGATCAGAGGTGGATATCAAGAAGATGTACTCATCTGGGAATGAGTCATATTCAACCACTACATCTTCTTCAGTAGGAAATTCTGCTATAAGCTCAGCAAAAACTAAGGACTTCTTAGACTTAGCGGATTGGAAATCTAAGTCAAACTCTTGGAGAATGACTATCTATTTGTTAAATTCCCCCCCAACAATCCGTTGGGATAAAACATATTGGAACGGATTCACATCCACCATTACCGTGGTGGTCCTCAGTAAAATGTAGTGACGTAACCTCTGTACAGCATAAACAGTTGCTAAGGCTAACTTCTCGACATGGGAGTATCTAAGCTTAGGTCTGGCCAAGGCATAGCTAAGATAGTAGATGAAATGCTCAACAAGCTTATCGTCTTCCTAGACTAGTACTACCCCAACGATCAACTCCGACGCGGCGAGATATAATATAAAATCCCTAGAATAATTTGGTGGACGTAATAAAGGTGTCGAAAGCAAAGATTTTTTCAATGCCTCAAATGCAAGTTGTGCGGTTTCATCCCATACAAATGGGGTGTTCTGTTTGAGCAGGCGCATGAAACCGGTAGTGATCTTGGCATAATTAACAATAAAACCTCAAAGAAAGTTAGACTTTCCTTGCAGGCTTTGAAGTTTCCTGAGAGAACGAGGAGGAGGAAGATTTACAATGGCCTCAACTTTCAATGGATCCACCTAGATGCCTCTACTAGAGACAATGAATCCAATTAATCTTCCTGACTCGATGCAGAATACACACTTGTGGGGATTCAAGGGAATTTTATAATATCTGCATCTTTCAAATATCAACCGTAAATGATCTGGATGTTGGATCCTCTTACGAGAATGTGTGGGCAGATCATCAAGGTATGGTTCGACAATGGCTTTAATGTCATGAAAAGCAAAGTTCATAGCCCATTGAAAGGTTGCCCCAACATTTTTCAATCCAAAGGGAATTTTCTTATACGCAAATGTACCCCAAGGGAAAATGAAAGCAGTTTTATGTTGGTCTTTCGGTTTGATTTGGATTTGATTGTAGCCAAAGAAACCATCCATAAACAAAAACACCTCACTTCCCGCACATGCATCTATGATCTGATCTATAAATGGTGTGGGGTAGTTGTCCTTAGGAATGGCTTTATTGACATCTCTAAAGTCTGTACAAATGCGAATAGTCCCTTTCTTTTTATCAATAGGAACAGGGTTGGACACCCATTCAGTCAAAGCGATGGGATATATAAAACCATATTTCAAAAACTTTTCAACTTCTTCCTTCACAGTCGCCGCTTTGCGCGGGTTCACGGGTCTTAATTTTTGTCGAACTGGCTTGGCATCAGGATATGTTCCGATTTCATGTTCAACAATCGATGGATCTATGCCTGGAATCTCCTCATATGACCAGGAAAAGACATTGTGGAATTCCTTAAATAGGGCAATATAAATAGCAATCTCCTCAGGAGAGCAGTTTGCACCTATATATATGTTTTCCACGACATCAGGGTTTACAGAGATGTTAATAGGTATAGTGGTGGAAATATTTTCCATATTCCCCTCGAAAAACATTCCTTCCCTAGGCAAGGGATTGATAGGTATATCAACATCGTCTGACAGTCTCACATGAAACTCTTGGTTTTCTATTCTGCTTAGTTCTGGAAGAAAATAGGATCGATGATGAAGATCCTCACAAATCTTATCACGTCCACTCATGGCTTCCAGAATAGCTTCATCGGAAGGTAAAACCATGTCTAAACCATCTATAGAATGCGAAGATTTTTCCTCCCATGCGGGAAAATAGACTTCTTCCAATCATCTGAGACTGTAAGAGGATCTGGAATGGGATCAACAGTGGCTTGAGTGATAGCTTGGTAAGCCACCTCCACTGCTGATAAGGGCACTTCTGGTTCATGTGGGGTTGGGAGAACCCAAGGATTGGTCCTATCGACAACCGTAGCTATGGACTTCCCCACACTAGTAGAACCAATGTAATTAACTGGGGCTGGAAGATCAAATGTGCCCATCGGTGATGTGTACATTCCAGCCCCCAAGCTCTGTGCAACAGTTTTGACCTAATCAACCAATGGAACAGTGAACTCATTAGACTCTAAACGGCCTTTCAGGTAAAATAAAGTTGATCAATAGTGATAAACTTTCCCTCACATGGAAAAACGACTACATGAAGAATGGCCGATGCAATAGCGGACATCGCATAAGTCCAACTCCTTCCCAGAAGCAAATTGTAGTCCAAAGGAGCATCAATCACTTCTACTTCAACAAACACTGGTTTTCCTGCCAACTTAATCTCAAAAGCCGGCAGGATACCATGCGGACAGAAGGATCTTGCATCAAAAGAAGTAAGCAAAGTGTTTGATGGGACCAGCTATGGGGATCAAAGAGCTTTCCAACAGGTCAAGGACATAACACATGTAGAGGCCCCCTCATCAACAACTTCCCTTCCTATGGTCTTACCACCATGGACGACATCTATTGATAGGGATACATGGTAAGGAAGGAGAATTTTATCATCAGATAAATGAAATTTCGCCATGAGACTCGAAGAGTCCATGCTGCCTAAAGCTGCTAAGAGGGCATCCCGTTGAGCGGGACAACTCTGTAACACCTCTAAAGCTGACATTGCACACCGGGTTTGAGCTAAATATTCAACCACAGAGTAGTTCGAAGAAGCCCTAGCATTAGGGTTATGCAAGGACTTCTTGAAGACACCTTTTGGTATCTTCGGCATGGTTTCAGCAGGATTTTCTATTGTGAGAGGGTTAGAAGTTTCACCTACAACTTTACCCTTCTCAGGAGTCTCTTTCTCATAGTTTTTGTTCCTTGTCTGCAACAAAGTTGAAGATCGAACCATGTTGATATAGTTTGGGTCAGGGGCAGTTTGAGTGCCCCCTGATATGTTAGAAGCTGAAGCAGAGTTCTGTCCTTGGGGAAAAGGATCCTTTAGGACAGTCGGTTGTTGAGCTTTGAGCAGCTTCTGGGCTTGATCCATAAGGGGACAAAGGTGAGTAAGGTGGTCCTCTTGGCACAACTTACAAGGGAACTTGACCTTCTTCTTTTCTTTCTTGCCCCCATCAGCATTGTTTGCGGGATTTTGCTTGTTTTGGTTTCCCTCTCCCTTCTTACCTTTATTTTTCTTCCCGCCGAGCTGCTGATTGCCCTTCTGAGAGGTTTTTGCAAAAAAATTTGCACTCTAGGGGGAGGGTGCAGCCTTTGCTGCCTCCGCCGTAGACTGCTTGACAGACAACTGGTGAAGTTGTTTAGTCAAATACTATACGGTGGGATATTTAACGGACCCAACCACACCATTGGCATGGGGTCCAGGCTTAGGCTTCTCCGCATCGTGCAAAGGCCTCAGTGCCTCAGGGATGTTCTCATATAAGATCCCAGATTGTGAATAAATCAAATCCAGTTGTTAGGCCCTGAGTATGGCTTCTTATTCATTCGTCACTCCTGAGGTGGATACGTCCTTAGATATGTATGGCAACAGAGATTTAAGGAACCACTCTAAAAGGAACTCAGAAGGGATAGTGGCTTTTATAAGGCTCTTTTTCCTCCTCCACTCTTGGATGTGATCTGAGATGTGGGTAGCCTTGTTTTGTCTAAAAGTAGACAACAAGTCCATTCCGAAATCATATCGGACGAGAAGATGAAAGTGGCTAAGAAATGCACTAGCCAAGTCCCAGAAACTACTGAAAGCAACAAAAGGCAGTTCAATATACCATTTTTCCATAGTACCTATCAAGGTCCTCTGGAACAGCCTCAACCTAACTAAATCTTCATTCAGTGAATTTGAAGAACACCATAAATGGAAGGTGGTGGCATGAGCCCCAGGATCTTCACCAGTTTTGCCTTTGAACTTAGGGATGTCCGATGGCAATTTGGTGGGAACAGGTGGCCACAAGGGGTCATGCCTCACCGGGTCATTCATCAATTTTGACAAATTTGGCAATTTTAAGGTTGCCAGGAATGGAAGTTTGGGTTGAACCGGGGTAGTAAATGTGCCAGATTGGGGATTTGAGGGGCTTTCCCCCGAATGCCCATGGGTAAAAGTGGGGTTGCACCCTGCCACCGGTTGCGAAGTGGGAAGATTTCTTTGAAATAGATTCCATCCATAAGCCATAGGATTGTGTGTGGGAGGTGCAGTGTAAGAAGTTCGAGCTGTCCCCATAGAAGCAGGGGTCTGAAAGATAGGAGCAGGTATCCCTCCGCTAAACAACGAAAAGGGAGAGCTCGTGTAAGGGACCGAAATTGGAGTTTGGAAACTTTTCCCATAAGAGGTGTTGCTCCCAAACTGCACTCCTACATAGGAAGGATATGGACCTACGTATGGACTGGATGGGGGAATGTGCCCCCCATTCCAAGGAAATCCTTGGACAAATGCCGAGGATCCTACCGGACCACTCTGGGTAGTATATGGGAAGGAAGAAGGAATAGTAGGTATACTAGGGATCCCAGTAACCATGTCACCAGAAGTACCTGCTAGGTTTGAGTGAACCGGTGGTTGAACCACCCGGCTCGCTGGAGTCAAAGGTGTAGAAGGTAAACTAGATCTAGGGGCACTTACCGGGGGGGAGTAGTACCCCTTCAACCGGAAGGATTGAGGTGAACACAAAAGGACTTTCTTCCATAGAAGACATGATCCTACCCACAGGGACACCTAATACAGGTGAATCAAAAGGTCTAACTTGAACGATCACAGGATCGTTTAAATTAGTCAAGGGGGTGTTAAATTTTCTTGTAAAATCGTTAGTCTGCAAGTCTTCTATCTCAACTGTATCAAGATCAAAATGGTTAGCTATCAGTTTTGGTTCACCAAGAACTTCACTTATCCCTACCGGTTCAAATGAACCGTCAGTGTCTAATCTCTGCCATTGGGGTAGAGGTGGAGGCTCCAATGTGGTGAGAGGAGGAAGGTTTCTCAACCTTCTTGATCTTCTAAAAGGTTGGTCCTCCAGAATTGAAAATTTGACAAATCACACCCTAAGGCCAACTAAACACAGGAAAAACCATAGAGCATACACTATAAAAATCCTAAAGCCTCAAGAAATCAAACCAAGGTAAAAGATATACTTTCCCGAAAAAAGCTAATGAACGATTACTCGGCGTCCTTGAAGTGGTTCTTAGGCACAAGCGGAGGAATCACCCAACTTCCCTCCTACACTTTCAACAAGGGTTACCTTCCAAGCCTGTTCAAGGTGAACCAGAAATAGCCTTCCGGTTTACCTAGGTATGAACCCTAAAAGACAAGAGACTAAAGGCTACCTTAGCTCTACCAACAGTCTGGGGGGATAGTCGCAAGCCTGACTCATACGCATGGGCAGGGTAGTTGAGCCCAAAACTCTGTCTAGGACAGAATCCTCAGATGCGTAAAATCCCTAATCTACGCTTTGAAAAGGATTCAGAGGTTTATCTCCTCTGTCCAAGCCTCCACGTGGCCTCGTGCTTAACTCTCGTTTGAGAGAAGCTTCCTAGATACAGTTGATAAATTCAAGGATTTACCTACAGAAAGGTCCACTATGTCTGAGTTTTATAACTTGCAGGAAGTTTACACTTTCTAGCCCACAAGTCTAGCCTAAGCTAGTAGGTGAAAGGCCCCTAAAAACAAAAGATTACTAGTAAATTTTAATTATGCGTTCATTTTAAAGGGTTGTTTCTTACTCAAGAAGAAATGGAGTGATATACTTATGGTGTTTTTTACTCAAAATAAGAAATAAATGAAAGTAAAGGTGTATTCAAAGCAAAATTACCATTATAAAAGCAAACTTCTTTTTCTTTTTTGCAAATATATATTGATGAATTGAATGCAACGATAAAAGAAACTAAGCCTATATTTTTTGTATCTTTTGAGATAGTATTTTTAAATTGAAATAAACACTACTTATGAAAAAAAGAAAATCCAAAAGCTTAACAATGTTTTCTTTTCACTTTTAAAAATACTCAAAATTCTACCATGCACCTAAAATGCATTATACTTGAGCAAACTTGAATCAAATAATTCATATAAAAGCAACAAACTGAAGCAAACAGGCTAACAGAACCAAAATACAACCAACAAAGGAAGGCTAGGAACCCTAGCTTGGGTGCACACAATGACAAAAATCACTGTAGACTTGTAAAGGCAAGTGACAACCAACTACTGTCAAAAGACAGACTAGAAAAACAAAGCCCAAGACCCTGATCACTAATCTGGACAGAGACATTTCAACCTAGAACCCAAACAGGCCAAGCTACTTCAGCATGCAAACAGAAAATAAGCCAAGCAAATAAAACCCAAGAGCTTTCGAAAAAGCACAAAGTGTAGTCACCAGAGGTATTCAGACAAGCAACACAACATTCATAAAGAAAATCAACTCACAAACATGGATTACACAAAGAAAAGAACAAGCAAACCTTAACTTAAAAAATCCCTATTTCCAGGCATATACGTGACTGTATAGAAGGGAAACCCGTGTATGATACGCGACTGTCCAGTAGAGAAACCCACGTATGCAGGCCTCTATACGCGACTGTGCAGAAGAGCAAACCGAAGATAGGTACAAAATTTTTCTCAAGAAACAAGAAAAATTCACAAGACTTTCAAATACTGAGGCAAGTATGAACCAGGATAAAAGACCACACATAGACTTCAAAGCAAAGACTGGTCAGGGGTGACAGAAAACAACCTACAGTAGTCTGGGTTCCCCAGCGGAGTCACTAGTTATGTTGTATAGGATTATACACCTTATAACCTAATGTCTGGGGTTACCAACATACTCAATAAACTTGCAGACAATTGACTCTAGAGTGCAGTAAAGGAAATAGGAGGATGGGAAGGACTTACCTGATACACGACGGTTGATCCTAGCTTGTCCTCTTCTGCTCTGCTTCTCCTCCAAAGTCTTCAGGGATGCTTTCTCCTTCACTTGTCAAGATTCAATCTTCCAAATACCAGATGATTCATATATATATGAGCAGGTTAGATAAATCATAAACAGAATACTGAAACATAGACATTTATCAAACCACAATACATGAAATACATTTAAGACACATATGGAAGAAGGATTCTCTTTATTAACAATAATGAGGAAGTTCAGATTACAACCCAACGCCTGAGACAAGGACTCCTCTGGAACCAAAGGATTCTGAGTTCCACTTCTCCAAAGACTTTTGTATAAACTCCACCAGCATAACTTTGCTCTCCAAGTGTATGTATCAAACACCCTCCCAAAGGCCTGTATTTATACATGGTGAAATAAGGTAGTTTCGAAGGTTGAGGAGGTTGAGACAGTTAAGGATATTAAGGTAAATGGCTTAACTAATCTCAAGTAATCGCATGTTTTTATTTTTAATGTCAAAGGGACACCTCTGCGGGTATGAAGACTGAAAACTCGCGTATGATCTGTGAGTTTCTATAAGAGCAACTTGCGTATACATCCATACGCGACCTGAAACAACTGACACTCGCGTGTGATCCACGAGTTGCATATATATAAGGTCACGTATATGAATTGACATAGCTAAAAAGTCAAAGTAACCAGTTGGATGGATGATGAATGTAGTTTATAATAAGCCTGTCTATAGTGTTTTGGGAAATCCTCAATCCATATATGTCCTTTTGTGTGCCAACATGAGGGATGTCGGCACTCTGATGGAGAGGTGCCATTCAGGTGGATAACACCCACCCTTAGGTGAATCCCTTTTGAGTAGAAGAAAGGGGAGGAGGTACCAGATTTCAACACTATCTTTTATGATAGGGAAAGAAAAAGGATAGTAAAGAGGACCAAGACAAAGGTCGAAACTGGGGGGCGGTCCGGTAAAATGATTAATGATACAACTATAGTATATGGGACAGACAAGGACCTCAGGTTCACTATTAGAGCAGGGGCTGAATTGATCCATGCTTCTGAGGACAATGTAGATCAAATAATGACTAATCTTGAACAGTCAAAGAAGTCCTCTTCCTAGCTCAAAGATACCCTAAGAAGAGAAAGAGAGGAAAATAGTAGGTTGAAAAGAAATTTTGAAGACATACAATGAGAAATAAAGTCTTTAAAAGCTGAGCTCTAGTCCCTCAAAGTAGAGAAGAGATCTATGAAGGCTGCCCAAGAAAGTCTAGAGAAAGTGCAGCAAGAATGTCAAGGGTGGAGGGTAGAAAGGGAGCAGCTTCCAGGCAATATAGGGGAGTTGGAGCTACAGAAGGCTACATCGGAGGGATCTGAGAGGAAATATCAGGGGAAGAATGCAAAAATTAAAGAACAAATTACCTCATTAACTACAGCCCTAAAAGAGGCCAAGGAACAGCAGGACAGTCTTCAGCCATTCAAGAAGCACATTCTGGCATAGAGAAGCAAGATGCACCATCTACAAGTGGTCATAGAGAAAGAGAGGTGCAAGGTCTTGTAGGTGGAAAATCAGTTGGAAGATATATTGGAAACATCTTCATATTTTGTTGACAGATCGTAGGACATGTTAGAAGTCCTGACAGGAAGGATGGAGAGATTAGAAGCGAATGAAGAAACCCCTGCAGATCTACCATCAAAAGATCAACAAGACCTAAGGCAAGACTATGATTTACTGGAGTTTTCCATAAACACAGCCGAGGAATTCAAGAAGGATGTCAAGAAGACAAAGGGGGATTGTACAGAATTCTTCAGAAGAATTTTGATCACTTATAATCGCTACCAGGTTGAGGATGAACAGAGAATGGATACCTTTCCAGACCATAGCCTATTTTTGGAGATTTTGCAAAGAATATATTAAGGAGATGAACAAAGGATACAACACATTAAAGCTTTAGATGAGCAGAACTTGAGGAATGAAGTAGATCATTCTGTGGTTAGTGTGTAGTTGTTAGAATACCAACTTCGCTTGAGCTGAGCTAGAATAGAATTCATAACAAATCAGGCTTCTAAATTCGAAATAAATATTCGTTTCCTAGAACCTTCTGAATTCGAAAGTATTGCCTCAGAGGCTTCAACATGGAAGAAATTTTTGAATAGTCAAGTGGGACTCTCCTCATGAGCATTTTATGCATTTTATTGTAATATATTGTAAATTTTATAAACACTTAATGAAAGGAAAATGTGGGAGGCGAAGAGTTGGGGAAGCCCAAGAGTCATTTCGTGGGAAACCCAATAGTGTTGTTCTTTTGTATAAATATAGAGAATCTAGAAAAGAAGTCATACTTTTTTCCCAGTTAGATTGGAGGACATATTGTAAGAAGAACTATTTCCTTTTGCAATAAATAATTATAGTTTGCATGTTGTTGGCTATCTGGGCAGACCTAGATTTACTGTAATGTACCAACAACACCCCTAGCTCACTGGCCCTTTTGGGGACATACCTTGGAGTGGCCTGAAGTCTCACCCAAAGTGATTCTAATGGGTTGTCCAAAGACTCAAGTGTCTTCGACCAGGTTCTGTAGCATCCTGGGGTCTCACGATTTCTCTTAGCCAGTGAGATCTCTCTGCGACACGCGCTTCTCTCTTACTCGTGGGTTCTGATAGGAGAAGGACTCCTATTACATCATAGTGACTTGGATGATTTGCATCTCTCCCTTCCGCTTAACCCATGAGCTGTGATATCTCACACCGCAGCTCCTCTGACGATGCGATATCACCTACTGTCAACACTATATCTTCTATAGTACAGCCCACTGCGACCCTCGCGGTCCAAAGGCTATCTCATTGGGTTGAATGACTTAGCTAACTTTCAACAAGATATTAAACACTCCGACTTGAACTTCCACAGTTCAACACACTCTACCTCAACTATACTTAACTAGCTGAATAAGTATACTGGAAACACTTTAACGGAATGACTTATTACTGTGTGAAACAAGCACTGATAAACTCATATGTAGATGCCTGATACATGTAAATCCACCTTTAACCTTCTATAATGCTATAACTAAATGAGAACATAAAAACATTTACTACTGACATGTAACATTCATGGAATAGATAACAGATATCAACTGAGTAAAGCACAATCACATGAAATAATAACATAACACACTGGTTTTACGTGGTTCACTTCTAGGGTAGTAGCTATGTCCATAGAACTGTGTTTATATATTATAACTTGGGGAAGTAAACACAGCTCTGCTACACCTCATATGCAGCTCGAGATCTTCTGGGTAACTCCGCACACATCCTGGAGCCCTTCTCTCTTAGATCTCTTCTCTTTCTCTATATTGCCTCTCTTGCAATATCCTCTCTTCCTCTCTGTCAATCCCTGTGGATTGTTACATACATGCTTCTATAAGCCAGCTGCTGGTTATAGTAAGATAACTACTGATTGAATACAGAACCAGAGCGCGCGTGTCTATGAGCTAACAGATCAACTGACTCTCTAATTGTCTGACTAGCTAAATGACTCAATGGCTAACCTTTTTCACTACAAAATACATCCCTTTATAGGAGGTCCGAAGGTCTCACAATTACAACACTATGGACCTATCCCAACAATAACCCAAAAACCCTAACTATGATAGTTGGCATATCTATACTTGGAGTAGCCACTTTTCGTCACACCACTGCTCTCTGCAGTCTTCCATGCTTCCCGGCGCTGACCATGGGTACTGGGCGCCACTTCCCTTTCTATCCTTCATCTTCAATACCTTGGCCTCATTGCTCCTTTTCCTTTATGAGGGTAGCTGAGCCCTCCTATCTTCACCGTTGCCTTCAATGCAGTGGGTGAGCTCTCTCTTCTCGGCCGCTCAGGTACTCTCATCTTCTTAGACTTCTCTGTCCCGATAGTCACGGTTTCCGGCTTTGATCTGCAGCTAGAAACATGCTACGACGTCGTATCTTTACCTTATCTCTTATATCTTCACCAAAACTGTCTATCCGCAAAACTGGAAGCTTCTCCTGTAGCTACAGGACCCTACTCCAACACCTGTTGGAGAAATCCTGGTGGAATGTTCAAATGTTATGCTATGGATTTGTTGAATAGGAACTATTTCATTTTCAACTTTGTGTCCATTAAATGTGAGATCGTTCTAACTCTTTGAACCTATGTTCTTGCATGAATGATCTCTGGTTTGTTTTATGAAAATTTCCACTATGAGTGATGAATGTGTTCATAGACAATTGGCTATCTGGTTGTTCAAATATCTTTAACTGTTCATGTGTTTGAAATAAGTATCAGCTATCTATGATTTCTTTTTATAACGCATACACAAAATACATTGCTCATTAATAAGTGACAATATTGCTCCCTAGGGATAGGTTAGGTAGTTAGTTTTAATTTCTTGCTGTGTGTGTGATTTAGATGCAAGAGATCCTAAGACGAGAGGTAAGAACCTGCGCATCACATTGTGAACACTCCTTGCATTCTCAATCAATCTGCATTTTAGATAGGCATTTGCATGTCATACTTAAAACTAAAAACACAAAAATATATACGGTGGACCGGGTCGCAACCGGTAAAACCTTTTTATTTTTGTTACTTGACCTATGGTAGCTAGACCGCAAACCAGACGGATTCCCTACACCAAACAGTCACGGGCTATTTGGGAACATTGACTGGGGAGAATCCCTTGCTGTTGTTACCTGCGAATTTCCAGGCCTCAACACAATATCAAAGACTACTTGGATGACGAAACTGTAGGAAATATTATAGACATATTGGATGAATTCCAAGATCTGTTCCCCACTAAATTTTTAGAAATTAAGGGAATCATTGGAGATCTCAGAGAAATGAATATTTCGTTGAATCTCAGTGAAAAACCTATCAAAGAATCACCGTACATACTCAACCCAAGATACAAGGAGAAAGTAAAGATAGAGTCACGATAGAATATTAGATGCGGGCATAATAGAGCCTATTAAGGAATCTAGATGGATTATTCCTATGGTGGTGCAAGAGAAGATAACCGGTGAAATCCGTACCTGTTTCGACCTAATAAAGTTGAATGATTCCTTCCTGCATGATTAGTTTCTGAACCCATTTAAAAATGAACTATTGTAGAGAATTGGTGTAAAATAAATACATTCATTCACTGATGGGTTCTCTGGTTACCATCAGATCAGGATTGCAAAGGAAGATCGACAAAAAAAAACTTTTGCAACAGAATGGGGATGCTTCCAATATATGCTAATGGCCTTTGGACTAGATAATGTTCTTGATATTTTTCTATAATAGTTGTAGCTGCTTTTAAATACTTCATCCATAAATTTATTAAGGTATACTTTGATGACTTGATGGTATTTGGGATAGTAAAATATCACATTGAGAGTCTTAGAATGATGATCACATGGTGTTGATAGTTCCATATTTCCCTTTGTTAAAATATAATAAACCCACTCATAAAATAATTAATCATTAGTTGATTAACTTCCTACCCACAAGCTTAGATAGTTGGCACCCATTGCACCTGAGAGTCAACACTTTCCATCTATATCCTAGGAATGATTTATTTCTGATTCTGGGTTGATCGTTACCACTTTATGGCTATCCAGAATTGGTAACTGTGCTTTACATCAGATTCTACTTTATTCTGCTTTATCCTGCTTTTCTATGGGTAAGGTAAAGCTACTCAAATAGGAAACTTGCAGCTTTTGTTGCCAACCCATCATCCATTATTTTCTCTCCATATTTTAGGATTAGCAAGTATTTCCTTCACTCATCATCACTCACACATCCTATTTCTAATTCATGATGTGCTTGGTAGATTGGTAAAGTTCTTTAGCCAACTATGGGGTTTATCATAATTAGTAATCCTGCTTTATGAGCTAGATTGAGTTGTCTTCTAGCAACTCTATTTTCCTTTATAAGGATGTATTACCTATGTAATACTATCAATTATCATTTATTGATCATTCATTAATGTGTGTTCATTAATTCTTCTTTTTTCCTTATGCTAATTCTATACAATTCTATATGACGTTAATTATGTTCCTAGATCCTTAGCCTGCTTATTGTTATAGTTGATTTTACCACTCCAGGTGAATCACACTTGTATGGCCTTCCCATGTCCCTCTACAGACTCCTTGGACCCCTTAGACCATTTTTTGTCCTTTGATGTTTCCTAGACCATCCCTAAAAACATGTGAAAATTAGTACACGTGACTTTTAAACCCCTAATCGCATGTATATGCAGGTTTGACCCCTAAAACCGTGTACATCGGGATGTGTGCATAATCTAAATACTTTTTGATTTTTCCTTGACATGGATCTGACTCACTTGACTCTTGGCCTTCCCTATGCCTTGATATCCCTTGGATTCGACCTTTCATTACCCCTTTGAAAAGCTATATAAGGAACTCTATGGTACATTGAAGGCATATGAGAGAATTGAGACCAAAGAAACTATAGTCCATTATTGCCAGATCTTATTCTTGAGTCTGCATCCCTTTGTCCCTTGGAGCACTTTTGTGTTCTTCCCAAGCTTTCCTTTTGCTTGTGATCTTGCTATCGAGAGATGGAGGATTGAGGTGGTGGAGGCCCAAGTGGGGGATTTAGTTTCTCTTATTCATAGACGTGTCGAAAGAGGTTGTATCCATTGTAATATTTGATTTTATATTAATAGAAATATCTTTTCCTGTCCAATAATGTATGTTTGAATGAATATTTTATCCATGGATGTTTTCAAATGTTTATACATTGTTGATGACATATGCTAGAATAGATCTAACACCAATATATATAGTATGCTTGTATTGTTTACTTGTTATTGAGGAAGTAATCTATCAATTCAAGCTGAAGCTGGAAAGATCAACGGAGATCTACTTCAACCGTCTGGAATAAGGTACAAGGTCTGATCCTTTAGTGTTAGATATTTAATTTCTATTGCATATTGGAAAGGATTGATTTCTAGAGTCAAGTTGTCTGTTGTGGTACCCCAAGCCATAGGAATTTCTCTCTGTAACATAATTGGTGACTCTGCTATGGATTTCCTAGTAGTTGTCCTTTGGGGGTTTTCTATCGGCATTCATTGACTTTGAACTGCTCTTTCTCTCTTGTTTATGTGTTGGGTCTAGGGGCATGTTTGCTTGGTAGTGTCTGATTGGTGTGAAGTTTGTCTCAACTTGTTTGTTTGCCTTGATTTTTATGCACCTTTCTTCCTGTACGTGAGTTTTGAAATCACAGTCGTGTATAGATATGGTTTTCTCTTCCATTTTTGTGTATACACATGGGTTTACTGTGAATAGTCACGTATGCCCTTAGTTTTTCCTTTTAGAGGAAGTTGAATGGTTGTTGGGTGATTTGTGATGATTGCTGAGTCTCCTTTGATACTGCTAGAGTCTATATACACCTTTGTTTCTGACCAGAGACATTTTTTTTAAGGTAAATTTCTTTTTTAAGAATGCTCTTGTCATTGCATTTTTTATTTTTTGTTTTGGGATTAGTGCATTAGACTTCTTTTACCTTAATGCTTTGCTTGAGTGCTGCTTGAGTGTGTTTGCAGAGTCTAGGGGTTGTAGAATCATTCTCTTTATTTTTATATCTCATTTTTTTTCAAAAAATCCAAAATATTTGCTTATCATCATGCATTGCATTTTGCATTTTGAATAGTACTTGCACTAGATTTGCTTTGGAGTATTAGTCAGGATTTCATATAGGAAATCTTGCATTTATCATTTGGAGAAAATTGTGCATTACACGTAGTAGCATACTCTATTTTCATGGAAATAATGCATTTGCATTGATTGTTAGGTGTGCATTTTACTTCATGTTGTCTCATAACACCATTAGTTGCATAGCCATATCCCTCTTTTTAGTAATAAAGCCAATTAAAATCAACGCTTAATTAAAATGAACTACACTATTTTATTTGATAGGGTTCACCAACAAGATTAGGTTTTAGGTTCTTGGAATAGTTCATTGTGAGTAAATTCTCTAAGACCACTAAACAACAACATGTATGTGTCTGTCCAGGTGAGTGTGTGAAATCCTTAGTATAACCAGTGTTTCTCAGGATCCTCCTCTCAAAAGGGAGTTAAGCACGAGGCAGTGTGAGTGGTTATTGATTGGGATGACCCCTAGTAATAACTGAGTATAACCAAATATATTTCCTGGATTGTATTCGTATCTGGGGGCTCTTTCAAGAGTTTCGAAATTTGCTACCCTACCCATATGGTCAATCTCGCCTGCAACTGTCCACCTGAGCATTGATTATATTGAGGTGACCTTAGTGGCCTTACCTAGGATATCGAGGGGGTACTTTGCAGGGGTTATTCTGCAAGTGTCTCGGCCAAGCTGGCGTCAGACAGCACAGTCGCTTTATGCGTTGAAGCTGAGGACCACAATAATTGGTTATGTACCTCTGCTTGTTGTGTATCGAAGTCTCAAGCCTCTCCTAGGTGAGATATACCTGCTTCATTCGGGAGCTCACTTATCCTACCCTTGATTATTTGTATTTGGCTTTAGATTTTACTGGTGATTTATTTGTGCACGTTAGCTTGCCTAGGGTTTGCGTAGATAGAGAGTCTTTTATATTTTTTGAGTCATTGTGGATTCGTGTGTGGCTCCTTTCTGTTCTCATTGTTTACTAGGACTTCCACCTTCTACATCTCCCCCTCCTTTGGGAGTGAGAAATAGACAGTCCAGGCGGACTACTTCGCACATTGATTCACACACCATGGGAGACCATATAGAAGATATTCTTGAACCACCTTCTCCCATTCATGTGGAATATGGGGAGTTTACTCCTAACTATGATCCTTATCTCGACTTGACTGAGTTAGGTCCTGTGATTTATGAGATAGGAGCCTTTCATGATAGACCTACTTACTCTAGGGTTTATTCCCCATTGATGCATCGTTGGAGGATGACGAGACTCATTTTGAACCCGCGAGCACTAGTTATGGTAGTTATGGTATGTTTGGTTTTACCACACATGATTTGGAATTTCCTGTCGAATCTGAGTTCGAGCCTAACACTATTCATGGGGGCACTCTCATTCCTTACCATGCAGAGAGGTTTGGGAGCACTAGTCACATGACACCTTCCATCCTGGCAGTGAAAATTACATCACATATTCCTCCTCGGTATAGGGTTAGTGATCCTATTAGGATACTAGATCCGAGACGAGTGACTATAGGGAATAGTACATACTTAATTACACAGATCCCTTCATCCTATGTCCCTAGTTCTTTGAATGTTCACCCTCCACCTCATTCACGTGGTCCTTCGGGCCGGAACGTTGCTATGAGTTATGTTCGTACTGCGGGTACTAGACCGATAGTGTCTCAGCTTCATGCACCACCCATTGTTTCGAGAGGTCATGTTCATACTTCTAGAGGTCACATTCCTACTTTCAGAATGTATATTCCTACTTTCAGATCGTATGTTCCTACTTACGGAGTGTCTCATGGGACATCTCATGTGATGACTTATGGACCCTATTATGGGATGCAGTATGGATAGGGTTCTTCACCTTATGGGGGCTGGTATCAACATCCTGCTTACTCTCCAAATTACAGCTTTGTAGCTCTAAATAGTCAAGGTACACCACACTATGGTGCTTCCATGCCACCCTATACGAGTCAAACGAGAGGAGGGAACTATGGCCAAGGCCATGGTGGTAATCAGACCTATGTGAATCAGAACTATCATGGAGCGGTCCATAGACCTCATCAGCCTAGGCTCCCTTTCCTCATGACACTAAATCTTCCTGACTTGTCAAGATTTACAAATGATCATGTAGCTCATGACCCGGCTTGGCCGGATGTCCCTACCAAGCTTCCCTTGGACATACCCAAATTCGAGGGAAAACCGGGAGAGGATCTGAGCGAACATGTTACTAACTTTCACCTATGGTGCTCTTTGAATTCCTTACACTAGGACTCCATCTGTTTAAGGCTATTTCAATGCACCCTTATAGGGACTGCCATGAAATGGTATATACATATACCTAGGGGGACATTCACTTTGTTCGATGACCTAGCGATGACTTTTCTTAATCACTTCCAGCTACCAGTGCGTTATGACGTTGGCACTGAACTCTTGTTGACATTTTGGTAGGATAAGGCCACACATATCTCGAATCATATCCAAGAGTGGCATAGACGAAAGAGGTTAATTAAATCCTTTATACTGCCAGAATTCCTCCTCGAATGGTTCCTTAAGTTGTTATTGCCATATATAGCGAACGATGTTTCTACATCCGGAGTGCAAAATGAGGAACAAGCAATTTTTAGGGTGCAGGAATTGGAGTTGATTTATGCTCAGTCTAGTTTGTTATATGAGATCATTCCCAACACTCTGCGTTCTAGTTTCGACCCCAAAGTTAAACCTGGACCACATGCCGATGACATTATTAGTTGTGCAAGTGATAAACCTATGTATTCAGTTGCAAAACAAGTTAGTTAATTGTCAATCAACCAATCTACTTTGGGACAAACCACGGCTTCATCCCAACCCGCCCAAATAGCAAGTGTACTTTCGGTGCAATCATTGGACTAGAAGGGTAACCAGCAGCCCGGACAGAATAGAAAGAAGGGTAAGAATAATTGTAAGGGTGGGAATAGGAATGAGAATGCAAATAATAATGAAAAGAATGCCCGTAATGCTGGGGGGGTCAAGCAAGCTAAATGTAAGGTTAAATTCCCTTGAAAGTTGTGTAAGGATTATTACCTCACTTACTTGTGCCCTCGTATCGATAAAGCCTTGAGATTCTTGGCACAGGGCCTAGATGTACTAGCTAACCCTTTACCTCAAAATATGAACTTGAGGACCCATGATCAATCTGGTGGTGATCAAGATCCATCGGAGGGTAGTGGTCATGGTTGCATTAACATGGTACATGCTGCTAAATTTGTGACCCTTGCGAAGGAATATGTTCGTCACAACCCAGCCCAGGAAAGAAACCTGATCCACCAGGGTCTCCTTTGTGTATTGAGAAACTTGTGGATAAACCTAAAGCTACACCTCGCATTCCTAAGGGAGTCCTTAAGCATTCGGGACATAATCCTAATGCCCAAGTTGCCCAGAACTATTCAGTTGTCGAGGATTTGGGCCACACTCCTTGTGTAATGTCTGCATTGGAAGTGCTTCAGAGTTGTCCTTCGCAAAGGAAGGATTCGCTTTCTGCCCTTGGTGTGAATGATGATGATTCTTCCTTCATGATTAAATTTGAAACTGCAGGACTTTATCCTCGCTTGCCTTACTATGTGTCTCTTTTGATTCATGTAGAATTTCTTAACATGACCATCAAGCACACTGTGATTGACAAAGGCGCTGCCACTTCTGTGATGTCTTTATCGTGTTGGAAGGGTTTAGGTTCCCTAGAGCTGTCTAAATCAGTGACCATGTTAACTGCATTCAATGGGAGATCGTTTAGGCCGCACAGGATCCTTCCTTCCCTTAAGGTCCGTTTGGGAGGGAAGACCATTGTGATAGAGGTCAAGGTGGTTGATGGACCCCTTGACTACAATCTCTTGCTGGGTAGGAATTGCATGTACAGTATGCAAGACGTTTCTTCTTCCCTATTTTGCATTGTATGCTTTCCATTTAATGGGAAGATAGTCACGATTGATCAAACATCATTCAAGAATCCATCTGTTACCACATCTTTGGGAGCTTCGATCTTGATCGTTGAACACTATTAGGTGGCAATTGGGAGTGTGGGTGTAGGCATGTATCCATCCCTCATGGGAAGCTTTAGTTGTCTTGCACCAATTCTTATGATAGGATCTAGTTTCGGTGAGGCTTCGACATCTATGAGATCGGTGTCTTTTCAGACGAGTCATATGAAAGATCCTTGGATTCTTCCTACACTGAGTACTTCGAGTGATCCCATTGTGATGAACGTGCCATTTCCTGCAACTATGATAGCTTATCAAGCTAATCTCAAGTGTGTTGCAAAGCCCATTCCTTCCTCTTCA
Source organism: Pseudotsuga menziesii (assembly GCA_001517045.1). Classification (NCBI taxonomy): domain Eukaryota; kingdom Viridiplantae; phylum Streptophyta; class Pinopsida; order Pinales; family Pinaceae; genus Pseudotsuga; species Pseudotsuga menziesii. Next base: position 240,468 of record LPNX011033635.1, on the reverse strand, counting down.
CAGACATAGGAGGAGGACCCTGTTGTATAGGAATAAATACCTTATAACCAAAGGTATGGGGTTACCAACATACTCTTAAAACTTCCAGGAAATCAACTTTAGAGTACAGAAAGGAAACAAGAAGATAGGATAGACTCACTTGATTCACGACGGTTGATCCTAGATTTGTCCTCTTCTGCTCTGCTTCTCCTCCAAAGCTTTCAGGGATGTTTCTCCTTCACTTGTAAAGAGTAAATCCTCCAAGTGCAGGCTTATACATGTATATAGGATAGGTTAGATAAATAAGATATAGAGTGCTTAATCATAAATATTCATCAAACCATGATACATGAAAGACATTCAAAACACATTTGGAAGAAGGATTCTCTTTATTAACAATAGTGAATGAGTTAAGATTACAACCCAACGCCTGAGATAAGGACTCCTCTACAACCAAAGGATTTTGAGTTCCACAGCAGAAGACTTCTGAATAGACACCACTAGCCTAACTTTGCTCTCCAAGTATGATCCCTAATACCCTCCCCAAGGAATTTATTTATACTTAGTGAAATAAGACAGTTTCAAGGGTTGAGGAGGTTGAGACAGTTAAGATGGTTATAGTGAAGGGCTTAACAAATCTCAAATAATCATGATTTATTATTTTAATGTCAAAAGAAAGCGTACATGGGTATTGATACTGGCAACCCATGTATGAAACGTGAGTTTATCTAAGGGAATCATGCGTACAGATATGTACGCGGGTTGCGATTACAAGTACTCGCGTACAGTACGCGACATGCTATAGGAAAAGTTGCATATCTATGCGGGTTGTATACAGGAAAAGTCACATACAGCATTTGACATATTCAAAGGTAAAAATGGCAAGATGGATGGATAATGAATGTATTTCATAACATTCCCATCTATAGTGTTTTAGGCAACCTTCAATCCATAAATGTCCTTTTGTGTGCCAACATAAAAAATGTCGGCCCTTGAACAGAGAAGTGCCATTTGGGTGGATAACATACCCTTATGTGCTGCCGGCATGGGAAGTGCAGTCTTATCACATGCACGATTGCCTTGATACTATTTTCCCTTTAGATGAAGTGATTATTGAGGCTATATCAGGAGTTGAGCCACCATGGGAGGAACTCCATCATAGATCTTACTTTCTTCCCGAGCTTGACTGCTTGGAGCATGAGGAATTTAGGGCGGTTCTTAGTGAGAGAGTTGGTAATCCTATGGTTCCATTAAGCTCTCCTATTTCGATGGCTGATGGAAACATGAAAAACATATCTTCAACAATTCCTATCAATATCTCTCACGATCCTAGTAGGATAGAGAATGTCTATATTGGGGTAGAATGTTCCCATGTTGAGATTCAAGAATACACCGAGGTGTTTAAGGAATTATGTGATATCTTTGCTTGGTTTTACGATGAAATTCTAGGTATCGACCCTGGTATTGTCGAACACGAGATTAAGGCTTATCCCAACGCTAAGCCTGTTTGACAACGCTTGCATATGGTGAATCCTAGGAAATCACCCATAATTAAGTAGAGATAGAGAAACTGTTGAAATCCAGTGTTATCTATCCCATTCCCTTGATGGAGTGGGTTTCAAACCCCATTCCGGTGGATAAGAAGCAGGGAGCGATCCGCATATGTATTGATTTTCATGATTTGAATCGTGCCTATCCTAAGAAGAATTTCCCCACACCATTTATTGATCAGATTGTGGATGAGTGTGCAGGTAGCAAGGTTTTTTCCTTTATGGATGGATTTTTCAAATATAATCAGATACAAATCAAAAGTGAGGACCAACATAAGACTGCATTTATTTGTCCTTGGGGAACGTTTGCATATTAGAAAATTCCTTTTGGCCTTAAGAACGCTGGAGCTACTTTTTAGCGAGAAATGACCTTGATTTTCCACGATCTCAAGTCAATTATCGAAGTATTTTTGGATGACCTTGCTGCTCATTCTCATATGAGAATGCGTCATTCCTATCACTTGAGATTGGTATTCGAAATATGCCACCATTATTTGGTTAGGTTAAATACTCATAAGTACATCTTTTGTGTGAAGTCAGGTCGCTTGTTAGGATTCATCGTTTCTAAAGAGGGTATAAGTGTCGACCCTTTGAAGGTTGAGGCAATACTTCAGTTGTCTCCCCCGAATAATATTCGTCATCTTTAATGTTTGCAAGGCATGGAAAACTTTTTACAGAGATTTGTTGTCAATTTTTCCAATTTGACTAGAGGCTTCATGTGTATGTTAAAGAAGGAAACCAAATTTTGTTGGAATGAGTGAGCCCAAGAGTCCTTTGTTGCTCTCAAGCAAGCCCTAGCATCGGCCCGATGATTAGTCCCCCAGACTATAGCCATGATTTTCTACTTTATGTGGCCGCGTCCATGGAGATGATTGGTATGGTTTTGGTTCAAGAGGATGAGGAGCTCCAAGAGCATTTCATATACTATCTGAGTCGAAACCTTATTAACGTAGAGATTCATTATTCTCATGTTGAGAAGCTTTCTTTAGCTACCGTACATGCAGTTCAAGGGTTGAGACATTATATTCTCCTTCTCCAGACCTTGGTTGTAGCCCATGTTAATCCATTTCAATTCATCCTCACTCGAAGGATGATTGGGGGGGACTCTAATAAATGGATTGTCATCCTGCAAGAATTTGATCTTGAATTTTTTTCGGCAAAATCGAAGAAATTGCTAATTTTTGCAGAGCTTATATCGGATTTCCCAAGTGAGGCCAAGGAGTTGGTTTATGAAGATACGTTTTTCAATGAACACATCTTCTTAATCTCAACTTTAGACCCATGGTATGGGGATATCATTATATATTTACAAACATTGAAGGTCCCTACTCACCTCTCACGGGATGAACGACGACTATTACGTCACGTGTCTAAGAATTACCTCATAGTGGATAACAGTTTGTACCACCGTGGGGTAGATTCCATTTTACTACGTTGTTTAACTCATGAAGAGGCTCAGGTAGTGCTAAATGATTGCCACGGAGGGGTGTGTGGTGTTCATTTATCTGGGCTTTCTACAACCCAAAAAATCTTAAGAGCGAGTTATTTATGGCCGTTGATCTTTAAGGATTGTGTAGATGCGGTCAAGAGGTGCCACCCTTGCCAGGTGTTCACACGTAATATGCACTCGAAACCTACCCCATTACATCCCATCATCACCACCAGTCCCTTCACTAAGTGGGGGCTTGATTTTATGTATTACAACCCAGCTTCAGCTGGGGGGCATCATCATATTATAGTGGCTATTTATTACTTCACAAAATGGGCTGAGGCTATGCCTGTAGTTAAAACCAATGGTGAGACAGCCGCACACTTCGTATTCAACCATATTATTACTCAGTTTGGAATTCTGAAAGAGCTTGTCACTGAACATGGCTCGCACTTTTAGAATCGTATGATGGAAGTGTTGGCATCAAAGTTAGGGTACAAACAAGAGCATTCCTCCTCTTACTACCCTCAAGCGAATGGACATGTAGAAGTAGTGAATAAATCACTCAAATCCATTCTCCAATGAACCATCGCACATACCAAGAATAATTGGCACATCATGTTATATCCTGTTTTGTGGGCGTATAGAACCGCCATTAAGACTACCACAGGTTTTTCTTTATATCAACTTGTACATGAAGTGGAGTCAATATTTTCAGTTGAATGCGAGATTCCTTCTTTGAAGCTAGCCGTAGAGCTCTTACTAGACACTTCACCATTGGAGGAGCATTTGGTCCACCTTGAGCAACTTGATGAGCAGCGTCGAGATGCCTTGGTGGCTCTAGAAGTAAATAAGCGTCGCGTAAAGGTCTAGTATGATAAGTCTGTTCGTCCAAAGAGGTTTAGTGGGGGAGAGTTGGTCCTTTTGTGGGATCAACCAAAAGAACCCTTGGGGGCAGGAAAGTTTAACCCCATGTGCCGTGGTCCTTACGTCGTCAAAGGTGTGTTAAATAAGGGCACTTATGAGTTAGTGGATTATGAGGGAATGACCTTGGCAGAGCCTAGAAATGGGCTCTATATCAAGAAGTACTATGCATGATTTTCATCCAAGGCTGGTTATTGTATATTGTTGTATAGTTTTGCATAGTTAGGTCTTTTCTCATAGTGATCGGTTTTGTGATTAGTTTATGTTTCTTTTGGAAGATGTAAATGGAATCTTCCACCTACATAGGATTCACATATGGTGTGAACCGTCACACTCAACACTCATCCTCTGCTACTTGGGTGATTTATACTCCTATTGGTCAGGTACTGTCTTCATGAGGCATATGTTTGCAGCCATCTTCAAATAATGTTGCTAAATATAGTGTCGTTATTGAGATTCTACGGGATTCCATTTCACATGACGTTCTCTCTCTTGAGGTACGTCTTGGTTCAGAGTTAGTAGGGTCACAGCTTAATGGTTTGTACCATGTTAGAGATTTGATGTTATTTAGAAGATTCTTACATGTGAGATTATTAGAATGACAATTTGACAATATAACATACATACATATTCCAAGAATTAATAATCAAGTTGTTGACTTATATGTTAACTATGTGTTAGATTGGCATTTGTTTCATACACAATAAATTCATCACAAACACAAATTTTTACACATGTAAATAAATCAACCGATCACCATAAAAAATTTATATAACATCCAAAATGTAGTAATACATAGTGTCATGATACAAAACTAGGGCTCTCGAGCCACCAAGATATAATACACTGTAGTACAAGCTGTATAACTCCCAGGTGTCTGAACCTATGGAGGAGGAGGGGGGTTGTGATCATGGAAGGTCACTATGTCTATAGCTAGCCGTTGAAATAATCGCACCCATGCTCGTGGTACACCCACCACCTGGTGCTGCATAGCCTCAGGAAAGTCCTCAACTTGCACCATAAGAACCCTGTGTGTCAGCCTCACAAAATTGGTATGAATGCTCTGGAGCATCCGCTCCACATCCAGACCCGTGATATCATCTCCTCTTCCCCTCTGTCTGTGACAAGGGAAGCCTTCAGGCCATTGTGGTCCTACATCTGCATGCAAATGGTAGATGTCACTATGTATTGTCACCCCAAAAATATGTCTTTTGATTCCATATAATCAGAAAACACAAAAAATTAAATAACTCAAAAAATTTAAAGAGAGGGTCAAGATTTGTTACCTATGTCACCATATGCCGATCCTGGTGGTAGCGGCATGTCTGGGTCCCCCCAAAAATCAATCCCCACATAGGGGTAGTCATTGATGGAAACTATCTTTCCTCGCCACCACGAAAAGAACTCAGCTGGATAGGGTTTGGACACCCTACCTCCCCCCAGTGTACGCATCACATCTGCCCAACATGGTTTGGATGGATCTCGAACCCCGTGAAGAGGAGCGTCAACTTTGGGGCTCAATCCTGGAGCATGCTCGAATAAAAACGTGCTCAATATGCTGCTGAACCTGAAGTTTCTCACTCTACCTGCCTTACACTCACTGAGCTTATGTTTCATGTTGCTAAGTAGTGTAATGCTCCAGTCATAGATCGTGGGTCTCATGCACTCCACTGCATAGAACATCAGAGGTCGCGAGGCCTAGTGGAGTGATGCCAAGCCTACTATCCTAACCAATGTCAATAGGATGGCCTTTAGGCCCAAAACCTGTATAGAGTTGGTTGGGACTTGAATCCCCACCTTCTCTGTGTCTAGATAGCAGTACACCGCAATGTACTCATCGATAGTCAAGCCACCTCCGGGCCCACCACGAGAATGAAGGTTCACTACTTCCCCCCATTGGGAAAGTCCAGTAATAAAGTATATGTCCTCCACCTCTATAGTGAAGGACATCCCATCTATCTCAAAGGACTCAGAGTCTAGATCCCAGTAATCCACCAACATCTGCAATAGTCTTGGTTTGGCCCTCAAGCCACCAAGACACCAAAAATTATAGAGTCCACATGCATGTAGAACTTGTTGAGCCTTGAGATTGGCTCTTATTGCCTCCTTTACCTCACCATGTTCATGCTCTCTCCATTCTAGGACAATCCTACACAAAAAATTGCAAGTTTGCCCATTAGATTACTTAAAAAACCTCATGTGCGGCTGCATATGCGACTGTTTGCCAAACAACCACTTATGTATGCAACTATGATGGCATTTTCTACGTATATCCATCCCTATATGCGAAAAAACCCTCAATTTCTGCATGGGCTATAGCACCTTTTTTAGATTGGCCTAGAAACCTCAAATGGCCATGGAATTTGATAAAAATTGCATCAAAATGGAAGAGAAGAGCATGGGTAAGTACTGGAAGAAACAGTAGTGGATTCTGCTGGCTGGATCTCCTAGAATTTGCTGTTGAAAATATGAGTTCAATTGGGTAAAAATTTCAAATGTTTTATAATGTTTTGAATTTTTTACTATTTATAGAAATTTTTCAGATTTTTGAAAATTTGTACCCCCTTTTCTATAGTTTGGACAATTTCTAATCATTTTGGACCGTTGTTTTACCTAATTCATGATGTAGGAGACCTTTTTGAGTGTCGTTTCAGCCAGTGGATTGACCCGTTCGTGTCGATCTCAAGTATCATGTCTAAACTGGCATATAGGTTAGGTTTCATCACCGTTTACATTTTGCATGACCTTGTGACTGTTTCATCATAACCTTAGGTATGAACCCACTCTATTATGTCACGGGACCTTCCTGCTATTTTAGAAGTGGCATGGTATGAGTGGTAGAGCTTGACCTTACATGGGTACCCTAGTTAGCACATTATCTGCATTTTGGTGCCCATGCTGATGTTCTGTCCTTTAGGGTGTGGGAGTCCATTGTATAGTACTGCCATGACATTTCGCAAGAGCCTCATACTCCTCTTGATATTTTTCTAGCCTATTTCCCTCAGGACTCCCTTATGTCAAGTTGTAATTGCATTATCATGAGCTTTGCCTGCTGTTGTAAAGGAAAGTATCCTATGGCTATGGCTTAATAGGCCATCAATGTACTGGGCTTGAAAGGTGGATGCAAATGGTTCTGCAAGTAAATACAAGCAATTTTTAGAGATTATAATGGTTCATACCTTATCCAAACGAAGTTTGATCTAAGCATCCCTTCAATCCTCTTCTTGCTCCTCTTGCTCATCTTGCTCCAAAGGACCTGCAAAAGGAATTATACCTTCCTCAAACCAATATGACCACATATGAAGAAATGATAACAAAATAAACATGAAACAATGATCTAATTAACATCATCATATGATCATAAAAAAAATTCAATCACACATTGAAAAATAATTTGGGAAGAAGAAGGACATCACATCTTTATTAATCTTGAAAACAAGTACAAGTATACCTTCTCTTCAAGTTCGACACCTCACGAAACCTTGATCTAGTTCTGCTACTTCTCTTCTCCAAGGAACTCAGCCTCCAATCTCTGCAACACAAGGAGAATGCTTCTAGGGCAAAGGTGTGGGAAAAGAGAGCTCCAAATCCTCCAGCATAACAATGCAAAGATTCAAGTATCCTCTCATGGACCTCCCTACATCTATTTATATGTTTAAGGAAGAGTTAGGGGTGAAGACAAAGTAGTTACAACTGAAGGATTCAGTTGCATAACTACCCAAACTACCCAAATTTCAAAAGACATGTTTTTTGACATTTTTAAGAGGCATAGGTGGGTTGTAGAAACAACAGTCGCGTACAGAAGGAGTACATGCTAGTTGCAATGTAGAAAAGTTGCGTATTTAAGTTGTATGCGACTATTATATATAGAAACTCACGTATGTATGCGGGTTTTCCTTAAGGAAAGTCGTGTACACAGGAAAAACTCATTTTTAGGGTATTTTAGGGCATTTTCAGACTTAAGTGTCTGCTAAAAAATATTTTCTAACAGAAATAATTTTACAACGGTGTAGAGATGAGGTCAAACAGAGTCACAAAACTCAAGATATGGGTCCTCCAAGTTAGGTGTTTTTTCAGTGACTTTCAGTGCCTTTTCATGAAGTGTCGTCATGGAAGTGTCGACATGCAACGAAAACATAGGAAAGTGGTCACAGGCAGAGATGTGTCATTTTGAGCTATAACAGATTCCCCCTAATGTATGAGGTTAGAGGGGAAGACGATAGCCAAAATACATTATACAACTGAGTATGGAGAGAGTAGAGAATCCAAGATCAAAAGGCTCAAACAAAGGTACCTGAAAGAGAGATAAATGTCAGAAAAAACTGATCTCTGGGACATACAAGTCCATATCACCATAAAGATACAGGTGGATCCAACATATGTATAATTGATGAAACTATCATGGTCGCTCAATATGCAAAAAGGCACCAGATCAAATATAAAGGAGTCATGGCCACAAAGGAACAAGGTGGATCCATACTCAACAATCGATCATAGCCACAAAAAATATAAGGTGGATCTATGTCTCAACAAAATGTCATATAAAGTCTAACAAGGTATTGCACAACTTGGGCAATAGCAAAATGATGATGCTACTGTCATCCCAAGGTATTCAATCCAAACCGCCCCAAAAAGGTATGAATCCTAACCATGCAAATAAAGGGAGTTGAAGTCGAACGTGGAGGAAATCATTTGATTACTGGTCAATAATGAGAACCATTAACAAACGTGAGGGAAACCACCATTAATGAAAATGGTCCCCAAGGTACCTAGTACATTCTAACAAGTGTGATTACAAGGACTTGAAGTCGAACACTTGAAGAATCCATTAAGTCGAAGACATTAAGGTATTCCCACTACCCAATAGCGATGGAAATTTCCACTGATGACTGCAATCCCCAAGGTACTGTCATAAAACTCTAAATCTCATTCCCAGAGCAAAATGTGTTGCAGTTGATAGGAAGAGATCCGGTGGAAGGAAGGAATTAATGCATCCCTCATCATCCAACATGAGGTAAGTCAAAGACTAATTGGATCTAGAATTGGTACTAAATTTCATGACAAGGACCGCTGAAGACATGATGTAATGAACTGATACCAGGGAATGGCTGACACAAAAGGTTAAGGCAAATGCATAATGGCCGACAAAGGTTTAATCCTTGAACAGTAAACATGACACAAAAGTGACTTAGGCAGTTAAGGCAAATGCATAATGGCCGACAAAGGTTTAATCCTTGAACAGTAAACATGACACAAAAGTGACACAAAAATGTGTTGCAGTTGATAGGAAGAGATCCGGTGGAAGGAAGGAATTAATGCATCCCTCATCATCCAACATGAGGTAAGTCAAAGATTAATTGGATCTAGAATTGGTACTAAATTTCATGACAAGGACCGCTGAAGACATGATGTAATGAACTGATACCAGGGAATGGCTGACACAAAAGGTTAAGGAAAATGCATAATGGCCGACAAAGGTTTAATCCTTGAACAGTAAACATGACACAAAAGTGACTTAGGCAGCTCTTGACACAAAAGGACCAACGAAACAAATCTGCAATGTAGGAGACATTAACAGATTCCCGATATAATTGGAAAAGAGACCAACTAGAGGAGTAAGAAACTCAATATCGGGATAAGGTCAAAATACTAGGACCCAACTGTTGATAGACTCAAACCGGTACTTTGTTCAAGGAAACAAGACTTGCTACCATGATGTAAAAAACATGTGAATGAACTTCACTTCCCCTCTTTCTTGTAAAGGTTTAATGAATCCAAGAAAGCAAACTCGAGACCATCTTCATTTTTGGCAAGCTCAAAGAAATGACAGAAGAATGCTTGATAAAGCATTGATTCATGGATTTTATGAGCCCAAACTAGTACATGCTCGATGGTGTTTTCATAGTTTAGAGAGTCTGAAAACTCCAAAGAAGACTCCAGGGGGGTGCTTTTTCATTCAATTTAGTCTCTTGAGGCCAGAAAAGTATAAAACAAATCACAAAAGAACTCTCTTAGCTTCCAAAGAAGTAAGGCGTATTAATTCTTGCACATGATCTAGGAACTAGGAATCAAAATCATCAAAGAATTATTAACAAATACTCATGAATTGGAAAATAACTAGAACCGAAATAGGTTTCCTCTCTGTATATTTTATAAACAATAATGGGTTACAATTTCCATGCTGAGCAATGGCTTAACTCCATGAAGAATTCAAATACCTAAGGGACAATTCGAATTCAATGAGTGAGTCTAGCTTAAATGACTCTTTGCCATGCAATCTCACTCAGTTAACCACTTGACTAAAACCCTAATTGACTCACCAAACCCTAACTAAAGTGAGAGTGCAATAAATGACTGAATCTCAACTGAAGGAGATCAAACACATGTCATAGCAATCCAACCATCAAGTGCTAGTCCTGCATGACTCCAATGAACCCTGATGAAGTTAACTGAATCTGAATTGACCATTAGAAGTTGGTGGAGGCGCCTTGTTGACTCCAGTTCATTAAATAATAATAAATAATCATTAAATAATATATTTAATGAATGGAGGCACCTTAACTGAATGTAGCTGACTGGTTGAACTGATTGTAACCACCAATTAGCAATTAGGTGCATTAATGTCACACAGATCACCCCCGGAGTGCTCCAATTAGCCTCCTTGACTGTAGGAGAAGGCTAAGTTAGCCTCCTTGACTCTAGGTAGGTGTGGGTGTGACTGGATGATGGAAATTAATGCTCCATTGATGTCAATTAAACTTAGGATAGTGGTTTAACTAGGCCAATTTGACCAAAAGAGTGTGTATGATGGTAAATGTCTCCAACACCCCCCCTTAAGCTATACTTAGGAAGAGTTAGAAAACATATATGCATAAAAATGCTAGGGCCCTGGAAACTAAGGCCATAGGTCACCCTGTACAATGCTGAAACTGAAAAACAATGCTCAAAACAAACTAAGTGAGGAAAAGAGGGAAAACCCAGTGGGAAAAAAACCCCCCTCAAGCTGAACACTGAAAATAGTATGGATCAACCTAATGAACTCACCCCCAACAATGAACGGAGGTAAGTGAACTTCTTTCTGAAAATCTCTTGGTGAAGATGTCTACAATCTTCTCATTAGTCGGGCAGTATTGCAGAATGATAGTCCTGTCATGCACTAGCTCGCTGATGTAGTGCATGTGAATCTCTACATGTTTGGTCCTCTGCCTGGTAACTAGATATGTGGATATATTAATAGCACTCTGGTTGTCACAAAAGAGGATAGTGGACAAAGTACTAGCAAGATCAAACTCTGAAAGAACGCCTTGCAACCAAACTACTTGGATGCAAGCATTCACCCCTCTTCGATACTCGGCCTCTGCTGAAGATAGTGCTATGGAAGCCTTATTTTTGCTTGACCAGAAAATAGGGCCACCGCCAAACATGAATAAATATCCAGAAGTTTACTTTCGATCAATAGAATCACCCACCCAATCGGAATCTGTGTATCCAACCAGCTCTAGCTCAGAGTCTGCAGCATAGTGAATGTCGTAGGTCCTGGTTCCTTGAATGTACTGGCCCGGATCCTCTTGGCTTCCTTCCAATGAATCTCATGAGGCTGCTGCATGTATCTTGATACGGCATTCATGGCATAACAAATATCAGGCCTAGAATGTGTCAAGTACAACAAGCTACCAATCAGCTGTCGATAGATAGTGTAGTCCATGGGAGGTGTGCTTTTTCCTTCTTCAAGGTTGATCCCTGAAAGGAAAGGGAATGGTGAAGGAATAAATTCATCCATGTTAAACTTTAATAACAGGTTTGAAATGTATTTTTACTGAGTGACCATAATCCCATCATAATTTTGCTCGATTTCGAGCCCCAAAAATTGTTTTATAAGCCCCAAATCACTCATTTCAAAGGCATTGTGGAGAGCAGTTTTGATGGCTGAAATGGAGGCAATTGTGATACCTGTGATAAGTAACTCATCAACATATAAAAAAATTATAATTATATGATCATCATGCTGATATAAATACACATTTGGATCTGATCTACATCTCTGAAAGTTTTGCGAGAGAAGGAAGGCATCCATCTTGGAATACCACTCTCTTTGGGCCTGTTTCTTTGGGCCTGTTTTAACTCGTATAGTGACTTATTTATATTGCAAACCAAAGATGGATCAGTGATGTATCCCTCAATCTGCTTCATGTATATCTCCTCATGAATATCTCCATGCAGAAAGGCTGACTTAACATCCATGTGATGCACCTCCCAGTGCTTGGATGCGGAAATAGCCAAAACAAGGCGGATGGAGTCCATTTTTGCAACCGGTGCAAAGGTCTCATGGTAGTCCACTCCTTGGACCTAAGAGAAACCTTTTGCTACTAGCCTTGCCTTATATTTATAGGTGATTCCATCAGCAGCAACCTTTGTCCAAAACAACCACTTGCATTGAACCAATTTCCTTCCCGGAGGAAGAGGAACTAGCTCCCAAGTAGTGTTTTTCTGAAGAGAATTCATCTCTTCATCCATGGAAACTTGCCATCTCGGATCCTTCCGAGCATGGTAGTAGGATTTTGGATCTAAAATAATAATCAAATAGAAAGTTTCAAACAGAAAATTATCAGAACAAGAGAGTGCAATACCTGCTCTTTGGAAATCAGACCGAGTTCTCCTTGGATCATCCGGATTTCCAATGTTGTCTCCTGCGGAGGAGAGTGTTTGTCGGGCCCATGTATGAAGATGATTTTGAAATTCAGGTTCTGATTCATTATATTATATTTGCTTCACACTGATATAATAAATCAGAGGATCCAAATCAGGGTCATCACCCCCAATTTCATCATCCAAATATTCAGTGGAATAGGAAGGAATTTCAGCAGTTTTCTCCTCCACTAGTTCCACCTCCTGAAGAGGCTCATCGAACTTGACACTTCTCTTGATGATGATCTATTTGGTATTGATATCCAATAGCTTGAATCCTTTAGATTCATTAGGATATCCAATAAACAGACATTCTATGCTTTGCGGTTGCAAATCCCTTCTTTTATCAAGCGGAATTCGGGCCCATGCAGTGGACCCAAACACCCGTAGGTTCGACACATCTGGCTTGTGTCCAAAGTATGCTTCGAAAGGAGTCTTTCCTTTCACTGATGAATGTGGCACACTATTCTGAATGTATTCTGCAGCATGCATGGCTTCAGCCCACAAATTTGCAGCAAGCTTCTTTGACTCCAACATACAAGTGGTCATCTCTTTGAGAGACCGGTTCTTCCTTTCCGCTACTCCGTTCTGCTGGGGAGTGTAGGGAATTGAATGTTGGATCTGAATACCACTTTGGGAGAAAATGTACAGAAAATAATTACTGACATACTCCCCTCCATGATCAGATCTCAAGATCTTTATCTTAAGCCTAGAGGCATTTTCGATCAAGGCCTTCAATTCAGAAAATTTTTCACATACTTCTGATTTCTTTTTGAGAAAGAAAACCCATGTATACCTTGAAAAATCATCAATAAAGGTAAGGAGGTACCTTGATCTATTCATGGATGTGACAGGAATTGGACCATTGATATCAAAATGTATCATCCCCAATATTCTTGTAGCTCGGTTTGCCTTCCCCCGATCGAACTTGTGCTCAGGGTGTTTTCCAATCACACAGCCCTTGCAGACTCCCGTGGTTGCCTTGATGACCGGAAGGCCTTCAACCATGGATTTTTTCTGTAATTGCCGCAAATATTTGAAATTAATGTGGACAAAAATTTCATGCCACAACCTACTAACCTCATTTCCATGAGTTAGCAAAGTGGTGGGCTTTGCATCCGCAACAAAGTGAGAGAACTCATAGGCTTTTGCATGATGATTTGCATGGCCTTTTGCAATGAGTTTCCCGGATGCAATTTCTGTTATCTCCACATCATTTGGGATGAAAGAGACCCTCTTAGGCATTCTTGTATGTGTCATTTGATATACACTAAGGATATTTTCTGCTAGAGATGGTACATACAAAACATTAGAAAAAAAACCATTTTCTAGATCTACAGTACCTTGTCCTTTGGTAATGATGGTGGAGTCATCTCCCAAGTGGATGGGGATGGATTTGCTGGTCTCCAAGGATGAAAAGGAGTCTTTTTCCGCCATCATGTGATTCAAAGCTCCACTTTCAATCAGCATTGATTTGGACTTCGAAGTGCTTGCCATGAGGGCATGACCTTTCTCATGCTGTGGTTCCCGATCTTGGTGATCTCTCCTCCGAAAGCTCTCTGGAATATTGATGTGATTCCTCTCAAGGAGAGAGGTTTCTTCATCAATATTTTTCTTCATGTAGGCATGTTCAGGGTGAAAACCCTTCCCGAAGTAAGAACACCTCACTTTTTCTTTCCCATTGTGCCCTTTTCCTTTGTTCTTCCTTGAGCCGGAAGATTCATCATGCTGCTGATTTTCAAATCTAGGCTTTGGAGCATCAAATTTCAGAGGATTTTTCTAATTTTTCTGCTACTTTCCTTTACCCTTTGTATCTTTGGGCCCCGAGACATGGAGGGATTTATCATGGGAAGATCGGATGATCCCCATCTGGACAAGCTTGTCATGTTCATTGGTTAGGGACTCAATGAAGGCATTGAGTGTAGGCATCTTCCTTCCGGGTGTTGTGAGCTTCCCCACACGGAAGTAGAAACAAAAACTGAATAATCAGCCCCGAGTTTGGAGAGGATGGCTAGGATGATCTGATCATCTTCCTTCTCCACTTTGCATTGCTTCAAGAGAAAAACAATATGCTTGAACTTTGTAAATAAATCATTTAGAGTCTCTAAATTGGAAGGTTGGAGAGACATGAGTTCATTTTTGAGTTGATAAACTCTCATGTCATCATGCTTTCCATACAAAGATTCCAATTTGTCCCATATTTGTTTCAGTGTCTTCAGATCCGTAAGATGGAAGAGAAGGTCATCGAAAATAGAGAGGCACAAGAAACTGAAGGCTTCATCCTTCTTGTTCAAGAATCTTGATTTTTCTATGGCGGATCATGGCTCAACTTCAGTGTCCATGGTGATTCTAAAGAGTCCTTTGTAATACAGCTGAATCTCCATTTTACTTTTCCATGTGTGGAAATTGTATGGAGTCAACAGAGGTACTGAGGAGGCCATCTGGATATGATGTAGCGAATGCTTCACCTATAGAAACCTGAAAATCAAAACAGAAAGGGAAAAATAAGGTCAGGTAGCCTGCACATTCTAGGCTTTCATCACACCCAGCATAGTCAATCAAGCAAGCTTGATCAACAAGTTCTTTACTTGGGGTATTAAGTGGTAAGCCTTGGCTTCTGGTGCAGTGCTGGAATTTTGAGCTATTGCTCACTTTCCATGGAGAAATATGTCAAAAGCTTGTTCTTGAGAGATCGTTCTTCGTCCTGCTGCATGCTCTGATACCATATTAATTCTTGCACATGATCTAGGAACTAGGAATCAAAATCATCAAAGAATTATTAACAAATACTCATGAATTGGAAAATAACTGGAACCAAAATAGGTTTCCTCTCTGTATAATTTATAAACAATAATGGGTTACAATTTCCATGCTGAGCAATGGCTTAACTCCATGAAGAATTCAAATACCTAAGGGACAATTCGAATTCAATGAGTGAGTCTAGCTTAATTGACTCTTTTCCATGCAATCTCACTCAGTTAACCACTTGACTAAAACCCTAATTGACTCACCAAACCCTAACTGAAGTCAAAGTACAATAAATGACTGAATCTCAACTGAAGGAGATCAAACACATGTCATAGAAATCCAACCATAAAGTGCTAGTCTTGCATGACTCCAATAAACCCTAATGAAGTTAACTGAAGCTGAACTGACCATCAGAAGTTGGTGGAGGCACCTTGTTGACTCTGGTTCATTAAATAATAATAAATAATCATTAAATAATATATTTAATGAATGGAGGCACCTTAACTGACTATAACTAACTGGTTGAACTGATTGTAACCACCAGTTAGCAATTAGGTGCATTAATGTCACACAGATCGCCCCTGGAGTGCTCCATTTAGCCTCCTTAACTATAGGAGAAGGCTGAGTTAGCCTCCTTGACTGTAGGTAGGCGTGGGTGTGACTGGATGTTGCCAATTAATGCTCCACTGGTGTCAATTAAACTTAGGATAGTGGTTTAACTAGGCCAATTTGACCAAAAGAGTGTGTATGGTGGTAAATGTCTCCAACAAGGTGCACCTTTTTCGTATTTAGTTAGGAAGGTTTGAAAAAGGTTAAATTACCACCTACCCAATGCCCCTTCAAAAGCAGCATATAGCCTGAGTTTTATGAGTGTGAAGGAAGGCAAGATCACTCGAAAAGATCCATTTGATTATGAGAAATGGGGCTTACAACAGTAAACTTGATGCTTTGTTTTTTAGGGTTTAACAAGCATGACAAAGACATAAGGTACACTCGAAATATTTTTCAGGTTTTGGTCTAGAGCATGAAAAAGAGAAAACTAAGCTAACACCAGGGATTCCTTTTCCGTAAGTTTAGTCCCTCAGGTCCAGAAAAGTGATAAACCTATGCCTGAGAATACTCTTCTCAATTCTGAAGAAAAGAGAGTGTTCCTTTCTTGTATTATTTCACATGGTCCGAGAAAGATATAACCTACCACCAATGTGGATGCCCATTCACATATTCTTAACGAGCCTGAACGGACAAGTTTACTCGGCAGTCAAGTCTATTTTAAGGAGTTATACCTAGGCCTAAAGAAACTCAAAATATTTCTTGTGAAGTTTTAATGAGTCTAGAAAATTCAACTTGTGACCTCCTTACTGTTTTTAACAAGCTCGAAGGAGAGCAGAAAGAATTATCTAAATGTGAGGAGATGAGTGTCATAGGCAGGAAAACCTAGTTCCAAGTGTAAGGAACAGACCTATGCATAATGCAAGGAAAGTGAGCAAGATAAGGACACTCGGGGAATGTCTCCTCAGGGTAAAAGGTGTCAAGTTTCAATGGAAAAATGATACAAGGATCAGCGAAAATGAGAAAAAAGATGAGGGATTATACAACGAGCTAAAAGTGTGGAAGCCGACATCAGGCTCATAAGCACGAGCAGGGCACATGCAAATGCAATTACAACTTGAAACACAAAGCGAGGCTAGTAAATAGTTATGAATACAACTAAGAATCCTATCTCCAAGAAACAAAAGCATCAGGATCATAATTAGAAGAAAAGATCTGATGTAGGTTGCTTTGGTAGAAACACATGTGACTTTGCTATCTTCTATAAAAGGTAAAATCAAGGTAGAATCAACCAAAGAAGATTCTATAGCACCAAGTATAGAGGTTTTATAATCAGTAAGATAAACCTCAGAAGGAGAGAAAAAATCAATAAGGGATATAAAGTCTGCAGGAACAAACTCAGTTTCATAGGAGTTGAAAAATTCATAAGAAAAATCAAACTCATCAAGATCACTGACTTGTTGTTCAAAGGAAAAGTCAAGAGACTCAACAACACCAACATAAGAAGAAAGCTCATGATTACTAGGCAAATCAGGGTTAGACTTAGTCACAAATGAACTGACATCCAAAAGAATATTAGACTATATCAAAGACTCTAAGAAGACTTCATCCGAAGGAAGGAGATCATCCGAGATAGGACACATATCTAAACTTTCAAATGGATTAACAGAGTGGAGAGAAGGCTCCACAATCTATAGAGGATGACTCACCAGGTCAACTATTGGGACCAAGTCCCGAGAAGGTAAGCATGAAAACAGAGGCTGCTTCTTAGTAAAAATTGAATTCAAAGGACATGAGGCCACATAGTTCACCTGTGGCGGGGTAGTGTCTATAGGAACACTGGGAATTAATAAAGGAAAGACCTGGTCTCTAGTTGGGTTGGGAGACGAATCAAGAAAATTGAACTAATTGATAGTGACAATTTATTCGCCATGATTAAAGTACATCACATGAAAAAATGTTGACACCACAGCTTGCATGGCATAGACATAATCACGTTCGAGGAGCATATTGAAGTCCAAGGGGTCTTCTATCACCATGAAGTCAACTAAGACGATCTTCCCACCCAAAGTAACAGGTGTTTGAGAAAGAATTCCCAAGGCTATACAAGTTCTTCTATCAAATGCCAGTAACTGACTAGCAATTGAAACAAGGTTGGGAGATCCCATGCCTCGCCAAGCACGAGTAGAAAAGATACTAATTGAGGCTCCTTCATCAACAATACAATGAGCAATTGTGTATTGTTCAATTTTGACCTTTATCTAGAAAGGTGCATCAGAAGGAATGTGTAGCTCAACTAGGCTCTCCTAATCAAAGGAAGCAATTCGAGAGCTTGGTGGGGGTTGATCTGAAACTAGTTTAGTGCCCCCTTGTTCAGTAAGTTCTGAACTGGTAGTGAAGAAAATGTGACTAGCAGACACTTCACTCTCCAAAGGAAGAGTGGGATTGATCGATACTAAATTCGATTCAACCACTTCATGAAAGTCACTCTCTGAAGGGAGAGTGGGATTGACCAAAGATGACATTGGTTCAATCACATCAAGATCACTCTCTGAAAGAAGAGTGTGATCGACCAAATCTGAGATTGGTTCGACCACTTGATCAACCAAAGGTTGAGTAGGTTGTTGAGAAACTATAGGTTGTTCAAGAGAAGGAAAATATTGAGTCTTGGACCACACTCTTCGCACCTCTGTGATAGCAGGGAACTGGTGAGTAAGATTATCTCCCTCACATAGCTTACAAGGGAACTTAAGTTTGCACTTCAAAAAACCAGTTTTCTCAACAGTGTCAACATGACTAGCAGTGGCTGACTGTTTGCTCTCAACATGACCTAGAGGATGAGAGTTTGCCCCCAGCATGAAAACCAGAGGCTGGGTGACTGGGTCCAACCTGACTAAGAGAGGTTGGTTGTTGAAAAGCTTCAGAATGTTAAAAAACAGGATGACCATGAAACCAAAATCTTTGCACCTCCGCGATAGAAGGGAATTTATAAGTAAGGTGGTCTCCCTCACAAAGCTTGTAATGCCCTGGTTTTGACCCCGTTACATTAAAAGTATATGATGTATATGTTGTAAACGATAATGGTGTGGAGATAAAGGCCAAGGACCCACCATTGATCGGTTATGCTATGTCTTGGATTTAAACTCGTCATCGATTGAATATCGGGGCATGTGGCATACGTTTTGGGTTATAATCATGTAAATATGCATCTACAATTAATTAAAATAAACACAACCAACTACGGTTGCGGCAACAAAATTGAAAGGGGCATGATGTTCCCAAGGATAAGGATGTGGGGGAAATTTGACAAACTTTGGACAAAAGGAGAAAAAACCATGTGTCTCATTCCCTTGTTTTTATTTCCAACCACTCTCATTAAAGAATTACTACTGGTGGTTGAAGCAGTTAATGATTTTGGGGGGATGGGGTGGCAGGACTGTCCATCCTCACCCACACGCACACTCTACCCATGATTTTGGCTGTTCATCTCCTCAGGCACACATTCATCTTCACTCCACGAGTTACTGAACACCCACGAACTGCAAAATCGCGTCCTTCCTGTTGTGTGTGCATCCACGGACAAAAACGGAGCTGTTTTTCCTCATGCAGGGCCTCCATTGTCTGTTCTTTTCCTTGCTGGGTCGGATTGTTTACCCACGCATAGGTAGTCTTCTATTTGGGGCGCACATAGTGAGCTAAGAGCCGTGCTCTTGCATCCACGACTGAATATGAAGGGCCATTCACGTTTTTGGTTGTCTCATAGATTAATTGGGTCATTTTTCCCTGCTGTAAGTTGTGCTCACTGATAGATTTCGGGGCTGTAGTCTTCCCCATGTTGTGAATGTAATTGCTGTTACATTTGGGGGCTGTTGTAAATTCAAGTGAGAGTCATTTTGGCCATGATAGGGCCAAGAATGACTTAGGAATTCATTTTCCCTGTTTAAGCTATGAAAGTGAAATTAATTGCGGGAGTGCAATGGTTGGTCTTCGGACTATGTTGGGAGCAAGGATGTTGGCTTAGTTTTGCTTGATAAACCTGGTGGCTGGAACCACACAGACAGAGCTAGAGGGCTGGCCTTCTTCTCCATCACCCCTGAATAGCACTGGAAGGGAATGTAGGGCTTGAGGGACTGTGTAGCAGAGAAGGGACTCATTCCTTATGTTGGGTGTGGATGGGTGTCTTAGAGGTCAGGCTAGTTCTGGTGTAGGTTTCCTTGGCTCGGTAATGAGCTCACCACCTTAGCAATATGCCTTCTCCAACTCCTCAATGGCCTGATAAACCCAACTCTGTTGGCTTGGCTGTGTGTTTTGTACATCCTTGGCTATGTGTAAGCCTGCTAGTTCCCTTATTCCTTGGAGAATCATGCCCAGCTCGGGGGTGGTAGCGTTGCTGAGAGATTAAGGAGCACGCTGGCCTATTGTTGGGTGGAACGTTGCAGCGACGTAGCTGGTTGCGGAGCAAATCTTTCATAAGATAAGTAATCTTGTGTATTTTACCTCTGCAATTCTATATTTATTGTTAATGAAAATGAAATGAACATGTTGAATGCACGCATGTATGAATGATGTTGGTTTCTGCTGTGTATGATGATTAAAATGCATCTATGTATGATAAACATTCCTGTGTGCATGTTTTTAGTTCAAATTCTCTTTAAGAATTCTATTTATGAATTTTATTTAAGCCTGTACATGTTCATGGGGTGGTTATCCTGGGTGTTTGAAGCTCGTAGTCGCGTCCTCTTCATCGGTCGGAGGTATGGGGACATGACAGCATGGTATCGGAGCTCTGGGTTGCAGCAATGGGCCTCTATGGGACGAGAAGGAGCAACTGACAGAGGTGTATCTCATTCTGCCCAGTCAAACCAGTGGAAGATTGTGAAAATTTAAAAATTTGGCTAAGTGTTGGAGCAGTCAGAGCAACCAGTGGATCTAAATTCCGCCATTGCGGAAGGACTGGCAGAATGGATGTCCGCCGTTGCGAAAAAATGAGTGAAGTTTCCTGTCCGAACGTTGCGGAAGGGTTCACGGAGTTAACCTCCACCATTGCAGGAGAAACAACGATCTTCCCATCCGCCGTTGCAGACGGCGAAGCAATTCCGCGTCCGACGTAAAAGTCATCTGACCTCCGACGTGGGAACTATTTGGGGAAAGCCGCGGAAATTTCCTAAGTGTCTGCCGGAAGGGGAAAGGGTTCGAGCAGCCACCGTTGCAGAATCCCAAGCCATTTGGCTTCCGATCCAAAAGCCAGCTAACTCCTGACGTTAAATTGTTCTCTGTAAGTCCTGATCGAAAGAAGTTATGGTTTGCACGTCCACCGTTGCAGAAGCCAAATCCATTTGGCTTCCAATTTGAAAGTCTGCCGACGTCTGACGTTCAAGTTTTTTCCAAATGCCAAATCGGAAGGGAAAGTGGTCCGACGTCCGCCGTTGCGGAAGAGAGAATGCTCCGACTTCCGATGTCGAAAGACTGCCGACGCCGCAAGAGAAAGTGCGTCGATCAGAAGAGGAAAGGGAAGGAGCGTCTGCCGTTGCGGAAGCCGGAGGCATCCGACAACCGATGTGGAAGGCACCCGACAGCCGATGTCGATGACAGTGAAAATTAAGTTTGCCAATCGGAAGGAAGAATGTTCCAGGAGCTGATTCGGCGGAAGGAAGAATGGTCCGGGAGCGATTCAGCAGAAGGAATAGTGGAATGAGATCTAATTTTGTACAAGGGGAAAATTTGAGTTTTCCGTGAGATTTTCCCAGCCGATTTTAACTATTTTTAGAGGGATTTTTTTGACTATTTCTCAGTGAAATTTTCAGGGCTGAAAATGAGAAATTGGCAGCGATCTAATGCGCTAGATTGCACGAAAATCAATCATTTACAAAAAAAAAAAACGAGGGCGCTGCCCTCGACCCGTCCTGCAGTGGCGCAGGGAAGCCACAAGGGGGCAATCCCCCTTGACCCCCGTCACCCCCTTCAGACAGTCATTCCTTGAGGAAGAAAATTCTATGTTGGGCAAATTTGTTATTTTATGATTATTCCAAGAGAAGGTAAGTAATGTTGATTTGTATCAATGTATGCATCTAACATTTGTGTTATTAACACGTTTGCAGAATCATAAGTTACCCTCAAGGGCAATAATTCCAGGTAGTGCGGTTTGATAAGTAAGGGGTGGTTCAGTATGAGAATCCAGGATGGGTATGATGCTCAGGATTCTTACGAGAGAGCAGAAGATGCCATGGGAGAAAATGGCCGAAATAGAAACGATGACATTGAGTCTAATGGAAGGAGATTCCAAGAGACACCGTCAGATGTTGCAGCCACTATGAGAAGCTTGATTATAGCCCAGGAAGAGCAGCATCAGTTGAATGCTGCTATGTTGCATAGTTTGACAGACTTGCAGAGGAAGATAGACTCTGGATGAGGTGTAGCAAGACTAGAAGGTAGTAAGAGCAGTACTAAGAGAAGGAGAAGAACTTCTAGTGGAACATCTGATTCTGAAGAATCCAGCGGGGATTCAAGTTCTTCTTCTCATAAAATAAAAAGGAAGAGACACCATAGGGATCGCTCTCGTGATGAATTTAAGAAAGCTAAACCTCCTATGTTTAATGGTGAAGTAAAGACTGGACAAGAGGTTGAAGCTTGGCTTCTTGGTATTAAGAAGTACTTTCAAGTGCATGATTATTCAGGAAACATGAAGGCAAGAGTTTCCATATTCAATATGAATGGAAGAGCATCCATTTGGTGGGAACACTTCAAGCAAGTGAAGAAGATCAGTGAAAGGAGACTTAAGTGGAAGCAGTTCAAGAAGTATTTTAAGCAGAAATACCTATCTGACAGGTATTATGATGACAAGATTAAGGAGTTCCATGAGCTGAGATTGGGACAACAGACCATGGAAGAATATGCTAATAAGTTTTTGGAGCTGTTGAGGTATGTTCGGTACATCAGAGATGAAAAATTAAAGTTCCAGCATTTTCTGAGTGGATTACCTCAGTCTTACAAAGATAGGATTGAGTTTTATGAGCCTAGAACTCTTGAAGAAGCAATAAGGAAAGCTAAGTATTGCTATGAGCAAAGCAAGGGTAAGCCAGATTACCACAAGGCATGGAAGGACAAGAAGAATGAGAAGTTTGACGAAAGAAAGAAAGGTTTCAAACCTTCTAGCTTCAGGAATTAGAAAAAGTAGCCATCCCAAGCTGCGAGTAAGCCGGTTGGAGTGACCGGAGAAAATCCTAAAGAGCCACAACAGAATAGAGGGCCACTTCAGTGTTGGAAATGTGGAGGACCCCACATGCGTAGAAATTGTCCACTCGAGAATGAGAGTGCAAGGCCAGCTTATAATGTTCAAGAAGCAGAAACAGTGGGTCAAGTAGCAAGGGAAGTCCCTAGAATTTATGCAGCGCTAGAGGACCATCAGGCAGATCACTAGTCAGCTGTAGTTGAAGTAGTAGGTAAGATTGCTGAGCAACCCGTTTCTATTTTGATTGACCCTGGTTCTACTCACAGTTACATTAGTCCTAGAGTAGTGGATAATTGTGCTTTTAAGAAGGTAAAGCATAGGAAGTCTTGGTTAGTCCAGCTAGCCACCGGAACTAAGAGAAAGGTCAGTGAGGTGGTAGAGAAGTGTCCATTGGTCATGAATGGGTTGGTCAATTGTGTAGACTTGAATGTTCTACCGCTTGGTTCCTATGATGTTCTCATTGGAATGGATTGGTTAGAAGCTCACAGGGTGAAGCTTGATTGCTACAATAAGACTTTCGAATGCATGAATGAGGAAGGAAACATAGTAGTTATGAAAGGAATTCCAAAGGTGATTTCAGTGAGGCAGGTTTCAGCTATGCAGCTAAAGAAGTTATGTAGGAAGGGTTGCCAGTTGTATGCAGCTCATATTTTGGAGGAAACGAGAGACGAAACTCCTCGGTTGGAGGACTATCAGGTGTTACAAGAATTCAGGGATGTGTTTCCTGATGAGATTCCAGGGCTTCCTCCAAAGAGGGACATTGACTTCACAATCGAACTTGTGCCAGGAGCGGCACCAATGTCCAAGGCACCCTACAGGATGAGTATACTAGAGATGCTAGAATTGAAAATGCAACTGCAAGAGTTGTTGGAAAAGAAGTATATTTAGCCAAGTGTGTCTCCTTGGGGAGCACCGGTTATGTTTGTAAAGAAGAAAGATGGAACACTCAGGTTATGTATTGATTACAGACAGTTGAACAAGGTTACTGTGGAGAATAAATATCCTTTGCCTAGGATTGATGACCTCTTTGATCAAATGAGAGGAGCAAAGGTATTTTCTAAGATTGACTTGAGGTCTAGTTACCATCAGGTAAGGATCAAGGATGAAGGCATTCATAAGACAACCTTTAGGACAAGGTATGGGCACTATGAGTTTGTAGTGGTACCATTTGGTCTCACAAATGTGCCAGCTACATTTATGTGCCTTATGAATAGTGTTTTCAGCAGGTATTTGGACAAGTTTGTTCTTGTCTTCCTTGATGACATTCTTGTTTATTCTAAGAATGAGGAAGAGCATGAAGAGCATTTGAGATTGACATTGCAATTGCTCAGGGAGCATCAGTTGTATGAAAAATTGAGCAAGTGTGACTTCTATAGAGATAGAATTCAGTATTTGGGTCACATTATCTCAGAGGAGGGTATATCGGTGGACCCTGAAAAGATTGAAGCCATTATGAATTGGCCTACTCCAAGAAACGTGACAGATGTAAGATCTTTCATTGGACTTGCAGGATACTATAGGAGATTCATTGAAGGATTCTCCAAAGTTGCACATGCTATCACTTCTTTGCAAAAGAAGGGGATGAAGTTCGAATGGACATTGAGGTGTGAAGCAAGCTTCCAGCAATTAAAGAATCTTCTCACCAGTGCACCAGTATTGAAGGTTGCCGATCCAGAGAAAGATTTTGTGGTATGTACCGATGCATGTGGACAAGGGCTTGGAGGAGTCCTTATGCAGGACAACCATGTGATATGTTATGAGTCAAGAAAGCTGAAGGAACATGAGAAGAACTATGCCACTCATGATCTAGAGCTTGCAGCCATAGTGCATGCTCTCAAGATGTGGAGGCATTACTTGATGGGTAGGAGATTTGAGCTCAGAACAGATCATTGTGGACTAAAGTATTTGTTTGATCAGCCTACTTTGAATGCTAGGCAAGGAAGATGGCTGGAATTTTTATGTGAGTTTGATTTTGAAATCAAGCACATAAAAGGAAAGGAGAATAAGGTAGCTGACGCACTCAGCAGGAAAATGCAAGAAATGCATGTGACATCTCTTAGTATTTGCCAATCAAATTTGGGGCAGCAGATTGTTAATCATGTTGCCGGAGATGAATTGTATGAGTAGGTAAAAGACAAGTTGCAGCAGCAAAGTCTTGAGAAGAGGTACGAGGGATATAAATTGGAGGAAGATGGACTTCTCACTTTTAAAGGTAGGATTTATATTCCAAATGTAGCAGATTTAAGGAGAATGGTCATGGATGAAATCCATCAAGCTCCATATTCTGGTCACCCAGGATATCAGAAGACAATTGCTATAGCTAGAAAGCAGTACTTTTGGCTAGGAATGAAAAAGGATATGGCTGAGTACATTTCAAGGTGTATGAAATGTCAGCAGGTAAAGGTTGAGCGTCAACACCCTGCAGGTTTGTTGCAGCCTTTGCCAGTTCCGGAATGGAAATGGGAAGTCATTTCCATGGATTTTATTACAGGATTGCCAATGACTTGGAGGCAACATGATTCCATCATGGTTGTGGTAGACAAGTTGACAAAGGCAGCACATTTTATACCAGTTAAGTCTACGTATGAGGCTGGTGACATTGCAAATATCTTCATGAAGGAGATATTCAAATTGCATGGATTGCCAAAGGAAATAGTATCTGACAGGGATGTCAAGTTCACTTCCAACTTTTGGAAGGGATTGTTTGTAGATTTGGGTACAAATCTAAACTTCAGCACTGCATACCATCCACAGACAGATGGTCAGACAGAGAGAGTTAATTAGGTGCTTGAAGATATGCTTCACATGTATGTGATGAGCAAACCAACCAAGTGGGAATATTACTTGCACTTGGTAGAGTTTGCTTACAACAATGGACATCAAGCATCCTTGGGGATGAGTCCGTATGAAGCTTTGTATGGGAGAAGGTGTAGGACACCAGTGACTTGGGATAATCCAGTGAACAGGACTGTGCTTGGACCAGAATTGCTTAAGGAAATAGAGCAAGAGGTCGTAAAGATTAGGCAGAAGATGAAAGTAGCACAGGATAGACATAAAAGCTATGCAGATAAGCATAGGGTGAACAGAGAGTTTAGTGTTGGGGATCATGTTTACCTCAGAGTGAGGGCAAGGAAGAGTTCCTTGAAGCTTGGAAGTTGTTCCAAGTTGTCACCAAGATACTATGGGCCGTTTGAAGTGCTTGAAAGGATAGGGCCAGTTGCATATAGACTTGCATTTCCTGCTAGCACTAGAGATCATAATGTTTTTCATGTTTCTTTGATTAAAAGATATGTACATGATCCTAACCATGTGATAAATTGGGATGTGATTCAGGTGGAACCCGAGGGAGAGTTTCGAATCGAGCCAATGCGCATCCTCGACAGGAAGGTCACAATGCTTCGAAACCGAGCCATAGGGCAGGTAAAGGTGCAATGGGAGCACTACGGGCCTGAAGAGGCTACATGGGAGCTTATGGATGCCATGCGATTGGCACATCCATTTTTGTTCAATTCTGCGGAACACTGAGGCAATACCAGTGTAGCATTTTGTTCAAATTTTGTAAAGCACTGAGGACAGTGCTATTGAAGGGGGAGGGGAATGTAATGCCCCGGTTTTGACCCCGTTACATTAAAAGTATATGATGTATATGTTGTAAATGATAATGGTGTGGAGCTAAAGGCCAAGGCCCCACCATTGATCGGTTATGCTATGTCTTGGATTTAAACTCGTCACCGATTGAATATCGAGGCATGCAGCATATGTTTTGGGTTATCATCATGTAAATATGCATCTAAAATTAATTAAAATAAACACAACCAGCTACGGTCGCGGCAACAAAATTGAAAGGGGCATGATGTTCCCAAGGATAAGGATGTGGGGGAAATTTGACAAACTTTGGCCAAAAGGAGAAAAACCCATGTGTCTTATTCCCTTGTTTTTATTTCCAGCCACTCTCATTGAAGAATTACTGCTGGTGGTTGAAGCAGTTAATGATTTTGGGGGGCTGGGGTGGCAGGACTGTCAGTCCTCACCCACACACACACTCTACCCACGATTTTGGTTGTTCATCTCCTCAGGAAGACATTCATCTTCACTCCACGAGTTGCTGAACACCCACGAACTACAAAATCACGTCCTTCCTATTGTGTGTGCATCCACGAACAAAAACAGAGCTGTTTTTCCTCACGCAGGGCCTCCATTGTCTATTCTTTTCCTTGCTGGGTCGGATTGTTTACCCACGCACAGGTATTCTTCTGTTTGGGGCACACATAGTGAGATGAGAGCCGTGCTCTTGCATCCACGACTGACTATGAAGGGCCATTCATGTTTTTGGCTATCTCACGGATTAATTGGGTCATTTTTCCCTGCTGTAAGTTGTGCTCACTGATAGATTTCGGGGCTGTAGTCTTCCCCATGTTGTGAATGTAATTGCTGTTATGTTTGGGGGCCGTTGTAAATTCGAGTGAGAGTCATTTTGGCCACGATAGGGCCAAGAATGACTCAGGAATTCGTTTTCCCTGTTTAAGATATGAAAGTTAAATAAATTGCCGGAGTGCAATGGTTGGTCTTCGGACTGTGTTGGGAGCAAGGATGTTGTCTTAGTTTTGCTTGATAAACCTGGTGGCTGAAACCACATAGACAGAGCTAGAGGGATGGCCTTCTTCTCCATCACCCCTTAATAGCACTGGAAGGGAATGCAGGGCCTGAGGGACTGTGTAGCAAAGAAGGGACTGATTCCTTGTGTTGGGTGTGGATGGGTGTCTTAGACGTCAGGCTAGTTCTGGTGTAGGTTTCCTTGGCTCGGTAATGAGCTCACCAGCTTAGCAATATGCCTTATCCAACTCCTTAATGGCCTGATAAACCCAACTCTGTTGGCTTGGCTGTGTGTTTTGTACATCCTTGGCTATGTGTAAGCCTGCTAGTTCCCTTATTCCTTGGAGAATCATGCCTAGCTCGAGGGTGGCAATGTTGCTGAGAGCTTAAGGAGCACGCTGGCCTATGGTTGGGTGGAACGTTGCAGCGACATAGCTGGTTGCGAAGCAAAGCTTTCATAAGATAAGTAATCTTGTGTATTTTACCTCTGCAATTCTATATTTACTATTAATGAAAATGAAATGAACATGTTGAATGCACGCATGTATGAATGATGTTGGTTTCCGCTGTGTATGATGATTAAAATGCATCTATGTATGATAAACATTCCTGTGTGCATGTTTTTAGTTCAAATTATCTGTAAGCATTCTGTTTATGAATTTTATTTAAGGCTGTACATGTTCATGGGGTGGTTAGCCCAGGTGTTTGAAGCTCGTAGTCGCATCCTCTTCGCTGGTCGGAGGCATGGGGACATGACAAAGTTTAGAAGGAAACTTGAGCTTGTGTTTTGAATGGTTAGTCTTTTCAACAATTTCAATATGACTCGTAGTGGCTGATAGATTGTCTTCAGCATGAACCACAGAGGTTGAGAGACTTCCCCCATCATGGCTTGCAGAGGTTGAGAGGATTCCCCCAGCATGACTTGTAGAGGCTAAGAGAATAGGTCCAACATGACCTGTAGAGGTTGTATGGGCACCACCAACATGAACAATAGAGGTTGAATGCTTAGGATCAACATGCTTTTTAGCACTTGAGTGTGTGCACCCAGCATGAACTTCAGAGGCTGGGTGGATGGATCCAACATGACTTGCAGAGGTTGGATGGGGAGGTTTAACTTGAACATCAGAGGTTGAATGGGTGCCCTCAGCATGAACTAAAAAGGCTGAGTGACTGGATCTGACATGACCTGGAAAGGTTTGAAGGATCCCACCAGCATGATCAACAGAGACTGGATGGTGAAGATCAACTTGACTTGCAGAGGTTGAGTGCTTAGATCCAACATGACCTGCAGAGGTTGGATAGGTGCCCCCAGCATGAACTTCAGAGGCTAGGTGGTGAGGTTCAACTTAACCTACAGAGGTTGAACATGTGCCCCCTTTCTTATGTGCCTTCTTCCTATTCTTCCTTCTTTTACTCCTTTTAGACTGCTGGTTACTAGTATCAGTACTCTCACCGCATGAGGTAGAAGGAGGAGGAGAATCAACTACAGGTGAAGGGGAAGTAGTGTTTGGATGCCCTTGATATAAGGATATTTCTTGAGAAGCATCAGGAGCATTCAAGGAAGTTGGAGTGGAAAACAACCACACCGGTAGCCCTAGGGTGAATCCAAGTAGATTCAGGGTGGCCATTGAGGGAACACCAACATTCTGTGTGAGAGGAATAGTACAAGGAGTTCCCAGCATGGGAATCTCTTGGTTAGTGTTCAAAGGAGTGTTATCCATAGTTTCAAACAATAATACAAAGTCTGAGGTTGACAGGAAACCAAAAATACAAAGCACACACCTAAAGGCATACTAAGTACAGACAAACCACACAACACTCACTAAAAATCCCTAAAGCCAAACAGACAAACAGGTATAAGATACAATTTCCAAAATAAAGATGAGAGACAGTTACATGGAGTCCCTGTAGATGTTCTTAGACACAAGTGGAGAAATCACCCACCGCCCTCCCACACCTTCTACTGGGGTTACCTTCCAAGCCCGTCCAAGGTCAACCAGAAATAGCCTTTCGGTGTACCGATGTATGAACCCTAGATGTCAAAGAGACTAAAGGCTACCTTAATTATATTGACAGTCTGGGGGGATAGTCGCAATCCTGGTTCATACGCATGGGTAGGGTAGTAAATCCTGAAAACATGTCTAAGACAGAATCCCCAGATGTGTAAAAACCTTGTTCTACGCTTTGACAAGGAATCAGAGGGTTATCTCCTCAGTCCAAGCCTCCACGTGGCCTCATGCTTAACTCCTGTTTGAGAAGATCTTCCCAGATACAATCAACATACAAAAGGATTTACATAGTGATTGGCCAACTACATCTGAAATTTTATACTCATGGGGAGTTTAAACTCCCTAATCCACAAGTCTAGCCTAAGCTAGTTGGTGTATGACCCTATAAAATAAAACTTACTAATAGTTTTTAAATTATATCGTTTATTTTAAGGGCTATTTTTAGTCAGAGGGTAAATGGCATGAAACTTATGTGGTGTTTTGACTCAAAGTTGAAATAAAATGACTAAGAAAAGAGATATGAAATGCAAAAAGAAAAAAGTAATCTCTTTTCATTTTCAACTGGAAACTTGAAAGCCACAAAAGAACAATTCTTTTTTTATTTTTTTAAACAATGATATGCCATGCAATCTAGACTAATAAACTAATCTACATGCATATAAAGCAAACATGCTTTTTTCTTTTTCTTTTATAAATGCAAAAGAAAACTAAGACTATATTTTTGTAGTTTTGAGATTAGATTTTAAAACTGAAAATGAAAACTACTTATGAAAAAGAAAATGCAAAAGCTTGAAAATGTTTTTCTTTTCACTTTTTAAAATGCTCAAACCCTACTATGCACTTAAAATGCACTAAAAATTGAGTATACCTGGATCAAATCAACTGTATAAAATAAGCAAACTGAAGTAAATAGGTCAATAAAACCAAGGATCAACCAACAAGGGAAGACTAGGAACCCTAGCTTGGGTGGGTACAATGACAAGAAATCACTGCAAACTCACGAAGGTAAGTGACAAACCAATCACTATGAAAAGATAGACTGGAAAAATATTGCTCAAAACCTTGATCACTGATTCGGACAAAAACACTTCAACCTATAACCCAAACAGGCCAACCTACTTCAAAGTGCAAACAGAAGACAATCCAAACAAAAGAAACCCAAGGGCTTTACAAGAAAGAACAAAGTGTGGTCACCAATGTCATCAGAATAAATGCACAATTTTTATAAAGAGGGCCAACTAACAAACATGAATCACAAAAGGACAGGGACAAGCAAACCCCAGCCCAATAATCCCTATTTCCAGGCTTGTACATGACTGTGTATAAGGGCAACCCACGTATTGTACGTGACTATCCTAGAGAGCAACCCACGTACGCAGGCCTCTATATGCAACTGTGTATGAGATCAACCCACGCACAGGTACAATTTTTTTCTCAAAAAGAAGGAAAATCCACAAGGCCTTCAAGCACTATGGTAAGCATGAACTAGGGTTTAAGAGGCCATGAACGTACTGGGGTTGAAAGGTGGATGCAAATGGTTCTACAAGTAAATACAAGTAAGTTTCAGAGATTATAATGGTTCATACCTTAGCCAAACGAAGGTTGATCCAAGCATCCCTTCAATCCTCTTCTTTATCCTCTTTCTCCTCTTGCTCCAAGAGACCTGCAAAACGAATTATACCTTCCTCAAACCAATATGACCACATATAAAGAAATGATAATCAAATAAACATGAAACAATGATCTGATTAACATCATCATATGATCACAAACAAAGATTCAATCACACATTGAACAATAATTTGGGAAGATGAAGGACATCACATCTCTATTAATCTTGAAAACAAGTACAAGTATACCTTATCCTCAAGTTCGGCACCTCACAAAACTATGATCTAGTTCTACTGCTTCTCTTTTCCAAGGAACTCAGCCTCCAAGCTCTGCAACACAAGGAGAATGCTTCTAGGGCAAATGTGTGGGCAAAGAGAGCTCCAAATCCTCTAGCATAACAATGCAAAGATTCAAATCTCCTCTCATGGACCTCCCTACCTCTATTTATATGTTTAAGGAAGAGTTATGGGTGAAGACAAAGTAGTTACAACTGAAGGAGTTAGTTGCATAACTACCCAGACTACCTAAATTTCAAAAGACATGTTTTTCGACATTTTTAAGAGGCACAGGCGTGTTGTAGAAACAATAGTCGTGTACACAAAGAGTACACATGGGTTTCAATGTATAAAAGTAGTGTTTTAAGCCGTACGTGACTATTATATATAGCAACTCACGTACGTATGCAGGTTTTCCTTAAGGAAAGTCGTGTACACACAAAAAACTCATTTTTATGGTATTTTTAGGCATTTTCAGACATTGGTGTCTTCTAGAAAGTCTTAGCTAACAGAAATACCTTTCCAACAGTGTGAAGATGAGTTCAAATAGAGTTACAAAACTCAATATATGGGTCCTCCAATTTAGGTGTTTTTTGAGTGACTTTCAGTGACTTTTCATGAAGTGTCGTCATGGAACTGTTGACATGCGACGAAAACATAGGAAAGTAGTCACAGGAAGAGATGTGTCATTTTGAGCTATAACACCTATCTTATTGAGCTTTATTCCAGCTTCCCTGACATTGTGCTTCAGCCATATATCCCGAGCTTGTCTCATGTCTAGCCATGCAGAGCCATTTTATATATCCCTTGCAGCTTGATTCCCTTTTTACCGGGAGGGGATTTTCCCTCGAGTGTCAATATCCTACACATGTGTCCTTGCATTGAGCATAGGTATGTTCCACTGCTTGGAAATAGTTTGTTTGCCCCTATGACACTCGTCTCCTCCTAGTCTGTAACTATAAATCAATTTTATTCTTTTTCAAGCTTTTTAAATATTTGAAAAAGTACAAAAAAATAAAAAAACCAAAAATCCAGACAAGGAAAGATGTTATCTTTGGTAGCTCTCAAGTCATGTTTCCTTCGAATAGAGAACTTTATGTCACATCCATTGGTTGGGTTTGTAGTTTGAATTTAGGAGCTGTACTCGTTTGTTTGATTTTATCTCCACCGACCGGTTAAGCTTCCAGTCCCCATTGAGCCTTCGTCGATGCCTCCTATGTCATAGAGATGTCCCAGTTTGTATATCAAGTCTATGCTGACTTTATTCAGTCACCATTCACCGTTATGCTCTTGTTAGAAGGAAGTTGAAGCCTGAGTCGGCCATTCTTGGGTTATCTTTACTTTGCATCTCGGCCATTCCTGGTACAGTTACTGGTTCATGCACCTTATTATCAAGTCCTTCCACATTATACAGCTTTGCTAAGTACCTCGTGTTGGATGATGGGGGATGTGTTAATTCCCTCCTTCCAGTGGATTTCATCCCATCGACTTCAGATCATTTATTCTAGGATTGGAATCTAGAGTCATTTTGAGTGCCTTGAGACTTGCAGTAATCAGTGGCAGGTTCTCTCGCCATCAACAATCTTTGGGAATACATCATTGTCCCCTAATCGATGGATCATCTCAAGTGTTCGACCTCAACACATTTATTCACACTTGTTAGTTTGCACTCTAGTACCTTGATTCCAATTTTCATTATCAGTGGGTGATCTCGCATCTATTAACAGTATACATTAATGACCAGTAATCAGACGATGGACTACTATGTTCGACCTCGACACCTCTATTCACATAGTAGGACATGTACTCGTAGCGGTTTGTGTAGAAGAACTTCCAAATTGGTGGCATCTCTTATATGCTACCTCCTTGATCGTGCTAGTGTTCATGAGATTTCAGCTCTCGTGACTTGATTCCAGTATATGTCAGACATTTCCAGCTATTATGGAGATCTTGATCCATTGTATATCTTCATCCATTATGGAGATCATGATCCTTTATATATCTTCATCATGGATATTTTGATATATCTATATTGTACATGGTGATGAACACTTATGTGATATCTTGTATCATGCCCATTCATGGCCATTGTACTCTTATGTATCCGGGACTGCTATATGTATTTGCAGTATGTGCAGTGTTTTATTGTTGTACTATGCTGATTGGGTGGCTGATCTTCCATTTGGGATCCTTCATCACTCCACTTCTGGGATGCACTTATAATGTATTTCAGCCATCGTATGACCCCTCTGACCTCACACATTAGAGGGCATCTGTTATAGCTGATTTTACCACTCTAGGTGAATCACACTTGTATGGCCTTCCCCTGTCCCTCTGCAGACTCCTTGGACCATTTTTTGTCTTTTGATGTTTCCTATACCATCCCTAAAAACATGTGAAAATTAGTACACACTACTTTTAAACCCCTAATCGCGCGCATACATAGGTTTGACCCCTAAAACCGCGTACATCGGGATGTGTGCATAATCCAAATACTTTTGGAGTTTTCCTTGACATGGATCTGACTCACTTGACTCTTGGCCTTCCCTATGCCTTGAGATCGCTTAGATTTGACCTTTCATTACCCCTTTGAAAAGCTATATAAGGAACTCTATGGTACATTGAAGGCATATGAGAGAATTGAGAGCAAACAAACTATAGTTCATTATTGCTGAAACTTATGCTTGAGTCTGCATCCCTTTGTCCCTTGGAGCACTTTTGTGTTCTTCCAAATCTTTCCTTTTGCTTGTGAGCTTGCTATTGAGAGATGGAGGATTGAGGTGGTGGAGGGCCAAGTGGGGGATTCAGTTTCTTCGATTCGTAGACGTGCCGATAGAGGTTGTATCCATTGTAATCTCTGATTTTATATTAATAGAAATATCTTTTCCTGTCCAATAATGTATGTTTGAATGAATATTTTATCCATGAATGATTTCGAATGTTTATACATTGTTGATGATATATGCTAGAATAGATCTAACACCAATATATATAGTATGCTTCTATTGTTTACTTGTTGTTGAGGAAGTAAGCTATCAATTCAAGTTGAAGCTGGAAAGCTCAACGGGGATCTACTTTAACCATTTGAAATAAGGCATGAGGTCTGATCCTTTAGTGTTAGATATTTAATTTCTATCATATATTGGAAAGGATT
Source organism: Pseudotsuga menziesii (assembly GCA_001517045.1). Lineage (NCBI taxonomy): Eukaryota > Viridiplantae > Streptophyta > Pinopsida > Pinales > Pinaceae > Pseudotsuga > Pseudotsuga menziesii. The sequence continues at coordinate 205,734 of LPNX011033635.1, read as the reverse complement.
GATTTATGGAGTCAAGCTGTCTATTGTTGTACCCCAAGCCATAGGAATTTCTCTCTGTAACACTTATGAAATTTCCTTATGCCATCAATGCTTTAGAATTTCTACATGGTATCAAAGCTTAGGATATCAAAGCTCTACATGATATTAGATCTTTGAGAGTTCATTAATTAATCCTCCTTTTCAGATTTGCAGGTTCAACTTCAAATGGATTCAAGAGTATTAGTCCCTCTTCCTTCACCATTCACAAGCTATTCAGAGTGGAAATTGAAGATGATTTCATATCTAAAGAGACAATGTCTCTATGAGATATCTATTGGAGCTAGTGAAGAGTCCTATGAAGAGCCAAGTGACTGGTTGAATGAATATCATAGAGAAATTGGAGCTATTTGTCTATCTATCTCTCCAAGCATGTGCTACCTTATTGATTCTATTCAATACCCAAAGGATCACTAGACAACATTGGATAGAGTTTTGCGAAAGGACAATGAGGGTCTGTCTAGCTATGTGGAGACTTCCTCTAGCTCCTCAATGATTTCTTTCTCTCAATATGTCTCAGCCTCTATAACCTCTGATGAAATTGATCATGAAGAACAAGTTTGTCATACATTTCTTGTTGCTACTACTCTCTTTGATTCAAATGCTTCCTCTTTCAATTAAGAAGCAAATATTGAAGATCCATGTTTTTCTGTGTCTCTTGAAGTAGAATATATGGATTCATATTCTTATGATATTGTTGATGAAAAATAAGTGTCTAATGGAGATTCTATATCTATTGATGATTCATTCACACATTCAGCATTCTCTATGTCTTCTATCATGGATTCTGAGATCCATATGCCATAACTCTCACACTTTGTGCATGCCTCTCTTCTTGATGGTGCACAACCCAATGAATTCTAGGATGTTTTGCTAGGCAAATAAAGTTCTTTTAGCACCTTACCACTTACCACACTTGATCCCATGCACTTATGTAGCTCCTTCTTTGTTCTTGGCACTCATTCTCAGAGCCTCCTTGAAGATTTTGAATATCACTACCTTTGCTCCTTACATTCTTCTACCATGGAGGATTCTTTACCAGTATATTCCTATGAGTCTATTGCTGTGCTTATATGTCATCTATTGGATTCTTTGGAAGGTATATCAACCCATGAATCCCATGCATTCACACTCTTTGATCCTATGCCTTCTCTATGCTCCTACATGACCACTTGCTCACATCCTCTCTGTGTAAATAAAGATGGAGACATTATACATTCGCTTGGACAGTTATTTCACCTATATGGAGCTCATTTCATCTCTACTAGTTTTAATTTAAAGTCATCTCATCATCTTGAAGCTGATTACAAGTCTCAAGATCCTTCTAAATTTCCTTCACATCATTGGATGTCATTTTTTCTACGTGGTCCTAGTATCCATCTTCCAGTTGTCCTTGATCCAGGTGAGTAGATTTATCTTCTTCCAAAGAAGAAGATTCCTTTAGAAATCAGAATTTAGTTTGGAGAAGAAACAACACCAGAAGCTCATCATTTTTGGTATTTATTTTCATGTCCTTTCTTGAGGTTTTGCCTCTTTCCTCATTTCTTTGGACAAGATCAATTGTAAAAAGGGTGACCATATATTTGTTGCTGGACCCTATATGAATATATATTTCTTATTAGTTTAGGGATATCATCATAAATTCAGTATTAAATGGGGTGTTGGAATATAATAAACCCACTCATAAAATAATTAATCATTATTTGATTAATTTCCTACCCACTAGCTTAGATAGTTGGCATCCACTTTCACCTTAGAGTCAACACTTGCCATCTATATCCTAGGAATGATTTATTTCTAATTATGGATTGATATTTACCACTTTATGGCCATCCAAAATTGGTATCTGTGCTTTACAGAAGTTTCTTCTTTATTCTGCTTTATCTGGTTTATCCTGCTTTTCTGTAGATAAGGTAAAGCTAGTCAACTAGGAAATCGGCAGCTTTTGTTTCCAACCCATCTTCCATTATTTTCTCTCCATATTATAGGATTAGAAAGTATTTCCTTCACTCATCATCACTCACACATGCTATTTCTAATTCGTGAGGTGCTTGGTATATTAGGAAAGTGATTTAGCCAACTATGGGGTTTATCATGACTACTAAGACTGCTTTATTAGCTAGCCTGAGTTGTCTTCTAGCAACTCTATTTTCCTTTATAAGGATGTATTACCTATGTAATAATATCAATTATAATTTATGGTCATTCATTAATGTGTGTTAATTAATTCTTCTTCTTCTCTCCTTATGCTAATTCTCTACAATTCTATGTGAGGTTAATTGTGTGCCTAGATCCTTAGCATGAAATTCCTTATGCCATCAAGGATTTAGAATTTCTACACCCTTAATTTCAAGAATTGAACTTTTTGTGCCCCTTTTGGAATATTGTTGGGTCATGATGGAATATTGATGGATCCTTCCAAGATTGCGATTACTGTTGACCTACCACCACCCTCTAAAGTGAAACAATTGAGAAATACTTTGGGACATATGGGGTATTACAGAAAGTTCATTAGAGCATGCACATAGGTTACATCCCCTTTGGAAATTTTTTTGAAAATGTATATCAAGTTTCAATGGAATGAGAAATGCTAAGAGATTCTAGATTTTCTTAAGAATAATATGGTTGAAATGCCTATATTGGTCTTTCCAGACTCAAAAAAGGAATTTCATGTACATTTCAATGTGTCATCTGTTGCTTTGGTTAGTGTACTTGCATAACCAGGTGAAGGTTTTATTGATCATCCCATTTCATTTTCTAGTAGAAAATTGCCAACGACATAAAATAACTATACCACAATAGAAAGAGAAGGAATCCTTATGGTATACGCTCCTAAAAAATTCTGACATTATTTCCTAGGAGGACACTTCAAGATGTATACAGATCATTCTGTGTTGAAATATTTGGTCAATAAGCCAGTGTTGGGGGGGTATATTTGTCAATGGCTTCTCCTATTCCAAGAGTTTGAATTTGAAATTATTGTCAATATGGGTCGACTGAATTCAGGACCAGATCATCTATCCAGGCTAGAAAGTGGAAAAGAGGTTGGTAATGATCTCAATGATAGTCTTCCTAAAACACAACTATTTGCATTCAATATATTTGATGATCACTCCATATATATTGTACATATATTAACTATAGGATATGCACCGAAAGGATTCAGTACCTCCCAAAAGAAACAATTAGTTGTAAAAGTCAAAAATTTCCATTTAATCGCAATTATACAAGACATGACCATATGAAATACTTCGTCACTATGTGTTGGAACATGAGTGACTGATGGAATTTAATGAATCACATTCTAGTTTTATAGGAGTCCATTATGCAGGAAAAAAAACTGTACGCAAGATATTACAAGAATGATTGTGGTGGCATACTTACATGTAGATGCTAGAGATTATTGTTGCAGATGTAATATCTTCCAAAGAGCTAGAAAACCATCAAAATAAGATGAGGTGATGCTAATACCACAAGTGAATTACAAGAATTTGAAAATTGGGATGTTAATTTTGTGGGTCATATTAATACACCAGGAATAATAACGGGTGCATGTTATATAATCACTGCGATAGATGACTTGACTAGATGGGTTGAAGTATCACTAGTAAAGGATTGTACTGCTGCAAGTTTTTTGTTCGACCATGTATTTACCCAATTTGGATGACTAAATATCTTGATAATAAATCAAGACACACAATTTATGAAACAATTGATTGACACATTAACTAAGGAATTTCATATTCTACACCAGAAGACAACACCATATCACCCACACGTGAATGGTACTGTAGAAGCATTCAATAAGATAATGGAGAATGGATTGAAAAAACTATGTAATTTGTAGAGAGATGATTGGGATCAGAAAATACATGAGGTATTATGTGTTTATCACACTGTCGTGTCCCCGTCTCAATGAAACTACTAGTTAGAAATGTTTCTCCCACCTACTAGTTCCCTAGGTTGGGGAGGAGGCAGTAAATATTGCAATAAGGGAGCTATGAGACCCAAGAGAACCATAGTTTACCATATACACATTGATTTGGGTCATAAAAATAATAAATATGGAAAAAATAAAGTGCCATTAACTCAGGAAGACATTTGGAGGTTCATGGTCCCTAGAGACCTTTGATGGCTAGATTATTCCCTACACATGTCATGACTTGACCCCATATTAGAAATTATGAGTAATGGAAATTTCTTTGAAGGTGAATAGGTGTCACGTAATATGTCACGATCCCAAGTATTCAAATAGGTGAAGAGGAATAAATCCACATGGAAGAGGAAGAGACTAGGACGAAACTATATGCCATTTGGAGAGAGATTCCCTACGTTTTATGACAACAATGATGGAATATTCTATGACAAAATCAGACCTAATTGCAGCCCTAATTGTAGATCTATGACAATATGACATGTCAAGGATAAAAATATCCTCTGAGAGGGTTCACTTTGGGTTTGGTAGAAGCTATTCAAATTTGGAAGAAGATGGAGGGAAAAGGAGAATGACAAGTGCCATAGGGGTTACTAAACATCAAGGATGAGTTGGAGGAATCCTATGCGAGAAAATTAGACCTTGGAGAACCTTATGAGAGTTATAAAAATATTTCATTAGGAAGGATAATGGATTTTGATCATTTTCTAAATTTCCCTTGGCATTTTGGAAAGCACTAGCTTGTCCATTGCATGGTGAGTGCTCACTCTCCATGCTAGTGAGCCAATTTCAAGGGAGTTGGATTCTCATCCAAATTGGTTGTTGGAGAGGCCACCCTGACCTCTCATTTGGATCTTAATGGAGTTGTTTTATTTCATATAGTATTCATCTACATTTCATGTTATAAGCCAAAATGGAACTTCTCCGTCTGAGCGCTGACATTCATTATGTCAGTACACAAAAGGACAATTAGGATTGAAGTAGCCAAAACACTATAGATGTGCATGAAATTTGATGAATTATCCTCAAACTAGCATTATATACTTTTATTCTAAGTGTTCGGTTGCATACATGACTATGTGCAGTGCCACTCACATATTATATGCAAGTATGTGCATTGCTACCCGCGTATACCTTGCATACGTGAGTTCCCTTTGAGCAACATGTGTATCATACGCGCCTTGCCTATATAAATTCCTGCATATACCTTAATTCGAACTTAAAAAATATAAATCATGATTAGATGATATTAGTTGGTCCCTAATCCATAACTATCCCAACAATCTCAACCATCCTAAACTTCGAAACCTCTCCATTTCCAAAGTATAAATAGAGGCCTTTGGATGGGGTTAATCAAGAAATTTTGGAAGAGAAAAGTCATGCTGGTGGTATACCTTTAGAGCCTTGGAACAGTAGAAATCAGAGTCCTTGGATGAAAAGGATTCCTTGTGTTAGAAGCTGGGTTGTATTCTTACCTATTCACCTTTTGTTAATAAAGAGAATCCTTCTTCCAATCTTGTATTGTGCTTCTCTCATGTATATTGGTTTAATGAATATGTTCAATTATGTTATTAATATGCTTTTCATTTAACCTCTGATTTATATATGTATGAGTTATTTCTTGAAGAATTGCCTCTTTGCAGGTGAAGAGAAGCATCCCTAGAAGCTTTGGAGAATATTGGAGTGAGAGAAGACCAAGCTTGGATCAACGGTCATAAACTGGGTAAGCCAAGGCATCTTCATATTCTCATTCAATATTCTGTAAAATCTAATTGCCTGCAAATCTAATAGTAAGTGGGTAAACCCAAACCCTAAGTTACAAGGGTGAAATGTCCTGAACAACAGAACTGGCGACTCCACTGGGAACTAGTCCAACATGTTGTGGGTTTATCTTGTAGGTTATTTACTAGTCTTTGTTATGTTTCTAATTCTGAGTGTGGTCTTTTTTATCTTGCTTTTGATTTACATTGTAGTGTGCCTAGAAACCTTTACTATTCTTTTTTCTTTGAAATTTTTTTAGTTATATATGCGGGTTGTTGTTATACACAGTCGTGTATAAGACCTTGTATACGTGGGTTTCTCTATAAGATAGTCACGTATGGTACACAGGTTTCCTGCATACATAGTTGCATATATCATGTAGCAACATAAATTTGGGTAGGGTTTGCTTGTCCCTATCTTCTTTGGTTTTTTGCTTGCTTGGAAGTTTTCTATTAGTGGCATGACTTTGTGAGTCTAAATTCTTGTGTGTCACACCATTTGCTTTTTTTCAATCCTTTGAGTTTTCTTTGTTTGAATTTTCTTTCATCTGGTGATTTAAAGGTGTTCCTCCTACTTAGTTTATAAGTTCAATGCTTTGTGTCTAGGTCAATGATTAGGGCTTTGGATACTTTATACTATGTATTGCATTTTGTAGTGTCAGTTTGTCACTTGTTCTTTTGTGAATCTAGTGGACTCTTTGGGTTCAGTAGTTTCTCCAAGTTAGGTTTTTTCCAAGTATTCTTCTTGATTGGTTGAATTTGGTTATTTTGGGTCCTTTATACTTCATTTTGGTTATTATGTGTTACCACCTCAGTTGTACTTAGTGGTCTTTTATCAAGTGATCCTGGTGAACTGGACAAGGATAACTTGTTCAGACTTCAGAAGACCTTCAGGCTTGCTTCTGGGAAGCTGTGTTGTACTATATCACATGTTCATACCCCATGGGGAAGTTGTAATAAATGTTCTAGCATGATAGTGTCTATAAAAGACTCAGTCTCTTATAATTTATCTATCAATCCGATCATCCCAGGGTGTTTTTTCCCTTGGTTATTATTGGTTGTTGAATAAACGACTGATAATTTCTGAGTTTTTCACTCCATACCTCCAAAGTTGGGGTGGTCGGCTTGGAATTTAGGCCTATTGAGGTTATTAGAGTCTATGTGTCAATGTATAAATATTCTATACATCATTTTCAAGTCATATGAACATGTCTAAGTCCCCCTAGGTTTTTTCAATTTTTTCATTTTTTTTAGTTTTTCAGTGTTTTTTATTAAAATTTAATTTTTCCAAAACTTATGCTATTTTTTAATAATTTAATTGGAAAAATTGATTTTGCAATAAAAGTGGGCCAAATAATCAGTTTTAGTCATGTAGGTGCTCATTTTCAAGCTAAGAGCACCATGTAAACCCATGGACCCATTATTTCCTAGTTTTGAGTGATTTTCCATCACTCAGGTCATAAAGCCCCAAAAATCAATTATTGATTATTTTAATCAATAAATTAATGAATAATGGAGCAAATCCAAAATCATAGGTCAGTGGATTCTTAGCCGATTTGATTGAAATTAGTCATATCTGAACCAAATTGACTGGATTTGACAAATCCTTGACTAAAGGAGGTGATCAAATCAGATCCAAAGTTGATCTTGAGTAGTCTTTATGGGGAATTGCACCCTCTCTCTCTCCTGCACATGTGTGGACTCTCCTAGATGCTCTATGGACTGATGTCTTAGTTTATGGGTTGATGTGTCAGCTCAATCAGCCCCCTGGTTGACAAGTAGGCTTAGTACAACTTCAGATCAGCACTGATTGACTCTCCATCAGCTGATTTGATCTGTCTCCTTGGGATTTGCACCCCCCTGGGCTGGATCTCCCATTTTTTGTATAAATCAAAGCATAAGCCTCCTCTTCCAAGCTAGTTAGAGTTGGATTGAAGGGCTTGCTATTGTAATACTGTTGTAATCTTTTGATTGTTGAAATAAATAATCTTTGGAGGCTAAATGGTGTAATACTCTCATATGTGTGGATTAAGCATTGTCTTACGACTATTGATGTTGCCGGCTTTTCTCTCAAATTCTGCATCTGAACCTGTTTGGCTTGAAAGATTCAACTGAATCAATAGGAGTATAGTTGGGAAAGGAAGGTTACTTTTTTTCCTTATATCTCATATCATATATGTTAGAAGATATAGATTATACATGTTTAATAAGTTTATTTGCATGTAATTCTTGTCTCTTTTTCATATATATATCTAGATCTCATGAGGTTTCATGCAGGATTGTGTGTTTAGCTTTCATTTATCAAGGATTGGATGCATTGTGGATCTAGTTTGAATCCATTGTACATCCAAAATCTTTGTGAATACATTGCCCCTCTATATTCCACTAACAAGTTTCCATTGCAGATTTGCTTCAGCAACAAGCACTTCTCTTCTCCTTTTCCTCCATCAAAATCATTTTTTTTTTACCTAGTTACTTTCTTCACAGCTTTGATATTGTTTAAATCTATTATCTTAAACTAAATTTAACATATATCTATCTTCTCAAATCCCATAATCTAGATCTTGTTCTTAAAAGGTTTCCTAAGCATTCTAGATCTAGCTTTAGGGAAATCGTCCTTTTTGCATAGAATTTTAAAGAGAATTTGTAGCTTGCATGCATTAGATTTTTGTTTTATGTTATAAAAGATAAATCTAGCAATCAGTGCACATCATATTGGCTGCCTAAAAGGAAATCCAAGATCCCAAGGAAAGCTTTCTTTCCTTGGTTCCCTTTTTACCTTTTTTAACTAGTTTTAACTTAGCTTTTTTTGGTTAAAAGTAAGTTGACCCAAAGGTACTTTTAGAGTGATTTTGGGAATATTTCAGTATAATAATCTTGCTGATTTTTAGTAGGTATAACAGAAAAGAGGAGGATCTTCTGTTCGAAAGTGACTTTTGGGCCATCTGAATCCCACCAGGGGTCTCCCTTTTTGTCTGAAATCTTTAATTTTTGCACATTGTAAGCTCTTGGTTTCATTCTGTATAAGAATCAAGAGGAATCATATAATTTTTCTGATATTGTAAACACTGGTAATAAAAATAATTCTGAATAGGCTCTTTCAAGCCCATTCCCCATCCCCCCTGGGGGATTTGCATCCGTGTCCTTTTTTTTGCTTTTCATTCTTTTTTTTTGCATTCTAGCGTAGTTCTAATCTGCAGGGTAGTATACTTTGATTTATTATCAATTAAATATTCCATATCTAAGGATTCAAAATAATTTAATACTTACCCCATGACTTCCCGATTGACCCGAAAGGGGAAAGAGATGCGTGGTAGGACTAATTAGAGAACCAACAGTGTGTATCTTGGTTTTCTTTTCATCAACTGTTTCTTTAGCTTTAACAAAATTAACACCTCCTTGATTCCCCGATTGATATCCATTTGGATCGAAAGAGGTTCCTGGAGGGTTTTCCTTTTAACAAGAACACCCATCTCAAAATTTACTACAACTGACAAGACTCCGGTGTGTATGCTTTGCACTTTCCTGTGGTTCATTCGATCAGTCAAGCTGCATCAAAAGCACTTGAGTGACTAGTATAATTAGGATTCACTCTCCCAAATTGACAAACCATCAAGTGAAAATCCAACACCTAGATCAAACCATTACGGTGGTAAAATACCCAAAGGAAGAGGGAACTCCTGAAAAGTGACCTCAGGGAATCGATCTCTGTCACACCCTCATAGGTCCTTTATGAACAATAGCCCCAGAGACTCGATTTAGCCCACATATTCCTTGCAGGTAGTCATGAAGGTTTAGTTTTGGACATAGTCTAAGTACTCTCAGGTATATCTAGAGTCCACCCCTTCGCCTAATTTTAATCAACTCATATTTTA
>LPNX011033635.1:54638-195789 GCA_001517045.1 Pseudotsuga menziesii | reverse complement strand
TGAGCCTAAACGGAGGAGTCAAGAACAAGGTGATAGCCTTGACTCGAGACTTGCCCCCAAGGACACACCGAGTGGCTTGAAGATTTTTGCCACGTGACCTAGGTGTGTGAATGGCGGCAACAATATGCTCTGATTATTCAAGCTTGCTCAAAAATTTGCATTTAGTTGCATTGTAGTTTTTGAAGAATTTGAAAAAGTGAAGAAAAAACGTTTTATACTTTTGCATTTAGTTTCATTTAGTAGTTTTCTTTTTCAGTATTTTTCAAATAAAACTTCAAAAATTATAAAAAGAAGTCTTAGTTTTCTCGCACTTAGTTTCAATTTCATTAGATTATATTTGCAAAAAGAAAACAAATTTGGTTTAAGTAGTTGCAATTTACTTTGGGATTTGCTTTAAACATCATTTTGCTTTTTATTATCGAGTCTATAACATCACAGTATTTCATGCCATTTACCTTTTGACTAAGAACAACCCTTAAAATGAACGATATAATTTAAAAATTATTAGTAAGTTTTATTTTATAGGCTCATACACCAACTAGCTTAGGCTAGGCTTGTGGAATATCGAGTTTAAACTCTACACAAGTGTTTAAATTCAGACGTAGTTGGCCAACAAATAGGTAAAACCTCTTCTATGCTGATTGTATCTAGGAAGCTCCTCTCAAATGGGAGTTAAGAATGAGGCCATGTGGAGGCTTGGACTAAGGATATAACCCTCTGATTCCTTGTAAAAGCATAGTCCAAGGTTTTTGTGCATCTTGGGACTTCTGTCAATACCACCCCCTGGTCCTGTGTGGTGCCACTGTTGACATGGTTTTAGGATTTGCTACCCTGCCCATGTGTACAAACCAGGCTTGCGACTGTCCCCCCAGACTTTCAATATAGTTGAGGTAGCCTTTAGTCTCTTTGACATCTAGGGTTTATACACATGAACACTAGAAGATTGTTTCTGGTTGACCTTGAACGGGCTTGGAAGGTAACCCTGGTAGAAGGTGTGGGAGGGTGTTGGGTGATCCTCCACTTGTGCCTAAGAACATCTACAAGGATGCTAAGTAACTCTCTCTCAACATTATTTTAGAAAGCATATCTTATACCCCTTGTGTCTGTTGTGGATTCAGGAAATTTTGTAGTGATTGTTGTGTGGTTTATGTGTGTTTAGATGACCTTAGGGTGTGTTAAGAGTCAAATTTTCAATAATGGAGGAACAACCTCTTAGAATATGAAAAAGGTTGCAAAACCTTCCTCTGTTTACTACAGTGGAGCCTCCATCATCCCCTCAAAGGTAGAGATTAGAAATAGATAGTTCCTTTGAACCGGTAGGAATTAGTGAAGTTCTCAGTGAACCAGAACTTAGGAAAAACCAAGTTGATACAACCATAGTAGATATAGAATACTTGCACACTGACAAGTTTGCAAGAAACTTTAATTCATCTCTTACTGACCTAAACGACCTTGTGATCGTCTAGGTTCATCCTTTCAATTCCCCTGTGATTGGTGTTCTTGTGAGCAAATTAATGCCTAGTGCAAGAGAGACTCCTTCTACCCCCATATCAATTATTCCAGCAAAAGGAGTGTCACCTCCCCCGTTTTGTACCCCTGGAACAAATATACCTGCTACTCCCTTAACTCCAGCTAGTCGGGTGGTTCAACCACTAACTCACATGAATGTAGTAGGCACTTCTGGTGGGGTGGTGACTGGGATTCCCAACATACCTTCTGGTTCACCCTCTTTTGCACACACTACTCAGAGTGGTCCTATTGGATCCTGTTCATTTCTCCAAGGTTTTCCATGGAATGGGGGGCACATTCCCCCATCCACTCCATATGTAGGACCCACACCCACATATGTAGGGGTACAATTTGGAAACACTAACCCTTATGGTCAAGGTTTTCAAATTTCAGCTTTGGATCCTTTCACGAGATCTCCTTTATCGCTTTTTAGCAGAGGGATACCTGCTCTTATTTTCCAAAATACAGTTTCAACTGGAGCAAATTAATCCACATATACTACACCACATATGAATAATCCATTGGATTATGGCTGGAATCCTTTTCAAAGTAGTTTGACTACTTCACAACCGATAGCTAGGGGTGACCCCGCCTTTACATTTGGGAACCAATGGGAAAGTCCTTCTATCTCTCAAGCTTGTACTTTCAGGGTTTGGTTAGGCACAAACTTCCTTTCCTGACAACTTTGAACTTTCCAAATTTATCCAATTTAATGAATGGCACGATGAAACATAATGACCCATGTCGTTCCCCTGAGACAGTCGTTCTTTGAGGAAGAAAATTCTGTGTTTTGGAAAAAATTGTAATTGTATGATTTTTCCAAGAGAAGGTAAGTAATTCTGATTTGTATGAATGTTATACAGCTAACAGTTGTGTTACTAACACATTTGCAAAATCATAGACACCTTTAAGGAAAATATTCTAGGTAGTGTGGTTTGGTAAAGTAAGTTGTGGTTCAAACATGAGAACCCATGACGGATATGATGCTCGGGATTCCTACAAGTGTGCACGAGATGCCATGGGAGAAAATGTCCAAGTTGGAAATGATGGCATAGAGTCTAATGGAAGGAGATTCCAAGAGACACCACTAGATATTGTAGCCACCATAAGAAGCTTGATTAAAGCCCAGGAAGAGCAGCATTAGTTGAATGTTGCTATTTTGCAGAGTTTGACAGACTTGCAAAGAAAGATAGAATCTGGAAAGGGTACAGTAAAACTAGAAGGTAGTAAGAGAAATACTAGGAGAAGAAGAAGGACTTCTAGTAGATCGTCTGACTCAGAAGAATCTAGTGGGGATTCAAGATCTTCTTCTCGTAAGGGAAAGAGAAATAAGCGCCATAGGGATCACTCTCGGTATGAATTTAAGAAGCCTAAACCTCCTACATTTGACGATGAGGTAAAGACTAGACAAGAGGCTGAAGCTTGGCTTCTTGGGATAAAGAAGTACTTCCAAGTTCAGGATTATTTAGGAAGCATGAAGGCAAGGGTTGCCATATTCAACCTGAATGGAAGGGCATGCATTTGGTGGGATCACTTCAAGTAAGTAAAGAGGACCAGTGAAAGGATACTTAAGTGGAAATAGTTCAAGAAGCATTTCAAGTAGAAATACCTCTCTCATAGGTATTATGATGACAATATTAAGGAGTTCCATTAGCTGAGATTAGGACAGCAGACCATGGAAGAGTATGCAAATAAGTTCTTCAAATTGTTGAGGTATGTCAGGTACATCAAAGATGAAAAAGTGAAGGTCCAACATTTTCTGAGTGGATTTCCTCAGTCTTACAAAGATAGAATTGAGTTTTATGAACCTAGAAATCTTGAAGAAGCAATAAGGAAGGCTAAGTATTACTATGAGCAAAGAAAAGGTAAACTTGATTACCATAAGGCATGGAAGGATAAGATGAATGAGAAGTTTGACCAAAGAAAGAAAGGTGTCAAACCTTCTAACTTCAAGAATCAGCAGAAACAACCATCCCAAGCTGTGAGTAATCCAGTTGGAGTGACAGGAGAAAAGCCTAAAGATCCACAACATAATATAGGACCACTCCAATGTTGGAAATGTGGAGGACCCTACATGCGCAGAAGTTGTCCACTCGAGAATGAGAGTGCAAGGCCACCTTACAACATTCAAGAAGCAGAAACAGTGGGTCAAGTAGAAAGGGTCATCCCTAGGATTTATGCATCACTGGAGGACCACCAAGAAGATCACCAGTCAACTGTGGTTGAAGTTGCAGGTAAGATTGTTGAGAAATTTGTTTCTATTTTGATTGACCCCAGTTCTACTCACAGTCACATTACTCCTAGAGTAGTGGATATTTGTACTTTTAAGAAAGTAAAGCATAGAAAATATTGGTTAGTTCAACTAGTCACTGGAACTAAGAGAAATGTTAGTGAAGTGGTAAAGAAATCTCCATTGGTCATGAATTGATTGGTCACTTGTGTATATATGAATGCTCTACCACTTGGTTCCTATGATGTTCTCATTGGAATGGATTGGTTAGAAGCTCACAAGGTAAAGCTTGACTGTTATAATAACACTTTTGAATGCATGGATGAATAAGGGAACCTAATAGTCGTAAAAGGTATTCCAAAGGTGATTTTAGTAAGGCAGGTTTCAGCAATGCAGTTGAAAAAGTTCTATAGGAAAGGTTGCCAACTATATTCAGCTCATATTTTGGAGGAAAAAGAGGATGAAACTCCTAGGTTGGAGGAATATCAGGTGTTACAGGAATTCAAGGATGTGTTTCCTGATGAGATTCCAGGGCTTCCTCCAAAGAGGGACATTGATTTCACAATTGAACTTGTGCCAGGAGTAGCACACGTGTCCAAGACACCCTACAGGATGAGTACACCAAAGATGCTAGAACTAAATATGCAACTGCAAGAATTGTTGGAAAAGAAGTATATCAGGCCGAGTGTATCTGCTTGGGGAGCACCATTTCTATTTGTAAAGAAGAAATATGGTACACTCAGGTTGTGTATTGATTACAGGAAATTGAACAAGGTTACCATGAAGAATAAATACATGTTTCCTAGGATTGATGACCTCAAATGAGAGGAGCAAAGGTATTTTCCAAGATTGACTTGATGTCTAGTTACCATCAGGTGAGAATAAAGGATGAATACATTCATAAGACAACCTTCAGAACAAGGTATGGATTTTACGAGCTTGTAGTGGTACCATTTGGTCTCACAAATGCACCATCTACATTTATATGTCTTATGAACAGTGTCTTCAACAGTTATTTGGACAAGTTCGTTCTTGTTTTCCTTGATGACGTTCTTATTTATTCAAATAATGAGGAAGAGCATGAAGATAATTTGAGATTGACATTGCAATTACTCAGAGAGCAGCAGTTGTATGCAAAGCTAAGCAAGTGTGACTTCTATAGAGATAGAATTCAGTATTTGGGTCACAATTTTTCAGAAGAGGGTATATCTGTGGACCCTGAAAAGATTGAAGCCATTATGAATTGGCCTACTCCAAGAAATGTGACAGATGTAAGATATTTTATGGGACTTGCAGGATTCTACAGGAGATTCATTGAGGGATTCTCCAAAGTTCCACATGTCATTACTTCTTTGCAAAAGAAGGGGATAAAGTTTGAATGGACATCGAGGTGTGAAGAAAGCTTCCAGCAGTTGAAAAATCTTTTCACTTGTGCACCAGTATTAAAAGTTGTAGACCTAGAAAAATATTTTGTGGTGTGTACCGATGCATGTAGACAAGGGATTGGATGAGTCCTTATGGAAGACAACCATGTGATATGTTATGAGTCAAGAAATCTGAAGGAACATGAGAAGAAATATACCACTCATCACCTAGAGCTTGCAGCCATAATACATGCTCTTAAGATGTGGAGGCATTACTTGATGGGTAGAATATTTGAGCTAAGGATAGACCATTGTGGTCTAAAGTATTTGTTTGATCAGCCTACTCTGAATGCTAGGCAAGCGAGATGGCTGGAGTTTTTATATGAGTTTGATTTTGAAATCAAGCACATAAAGGGAAAAGAGAATAAGGTAGCTGATGCACTTAGTAGGAAGGTGTAGGAAATGCATGTGGCATCTCTTAGTATTTTCCAATCAGATTTGAGGCAGCATATTGTTAATCGTACTGCTGGAGATGAATTGTATGAGTTGGTAAAAGACAAAATGTAGCAGCAAAGTCTTGAGAAGAGATATGAGGGATATAAATTGGAAGAAGATGGAATTCTTACTTATAAAGGCATAATTTATATTCCAAATGTAGTCGAGTTGAGGAGAGTTGTTATGGATGAAATCCATCAAGCTCCATATTTTGGTCACCCAGGATACTAGAAGACAATTGCTACCACCAAAAAACAGTACTTTTGGCTAGGAATGAAAAAGGACATGGCTAAATACATTTCTAGGTGTATGAAATGTCAGCAGGTAAAGCTTGAGCATCGACACCCAGCAGTTTTGTTGCAGCCTTTGCCAGTTCCAGAATGGAAATGGGAAGTTATTTCCATGGATTTTATTACATGATTGCCAATGACTTGGAGACAACATGATTCCATCATGGTCGTGGTGGACAAGTTGACAAAGGAAGCGCATTTTATACCGGTGAAGTCTATGCCTAAGATTGATGACATTGCAAAGATATTCATGAAGGATATTTTCAAATTGCATGGATTGCCTAAGGCAATAGTCTCTGACAGAGATGTCAAGTTCACTTCAAATTTTTGAAAGGGGTTGTTTGCATATTTGGGTACAAAGCTAAACTTCAGCACTGCATACCATCCTCAGACAGATGGGCAGACAAAGAGAGTTGATTAGGTGCTTGAAGATATGCTTCGCATGTACATGATGGAAAAACCAACCAAGTGGGAATATTACTTACACTTGGTAGAGTTTGCTTATAACAATGGACACTAGGCATCCTTGGGGATGATTCCATATGAAGTTTTGTATGGAAGAAGCATAGGACACTAGTGACTTGAGATAATCTAGTGAATAGGGTTGTACTTGACTGCTGAGTAAACTTGTCCATTCAAGATCATTAAGAATATGTGAATGGGAATCCACATTGGTGGTAGGTTATCACTTTCTCGGACCATGTGGAATAATATGATAAAGGATCACTCTCTTTTCTACGGAATTGAGAAGAGTATTCTCAATCATAGGTTTATCATTTTTCTAGACCTGAGGGACTAAACTTACAAAAAAGGAGCGCTCGATATGAGATCAGTTTTCTCTTTTTCATGCTCTGGACCTAAACACGAAAATGATTCTGAGTGTACTTTATTTCTTTGTCATTCTCATTAAACACTAAGAACAAAGCATCAAGTTTACTATTGTAAGCCCCATTCCTCTTAACCAAATGGATATTTCTGAGTGATCTTTCTTTCCTTCACACTCATAAAAATCAAGCTCTAAGCTGCTCTTGAAGGAGCATTGGGTAGGTGGTAATTTAACCTTTTTATGACCTTCCTGACTAAGTATGAAAAATGTGCTCCTTTTCTTCTTCGAAATATAAGAGAGTTATTCTTTGGTATTTTTTATAATTTTTTGGCCTTAGGAGACTAAATTGAATGAAAAAGGACCCCCCTGGAGTCTTCTTCAAAGTTTTTAAACTCTCTAAACATGAAAACACCAACAAGCATGTACTAGTTTGGGCTTGTAAAATCCACAAATCTGACATTATCAAGCATTATTCTCTCCCCTCTTCAAGCTTTTCAAAAATGAAGAGATACCTAAGTTGAATTTCCTGGACTCATTAAAATTTAACAGGAAAAATAAGGAATAAGTATTATTTTTGGGTTACACATGGTGGAAGCAAGTCCTCCTTCAACATAACACTCTCTGAACTTTTCGATACTCATCTCTCAGTCTACACTTTTAGCTTAGCTATCCCTTCGAGTTTCTTACTCCTCCACTTGTCATTTATACATGGGGAATCTGATCATGTCTCCTATTGGTCCTCATTTTGTCACCATTTTTGGGATAAATACTTTAAATATTAATAAATGTTTTGTTACCTTTTGGAATCTTTTGTACCATACAGTTTTCCATTTAGCAGCAGGTATGGCCATATTTTAATTTATGCAAGCTATATATTATTTTGCATCATCTTACGATTTTCTTGTTTAATTTTGATAATATGTAGCGATATTCTAATATATGAAAATTTCATGTAGAATCTTGGTCTTCAGCGAACTAGAAAGCAAGACAACATCCATCCTAGATGTGCACATATTTTATCCAGTGCATTGTCCAACTCACTATTTGAACTACCGAAGCAACCATGCATTGCTGATATTGGATTTAAGTGTGTTAAAGGCATGTAATGGTCGTGAACTTTGTGACCATGTGCCAACATCTTAGCATAAGCCTCCTTCTAGAAGGGTGCTTAGATAATGTCTCTATGTGACACCTCGATGTTGGATCCAGTTAAGACTGAGATCATATGCCACATCAAGCACCAGAGAGAAACCAGATCTGTGAAGAAGAAGGAAATGTCATCTTTTAGTTATCAATCTAATTACTTGTTAAAATGACTGACTTATTGTAAGAGTAGTCAAACACTGAAATGGTCAAATTTATCACCTTCTATAAACACTATATATAGTTGATATCCTGCGAGATATAGTGGTGAGTCGTTGAATGTTAATAGTTGATATATCGTGGTTCATAGCTGATAGAATCGATGGAGTTAGTAAGGATAGTGAGATAGTTAGTTGTTTTATCATTTTTCAACAAGACTCTGTAAAGCTACCTTTGTTTTAATGAAATTTCCATTACATTGTGCATAATTGTGTTCCATTAGAAGAGTATTACTCTATTTACTGGGAGGGCCACCTGAGAATAGAATTTTACATTTTCTTGTATGTTTTGTTATTTCCTTTATCTGTAACTAGTATATTTTTACTTATAAATTGTTTATGCAGTGTAATCATCTATATTAATTATTTTTTGTAGCATAGATTTCATTCTTATTGTTATCACTCAAAATATACCTAAGGTTTTAAAAGGAAATCTCAAGGTAACAACAAAAACCACTTTTAGAAAGAAACTGGCTTTTCTTTCTGTAGAGGGATTTCTTAGATACAGTTTTAACAAGGTCAGATATATGAATCAACAGTTTTAAGTTATACGGATGGTTGAAAATAAACATATAACCATTGGGCTATGGAGTCAAAACAGATGAAGATAATACAAAGCTCCATACACAGAATCTCAACAAAGGCAAGATAATTATTCAGCTACAGTCATTCATTGATTTTCAGGCGATAGGAAAGAAACATGAACATTACATTAATATAGAGCATCGCAGGATGAATTCCATATCAAATTTAGAATAAAATTTTGTGGATCTCTCTAGCAATATCCAGAGCATATATGTATGAATTCTAAAACTATTATACAATGCATTCATACATGAAAGAAAATAGAATGGAAGGTAAACACTTAGAAAACATTTCACAGGGAAAGAAAGCACATACTATAACATAAACAATACATGAATCTTTGAAGATAAACTAACATTCAGCTCTGTAATTTTATTCAAAAAAGGTTCTCACAAAACATAAGTCCATTCTTACGGGGTCCAACCCTTGATACCTCAATAAAATTCAAATATATACAAAATAGTTTCTTCCAAGAACATAAAAAAATCAACTAACTGTTAATCATAAGTTCTTGTAACCATTTCCCTAATAACTAGGAATAATAATTACATGCTTTGTTTGAAATAACAGATTGCTTGATTATAGTAAAATCCATAACTACAAGGCACCACGAACAAAAAACTTCCCGAGACTGCAACACCTATTTTTATGAATGTAATATGTATTTGGTTTTCCCAAATTTCTCCACAATTTTCCACTATTCTACATTTGGAGTGTCGTACTCTGTCATCTCTCTTATTGACACCTCCAAATCCACATAAGATTCATAAGATACATATGGTAATCATTTTTTAATAATTAAAAACCTATCCAATATTTCAAAGTCTTTTGTCAACTTTTCAACAATGACCTTCATTGTTAATACTTTGACTAAATCTTCAAATTAGAATGATCCATGCAATTTTGTACCAATAAGATATGATATTGTTCCTGAGAAAACAATCGTCCTTCGTTATCCCAAAAAGAAGGGAGACCATCATCAAATAAATTTTGAAAAGCCGCCATGAAATCTTTGATTTGAGAAGACATCTGATTTTCTTTATCCCGCACAACTTTCATAAGTTGATGTTTATTAATAAACTTCTTCACCCATAATACAACAGCTACCCCGTCTTTGATCCCAATACCCTGCAGATTTTGATATGTTAGAGAATTTTAAAAATTCATAGCATTATGAGCAGTATTTAGAGATTTCTTTTCCATGGTTTCATTTTCTAATTTTAATCTATGAGAAGCCAAATTTACCAATGCACTTTCATCATCGATAAAATTTAAATAATGTCTGAATTTAGTGATTTCTAAAGATAAGGTATCCCAGATAAAATGTTTAACTCCATGTAAAGGATCTTTTCCTGTATTTCTCTCTTTTAATTCATTAAATTTTTTCTGCAATTGGCTCTTCTCATTCCAAGCTTTATTCTTTTCTTCAATACTCTTATCCAATTCCAACCTAATATTTTCATTCTCATCTTTTAACCCTTTAATGTCCACTTCCTTTAAACTTACTTGAGACATGGGAACTAATAAAGCATCTGCAGAAAATTCATTCAATGGTTTTTCAACACTAACAAGAGGTTCATTTGTATCAACCAAAGGTTGATTCATCAATTCCTCCATAACCTCTTTTTATTCATTATGACCTTTATTCAACCTTATAATCTAAGCTATCAATTCAGCCTTTTCTGTTTCCCACTTGTCTTTCTCTTCATGCATCTTCAATCATTTTCCTTTGTAATCCATCTTTTCCTTGTAGACCTTTTCTTTTTCTTCTTGTATTATCATCAAATATGAACATTGAACATGTTGAGTGTTAGGAACTTTGAGATTCTTTTTCAACACTTGAATGGTATTATCTTTCTCTTCTAGAAGCTTCTTCGTTGCTTGCACATTATTTGGTTCAGTCCCTAAGATTATGATATCTCCCTATAGCTTCTTTATTTGAATCAAATTGGATTTATTTTTAACTTTCTCATGTTTTAATTGAATTTCCATTTTATCTACAAGAGATTGCAATCTAGTAAATTTCACAGTTGCATGTAGCAAATCAGAATAAATGACATCTCTGGTTTGTTTGCGGAGCTATATTTTATCAGGAACACTAATTTTATCCAGCTTCACCTCCATCTCAGACACCTTCTTATCACTTACCACAACAAATTTTAGGGTATTTCTCTCTGCATCTCAAGTAGAAATCAATGAAGATTTTTTATTGATTAATTTTCTAACTCGGGGAAGCAGATTTTTAGTGTCCTCCAATGATTGAATTTCTTTATCAGCATAACTTGACATCATCTTTGTCCTCTATTTGTAATGAAAACTATATTCTATTTTACCTTCATTTCCAAAAGAATATTTCCACATTTACACAGACTTTTTCTGACACAAAACCATTTTCTTTAAGTCTTCTGAAAATATTTTTTCTGAAATGGTTAGCTCATTCTGAGGATGAATTTTTGTTTTTTTTATTGGAAATATCTTCATCCAAATCCATGCCATATACTTCAGAAAGAGTCCTTTTATTCATAACACCGGAATTAACAGACATTTGTGCTGTTAAATCCAATTTGTCCCTCTTATCTTCATTAGCTTCTGTCATCCTTTCTTTCATAACTTTTGCATTTTCTTCAAAATTAGACAGCTTTGCCACTTTATCTAATCCCTCAATAATTTGATGATCAAATGGTTTGTTTTTCTTCAATTTCCTTCTCTGAGAAATAATCTGGTGTGGGTCATAATTCATTTTTTCCACTTTTTGAAAGTCCATAACTTCCAATAATTTCTCAATCACCAACAGAGCACTTTTATTCTTAAAAATGGAAGCACCAACCTTGAGAGGGAATTTTACATCAGAATATTTTTTAAACACTCTGAAGTGTTCCTCTTCTGCACACAAACTTTGTCTCATGAACTCTAATGCAAATACTCTTGACGTTAAAAAGGCTGGTAACATGTATGGTTCTCCATTGAATCCATACACTCTTATAACAGTAATTTCTTTCTGTAAAAATAAATCTCATGTTCTGTATTCTGAAGAAGATTGCAATATGATTCTCATGTCTTCCAATACCCTAGGCAAGACATAATAAAAAATAATTTTATATATTTCAGCCATAATCAAATTCACAAAATTGAACATGTTGATATATTTTGGAAGGTCTGGCGAAAACATGATAGATAAGAACTGTAACTCTCACACATTTGAACACAATAACATGTTCAACAAATATGACTCGTATTTGAAAAACCTAACCTCAGGAAGCTCAACTAATTGGGTATGGATTACTTCGGCTAAAAACTCATCAATATTGAAACAAGGGACTAAATTTGATTCATGGTCAGTTGAACCTATACTTAGCAAAAAAACCAAAATGAATTCACTGACATGCTTATCATCATCTAGACCCAAAACCTGACTAACCATTGACATGACCAATTGGACATCATATTTGAAAATAATGACATTGTATGGAAAAAATAAACCCTCTAATGACTGACCAACTTTTAAGATACTGGACAAGAACTCGCATCTAACTTCAGTTTCACAATTTTTGCACAACTCAATCAACACTTGTTCATTGAAGGACTTAGGATTTATAGGAAAATTATCAGGCAGGATTAACATCTCGCAGACATATTTCGCGTTAATTTTTATGGAGCATTTTTTAAGTTCTATGACTCATAATAACCCTTTCAAAAGATGAATAACTATTTACACACCACTCGACAAATTCTGGGAAAGGTATGGTTTGTTCGACAACAAAGTAATATAGGAAGGAATTGCAGACATTTAGGATATCATTTCCATGTAACTTATACTGCCTTAAACGTTCTTTTGAGATTGATACACTGCATACTGACATAATAAGGTCAAAAACATTCCTTTCTCTATCAATAAATACTTCTTCTCTTTCATCCAGAACCCTACACAATATCCTTGAAATCTACTCTTTCTCCATAATAAAACAACAGCAATAAGTCTTCAACAAGAATCTCAGAGTTTTAAGGCTTACCTGGTAATTGTCAGATATGTAATAATTGACTTTCGGAAAATGATGGTGCACTATCCCTTCTTCTTTTCACCGATAGCGTGTAAACAAAAATAACTTTACCTTGGTCAACTCACTTTTTATAGAACGAATAATGATTCCGGGACCCCCAACAAGCTATTTCTCCTTTATCACTTTCCTTAGCAGAACTCACTAAAAACACCACATAGAAAACGGTTTGAATTCCGCTACCACTCATCCATTTTAATTGTCTTACAAGTTTGAGCTATGGATTAGACTATAACTGTTGATAAGATTACATCCCTTATTTAAACCATTAGATCAAATCCATTCTAGTCAATTCAGTGGCCTTTCTCCTCGTTCAAGCTTGCATCTTCATGTCGTGGATTACCTTATGACCATAGATTTAATTTTCTCTATCTCTTGCCTATTGATCTTGTTATCTTATTAACCCATTCCGCTCTCCGTCAAAACTTCTTTCTCGTGCAATTTTTCCCACCAGATTGTTATACCAAAATACTATCATCGTCATGTGATAAGACCTTTGACACACCTACGTGCCATTAATTCCATCACTTAGAGTGGAAACCCATGTTGATTGTCAATATTTCATAAAAAGACTCAGCACTGTGCTTTCCCCTTTATGCATGAGAGGTACCTTGCTTGCACCACCTGTGCCTTATTATCCATAAGCGGTGCCACCGCTTATAGCCCTTGGTCCATAACCATTTCTTACCTAAATCGCTCTGTCCTAGAAGGAGAAAAGCAATTCCCTAGGTAAAATGGGAAAAAGAGAAGATTCTTGAGGCTTCTAGATCATGAGCCTCATTTACTCTCTTATCTCCTAGCATCATGGGTTAGTTGAGCTCAAGATACCCCATCATAGGATCTTAGAGGCCACCTCATCCACAAATCTCTCAACCATTCCTATCCATTGAGCCTTATAAATACAAGCTCATATCCATGGTTTAAGGGAAGAACCATTGAAGTATTGTTATGCTATTCAATTGACCACTTGGCCCAAGCCATTGGAGAGCATAGAGAGCAAAGTTGGAGCTTATGGGGATGAAAGTTTTGGTTTCATGGAGATGCATGTCAACACTAAGGATTAATTAGTTGTAAGCTTCTCCATTCTAATCTTAATGCAAAGCTGATTTCCATCCCACTTTACTATTGTTGTTTGATTTCACATGTAAATGTTGTTGGATTCCTTAGTCACTGACATGGATTAATAGATTATGTTCTGGTAGCTTTGATGTGTTTGCGTGTTTAATCTGATTGCAAGTACACAGGTTTACCATTGAAGCAAGCATTCTAGGTATCTATGATATCTAGGGAGGGTCTTCATCCTTTGTTGTTCATTTGTTCTGGATCTGAACCATTCAAACCAGAGGAATAGCTTCTGTCCACAAAAGGTGAAATATTCCTGCCAAAAAATATGGCGACTCCATTGGGGAATGAATATATGTATCAGTTGATTTGATCTTCCTTAGTCTTTCAACTCTTGTCTGAATCCAGGCTCCTTCTCCAACTCTCTTCAGTCAAATATGCTATCTGACTCAGTGGATTTTGGTTTGAAACTTCTAAATCTGTCTAGATCTAAATTATTTTGACCTTGTATGCTCTTTTTTATTCTCAATCTATCAGTTTTTACCTTGATCTAGTATTTTTCTTACTTGAACTTTATTTCTCCTTGTGTTTTGGATTTATACAAGGAACCGCACATGTTATGTTGGCAATGAGCGGTGCCACCATCTGAATCCAGTGAGAAAGGAGCAGTTCTGCCTCAAAACCTCCTGTCAGCAGCTTCATTTGTGCGGTGCCAGGTAGGCCCTATTCCAGACTTTGTATTTTGATTTTTTGTGTGTTTTTGGCTTACTCTTTGATGAAAATGAAGTGTATTTAAAAACAAAATGCTCCCTCACGGCCGGGAAGGGCCATGAATTGTATATTCTGCATTCGCTTTGATTGTTGTATTATTTTTGCATTCAAGGAGAGTTTGTGTTTCTTGCATTAGACTTTACATTATTTTCTTTCCTTGAAACCTCTTGCTCTTTTCTGTAGATATTATTCATTGGAATTGGAAATATACATTTCATTTTCATGACTAGGTTTTCAGTTTGTTTTGGACTTGGAATGCGTGAGTGATCCATGTTGTTTTGAGTCTTTATTTTCTTGGGTGATTCTTGTTTCCTTTTGCATGCTTATTTTTTCAGTACTTGGTAGGAAAGATTGGTTCTTCGTTTCATTGTCTGTTTCAAAGAGAAGTTTTAGTTTTATCTCTCCTTTGCTTTATTCGCAAGCGTTGTTGAATGATTTTCTTCTTGTTTTGTGCATGATAGTTTGAAATTCTAGATCTTACTTTCATTAAGAGGAAATATTTTTTTTCAACTTTGCGTGCATTAGAGTTAGTTCTGTTTGGAAACGTTAGTGAAATCATCTTTCCATTAATTTTTTATGCATATTTTTCAAGCATGAAAAGATAGGAAACATTTTTGGTTTATTTATGTTTGATGTTCTCTAGATCTCTTTTTTATTTTTCCTTGAAGATTGTTGGGGTGCATTGATATTTCCCTTTTCGTTTGAAAAGATAGAATTGCATTTGCATTTGGGTGTGCATTTTTGGGAAGGAAAGTAAATCTCTCTCCCTCTCTTAGGTAGAATTTCATTGAAGAGGAAAACGTGCATTATCATATAGATCAGTGTGCATCTTCTTTAATTTCAAGTTTTCACTCCATGGTTCCACCTAAATGCACAAGATAAAATTAATTATAGTACTAGGTTAAAATTTTTAGCAATTTGAGTGATAAGTTAGAGACGTGTTCGGGCATCGTTAAACATAGGATATGTCGTTACTTGTCCGCATTACAGCCTGGGACTCACACGGTTCTTCCACGTACCGTCGGTATATTGAACGGCCTTTCACATACCCTTGAGGTATATAGAAAGGTACTTCACGTACTCGATTGTATATCAGAACGCCCCTTGTGTATAGTTATGCATTAGATAGCACTACTACCGATTTGATCTCCCACGTACCTTGCATATATTGGGAGACCCTTTTAGGAATTCTCAAACCATCTGAGTTATCCTTTTGGCCTGTCCTATGAGGTTCTTGACTCTTATCCACTCCTTTCACATTTTTGCTTGTTGCTTTTATTTTGAGGAGTACTCGCTTGTGCATGGTAGTTAGGGGGTTATTAGAGAGTTTAGAGATGGCATCCCCATATGGGACTACCACTCAACAGGTCCCTTTCCAAGGTGTACCTTTTGTTTTCCCTCCAAGTGAAGGTATTGGTCCTCCCTTTATCGCCACTCTGAATATTCCTGGATTAACTATAGGATTATCGGTGTGGATTTTTAATCCGATAATTCTTGTTACACCTAATTTATTAAATGTCACCTCTCCTATAGGAGAGGATTGACCTCAACCTAATCCCTCTCCTTCTTCATCAGTTGTTGTTCCACCCCTTTCTTCTTCTTCGCTTGACCAAAGCTCTATGGTTAGTAGTCACGTGGATAAGAAGAAGAAGAAAGGCAAGGGTAAAAAGAAGAAGGATAAGAAATAAAAAAAACAACGACCATCTGCTCTTGATGGTGCCCATTCTAAAAGAACACTCGAAAAACCCAAGTTCCCTTGTAAGCTTTGCAAAGGGGACCACCTTCTTAAGGAGTGTCCCAGTCTCTCCCATGTACAAGAAGAGTGGTCTAAAAATTCCTAACTGTCTATGTCATTAACCTCTGATCATAATGTCGACGACACTCCCTCAACTAGTGACCTAATGGTAAAAGGTCGTAAGGGTAAAGTCTTGTATCCTTGTTTGATATGCAAGGCTATGCATCGTACTTTTGTTTTTCCAAGCATGGATGAAGCTTCCCGTTGGTTCAAAAATATTACTGATCATCAACAGGTGATTCCAACAAGTGATAGTAAGTTATCCCTTGATCTCCCACTGGTTGACCAAGTGGTCGATTCATATTTATCTGTGGTTGATCCCACTCTTCCTTTGGAGAGTGAAGTTAAAGTGGTCGAGTCGGTGTCATTTCCACCCAATCCCGCTCTTTCATCAAAGAGTGTCAAGACTGAAGTAGTCTCTCTAACCAAATCTTCATCTTGTTCTTATCTTCTAGTAGAGAATGAACTGAAACCTACTGAAGTTTTTACGCTTTGATATGATTGTTCTCAACAAGAGGAAATTTTTTCTATTTCGACAAAACCCTCTCCAAGTAGTGAGGTTATTTCCTTTGACTGGAGTAACCTAACAGAGTATCATCTTCATTCGATTGTTCCTTTCTAGATAGTTGTGAATGTTACTGCTAGGTGGATACTTCACACTATTGTTGACGAAGGGGCTTCTGTTAGTATTCTATCCTCAACTACTTGGAAAGCTTTAGATTCTCCTTAGCTTGTGCCAACCACCAATCAGATACTTTATTTTAGTCGAAGACCTACTACACCTTTAGGGACCCTTCCTTATCTACCTATTACATTAGGAGGGAAAACTATCTTCATATATGTTATGGTGGTCCAAGGTCCTTTAGATTTCAATCTGCTCCTTGGACGTGATTATGTTTATGCCATGAAGGATGTTGTGTCCACACTCTTTAGAGTTATGCATTTTCCCCATGATGGGAAGATTGTGACCATTGATCAGCTTTCCTTTGTTACACTTGACCATCGCATTACTTCTATTAATCAGACTGCCCTGAATGTGCCACATGTTCTTGTGGTTCCTTCCCCTCCTTCTAGTTAGCTTCTTCCCATTATAGGTAAAATGGGGGGCATGGCTTTAGTCTATGGACATCATAATGGAGCTAAGCCGCTAGCTTTTATGTAATGGGGGAAACCTACCAAACTCTGGATATCATGTTCGGTAGGAGCAAGTTTTAGAGCATATTTTACTTTTGGTTTCAAGCTCGTTAAAAAATAAAACCACTCCTTAAGCATAGTTTACCCTTTTGGTTTCAAGCTTGCATAAAAATGAAACCATGTTTTGAGCAAAGTTCCCATTCTATGTCAAGCTCGTTAAAAAATGAAATGGATCTCCTCAAGCATAGTTTACCTTTTGGTTTCAAGCTTTCATAAAAATGAAATCATTCTTGAGCAAAGTTCCCATTCTATGTCAAGCTTGTTAAAAAATGAAATAGATCTCCTCAAGCATAGTTTACCTTTTGGTTTCAAGCTTGCATAAAAATGAAATCATTCCTGAGCATAGTTCATTTTCTATTTCAAGATCGTTAAAAAATGAAGTAGGTTTCCTTAAGCATAGTTTACCTTTTGGTTTCAGACTTGCATAAAAATGAAATCATTCCTAAGCATAGTTCATTTTCTATTTCAAGCTCATTAAAAAATGAAGTAGGTTTCCTTAAGCATAGTTTACCTTTTGGTTTCAAGCTTGCATAAAAATGAAACCATGTTCCAAGCAAAGTTACCTTCTATTTCAAGATTGTGTAAAAATGAAATAGATCCCCTTCTCTTGAGTCGAGTCTTCACTTTAGTGTTAGAACTTGAACCTTCTTTTCACCCACCTGATTCTCATTCTTCCTACCCCCCTGGTGATCATTTTCACATTAGTAACCAGGTTTTTAGGTTGGGTATTGAAGAAGAATTTTCAAATGAAATGAATCTTGGGGGCATGTCGAGCCGCTAGCAACCATACTAGGGGTAATCTTTGCTAGCAATCATGCTAAAGGCAAGATTACAACCTTTGTATGTCATGTTAATGGGATTTTTCAAGCATAATTTACCCATTGGATTTGAGCTTGTGTAAAAATGAAACCAATCTTCGAGCATTCTTTCAACTCATCTTCGAGCTTGTTAAAAACATTAATATTGTGTTGAGCTTACTTTAAATTTTTCGTGTTCTGGTTAAAACATGAAAAGTGGTTTTAGATTAGTTTATTACCTTTTTGTGCTCTGGATTCAAACATGAAAAAGGATAATGGAGTCTTCTTTAAACTCTTTTCGGGCTCCTTAAATATGAAAAGATCATCGAGCGATCTTGTCTTCTTTGCGCTCATTAAATCATTTGAAGAGTCGTCTATCCGATGGTAGGTTATCTCTTTTTCGGTTCGGATAGGACTATTTATGAAAAATGAACACTCCAGCCGATCATGACTGGAAGAGTTCTCTAAGGTATGATTTTACACTTTTTTGGGCCTTAGAGACTAAATCATACGAAAAAGGACTCATTTGGAGTCTTCTTCCATAATCGTTCAGACTCTCTAATCATGAACAATATCGAGTTTTCTTTCATTGGACTCATTAAATTAAACATTGAGAGATCCCTTTTGGGAATGAACCCCTCCTATCTTAGGTTCGTAAAACATATGATTTTGGACTTGTCTTCTGACAAGCTATATCGAGTGTTTGTTACCCTCTTTGAACTCGTAAAACCAAAAAGAGGCACTCATCGATCATGATGGGGGAAATGGGAAGGGAATCATTTTTTCAAATAAATGGCAGTAGTTTGTCGTTAGCTTTGAACATGGAACTTGTCTACACATCATGTCAATCAATTGGCTATTCAGCTGATCTTCGTGATGATCCACTTTCATGAGTCATGCCACTCCTTTGATTCTTTCAGAAGAATTCATTTTCCAATGTCGCATTGTGTGTTTGTCTCATTCAATCATGCTACCAAGTCTTTTGTCGTGCTGCCCAATGTTCAAAAAGAATTTGAAGAATTTTTACCTCTGCAGTCAACATAGTCTTTGTGTTAGTAATTTTGAGTTAGTTTTATGGTTACTACATTCACATCATTCCAGAACTATGTTCCAAGTTTCATGTTGTGGATGTGGGACTCATCATGGCCCTCCTTTGATGAGACTATTCCTGTCAACATCAGCTCATCATTCAGGAAATAGTATTAGAAATAAATACTTAGTACCTTGAGATCTGTATGCCTTAATGACAGATTCTCTTGCTCTCGACATAGGTTCACATCATTGACCTTTGATCAATAGAATTGACTAGGTGTTCGACATCAGGATATCTATTTGCACTCAGTAGATTGTGCTAGGGTACCTTGGGAATCATTGACATCAATGGTGATCTCCCTTGCACTTGTTAACGGTTCACATCATTGGCTAGTAATCAAATGGTTCCTACCATGTTCAACCTCATATCATTGTAATCACATGGATAGAATCATACTTTGTAGAATACAATTCGAAGACCCTGGGTTGTTGGTTAAAGCGCTCATTTCTTTTCCCCCAGGTTGCAATGGAGTTTTGTATATTTAGCATGGATCCACATTTGTATGGTTATGGATATGCTCAAATTTGCATCTGTATGACAGAGATCTACATTGTATGTTTGGTAGCTATGTCCCAGTTTGATTTCTCTATCACATGGATCTACGTTTTATTCTAGTAGCCATGCTTGTTTATTCCTTCCATGGATCTATAGCCATGAGTTGGTTACTTGTTTATATGAGTAAAAAATATTGATGTATTATAGATGCCTACTTGACTACATGCTCCGATCGAGCCAACATTTTCACCTCGTAGCAACGATTTGTTCTCTCAAAGCTCTCGTTTATTGTATCCCTCTAAGACTCATGCTTTGGGGGGCATCCTGTTATACCAAAATCCTGTCATCGTCATGTGATAAGACCTTTGACATACCTACTTGCCCTTAATCCCAGCACTTGGAGTGGAAACCCATGTTGATTGTCAATCTTTCATAAAAAGACTCAGCACTGCGCTTTCCCCTTTATCCATGAGCGTGACCTTGCTCGCACCACTTGTGCCTTGTTATCCATAAGCGGTGCCACTTCTTTATAGCCATTGGTCCATAAGCATTTCTTAGCTGAACCGCTCTGTCATAGAAGGAGAAAAGAGTTACCATGGGTAAAATGGGAAAAATAGAAGATTCTCGAGGCTTCTATATCATGAACCTCATGTCCTATCTTATCCCTAACATTGTGGGTCAGTTGAACTTGACATCCCCCATCATAGGATCTTAGAGGCCACCTCATCCACAAATCTCTCAACCATTCCTATCCATTGAGCCTTATAAATACAAGCTCATATCCATGGTTGAGGGGGAGAACCATTGAAGTATTGTTATGTTGTTGGATTGACCACTTGGCCCAAGCCATTAGAGAGCATAGAGAGAAAAGTTGGAGCTTATGGGGATGAAATTTTTGGTTTCATGGAGATGCATGTCAACACTAAGGATTAACTAGTTGTAAACTTCTCCATTTTAATCTTAATGCAAAACTTATTTCTGTCCCACTTTACTATTGTTGTTTGATTTCACATGTAAATGTTGTTGGATTCCTTATTCATTGACATGGATTAATAGATTATGTTCTGGTAGCTTTGATGTATCTTCGTGTTTAATCTGATTGTAGGCATTCCAGGTATCTATGATATCCAAGGAGGGTCTTCATCCTTTGTCGTTCATTTGTTTAGGATCTGAACCATTTAGACCAGAGGAACAACTTCTGTTTGTAGAAGGTGAAATATTCCTACTAACACGAATCATTTTGCAACCATATATTTGCACGATCACAAATCCACACCCTCCAATTGTGCAATAAAATAATCAAAGTGCACAAATTGATAAAAACTCATGAATACTAAAATTTTACCAATTTTTAATATATGCCCTTATCATTTCTTAATCATATATTTCCTCAATTGTTCAACATAGAGGGTGCTAACAACTAGCTCCAACATGGGATGATATCCTCCCTGTGAGGTATCAAAGAACTCGTAGACCAGGTGCCTGCTTCTTACTTTTGTATCCAAACCTCCAAACTTTTATTTTTTCAAATATATATTTTTTCTCAATAAAGAAAATGGCTACCCTCCAAAATCATAGGGCCTTCACTTCGGGCTTAAAATCTATTTGGATCGCAATCTGTACTACTTTTTAGGAAAATAAATATTTACAAACTATGGTACAAATTTTACCTTCTACATTAGGATAAGTAATGCTTTAAAAATCTTCCATTAACAAGGCCACTATCAAGCGAAACCCCATTTTGATACTCTAGAATGAATGCATTTTCTCCTTTGTGACCTACAATAACATAAGGAACTACCCACATATGGTCAAACTTTCCATGCTTGTCTTCCCTAGGAGCATCCCATTCTAATACCAGGTCATCAATATGGAACTGTGTTGATGTAATTGTAACTTTGGAATGTATTCACTTGTATTTCTTATGTATTGCAACCCGATGTTTATTTCAGGATGTATTTGTAATGTACTTGAGTCATGTCCTGCCCTGAGCTTCCGATTGGGAGTTTCTATAATGTAAACAAGTCATGTCAAGTAAAGGTGGGCAACCCTCCTATTGTCTAAGGGTTAAAGTCCCTACAGTTCTGGGGCACTAGGGTTATTAGACTCATCTAGTGAAGTCGGCCCTAGTTGGGTTTAGTCAAGTAGGGAATTAGTATAAATAGAGAGCTATCCTCTCTTTTTATCACACACTCACTCACACTTAGTTGTAGTGCATAGCTGAGGAATAGAAAGACATTGGGATAAGGAAGAAAGAGGTTACTGCTGTCGGGAGATCATCTTACTATTTTTGGGTTTCACTTTTGGTGCTAATTCTATCTCTGAGGAAGTTGTGGGGTTTTCTCCATTTATGGTTTCCCCAAGGAAAAATACTATGTTCATTGTCTCTTGCGTTTGATTGTTGTGTTTTTTGTTCTCTCAGTTAATGATCCTAATGATATGCTAGCTTAATGTTAAAAACATGACACTCACATATCATACGTGAGTATGTGCATTGCAACCCATGTATTCTGCATTCTCCACTTCTTCATCAAAAATATTCTCTAAGGGAATCAAACCTCTTGGGATAAAATTACTTTTTAATTGAATGATATCCTTTCCTCCTAGAGTTCCCTTTAATTTTTCAGTATTAATCAGTTCTTCTTCACTTTCTTCAGCATCTTGGAAATTTTCACAATTATCATTTTCACCATCAATATGAGTATTCACAAATTCCCCAAATAATTCTAAAAATATTTTTATTTCCATATCATCTTCAAATACCTGCCAATATTTAGAATTATTAGGTATGGATGGTCTATTTATGATATCCACTTGGTATTCTCTTTGACCAACACTTGGAGTTTTAAATTTACCAGCAGCAGCTGCTAAAGAATCAGCTATTGTGTTTTCATATCTAGGAACCACCTTAATTGTATGTTATGTAAACTAGTTACCAAACATGTCCCACACTTAATTTCTATAGGCCCTCATCCAGGGATGTCTGGTTTGATAACTGTCATTCACCTAGTTTATTACAAGCTCTGAATCTCCCAAACCTCATATCCTTTGCGCTCCCAAATATTTCAATGCATGTAGCCCAAGTAAGAAATCTTCATACTCAGCTACATTATTTGTGCATTCAAATGTTAATTTATATTATAAAGCTTTAAAATCCATGATAGGAGAAATTATGTATACTCCAACACCAACACCAACCTTTTCCACAGACCCATCAAAATACATAGTCCACAGTCCTTCTTTTTTCTATTTCTTTTCTAGAGCATCTTGCTCCTTTTCTCTTTCTTCATTCTTTTCAGATTTAGTTTGCAATGTAGATTCTAGATCACATGGAACAATATCATTAAAGAAAATAGAATATCCCAAATCAGTATCAACAAAATATATATGATGAATATCAGGTCTATCTTGGCTGCTTACTACATAAGGTGTTCTCTTCTCACTGTACAACCTTCTACTCCCATTTTGGACAGGAATAGTGGCGTATGACATGTCCAATTGTAAACTAACCTTTAACTTTGAAGTCCAAGATCTTGATAACAATACTCCAAATTTTGGTGGAATATCTGCTACTACAACATGCATCACTACTATTTTGGCTGGCAATTTATTTAAAGATACTACCATATCTTTAATCATACCCAGACACTTCACCCTCCTAGAATCAAAGGAATACAAATATTTATATGGCCTCATAATTTCCAACCCCAAACTTTCCACCACTCCTTTAGGAATTAAATTATGTGATGCACCTGAGTCTAACAAGGCATTATGTACAACTATATCATGCACATTCAAACTCAAATAAAATGGAGGAACCTCTTCATCATCTATATTTTCAACCTTTGGCCCAAATGAAATAGTAGGATTATCATCTGTCAATTCTAAAATGTTTGATTGAAATTATCCTTGACCCTTGACCATTCTTGTTATCATATCCCTAAATTCATTATTCCTCAACAACTCATTAAAATGAACAGAAATCTTCAATTTTGAATGTTCATT
Organism: Pseudotsuga menziesii; assembly: GCA_001517045.1. NCBI lineage: Eukaryota > Viridiplantae > Streptophyta > Pinopsida > Pinales > Pinaceae > Pseudotsuga > Pseudotsuga menziesii. The sequence goes on along the minus strand of LPNX011033635.1, from coordinate 171,862 downwards.
ATGTAGATTGAAAATAGAAGTAAATTTCTCTACATCCGCTGGTGCCATTTGTTTCATTTATTTTGTTTTTTCTATTTTATTCTCAACTTCTTTATTCACACCAGGATCTTTTTGTATTTAATTTCCTTTCTCTATATTTAATGAACTAGTGGAAGGTTGGTTTGAATTTGGCCTCCCTTTATTTACAACAACATCTCTATTTCTCAACCTAGTATTCCTTTGTACATCATCCATAGAATGCAAATAACCTCTCTGGTACTGCTCTGATTCCTTCTCAAAATCATTATTACCATCTTCCTATGCAAACATATGTTGTTCTTATTCAGTGAGGTATATCTCAGAATCTAATTCCCCAGAAAGATGAATTTCATTTTCAACGGGCTCTTCTTCATCTGCAACATAATTCTCAGGTAAAGGTGGTTGAATCTGTTGTTCTTCTTGATTCCTTGGATTTCTCATATCTCTCTGCCTATTTTGTGGAGGCATATGAAGATTTGGCCTTCTAAAATTTGGATTTCTGATTTGAGGCTCAACCTGTTCTGTGTTAAATGATCTATTGTCCATTGTCAATCTTTCCATTAACTTCTCCATTATTTTTAACATCATTTCAAATTTAATATCATTGGTAGAATAAGAAGTAGAAGGCATGTTTTCTTCTCTAATTTTCCTCCTATCAATATCTCTTTGTTTCATATTTCCACTTTCCATCATATTTGCTTCCACTTCTAAATCATTTGTGAACATAGCAGTATGACTCACTGAATTTCTCTCCCTTAATGAAAATGCAAAGTCATTGTCAAAGGCCTCAACATAATGAAGTTTAGTAGCAGCTGCAGAAGGCTTTATATCCTCTAGGATGGAATTATAAACTCTCATAAACCTGCTTGAAAATTCATGAACATATTCAAAACCTCCTTTCTTAATATTATTGTATTGGGAAAGAAGCTGTAAAGGGCTTTGTTTATCATCCCATATTTCTAAAAACGCATTTTGGAAAGCTTGAAATGTAAGAATTGATGTATGTGGAAAATATTTAAATTATTTCTTTGCTTCCCCTGATAGGCTTTGAGAAAACAAACTCATTTTAGCATCTACATAATCAACTTCCTCTAAGTCAATAAAATCTTCAAATTTCGCCACATGTTGTTTTGCTATTATACCTCCCTCTCCATCAAATAAAGAAATTCTCTAGGAATATTTTTGGGAAAGGTCATGCAATACAGCAGGAAAACGTAAAGGAGAAAATATTGCTGCCATTGGTCTAAGTGGATTTGGATGAACTGAGTAAATTTGAATAGTTTGAACAATAGGTCTTTCTTCAACCTTCGTAGACAATTGAAGATTTCTCCAAAGAGAATCAAGTAAATAGGATTCTACTCTACGAGGGTTGAATTCAATATTTTTAAGATGATATTCAGATTTAGATTTCAACAAACCCTTTTCAACATTAATTTCCCATTCTTAATCAAGGGTGCTATGAAAATCTTGAAAATATGATGCACCAAACAGAGAAATATCTATTTTTTCTTTGCCTCCTTTTCTAAATAATTTTTCTGTATCTTCCAAACATCATAAAACTTCAGTATCAGAATTACCTCATGTATGTCTTTTAGAAGCCAGGATGTCTTTTGAAATATTGAAATAATTTAAATTAGAATCGCCAGGTAAAATGTACAACCTTCTTCACTCACAAAAATTTATGTTTTCCTGCAGAAATATTTTTCTTGATTCGTTATAATATTTGTCATTCCTCCCAAGCTGATTTGCACCTTCATCCCTGACAACGGTGCCAATTTTTTATCACTCAAAATATATCTAAGGTTGTAAAATGAAATCTCAAGGTAACAACAAAAACCGCTTTTGCAAAGAAACTGGCTTTTCTTTCCGAAGAGGGATCTCTCAGATACAATTTTAACAAGGCCAGATATATGAATCAATAGTTTTAAGTTATGTAGATGTTTGAAACTAAACATATAACCATTGGGATATGGAGTCAAAATAGATGAAGATAATACAAAGCTGCATACATAGAATCTCAAAAAAGGCAAGATAATTATTAAACTACAGTCATTCATTGATTTTCAGGCGATAGGAAAGAAATATGAACAGTCCATTAATATATAGCATCACAGGATGAATTCCATATCAAATTTAGAAGAAACGTTTGTGGATATATGAAACAATAGCCAGAAATGAAAGAAAACAGAATGGAAGGTAAACACTTAGAAAACATTTCATGGGGAAAGAAAGCACTGACTGTAACATAAACAATATATGAATCTTTGAAGATAAACTAGCATTTGACTCTGTAATTTTATTCAAAGAAGGTTTTCACAAAACATAAGTCCAATCTTACGGGTTCCAACCCTTGATACCTCAATAAAATTAAAATATATACAAAATAGTTTCTTCCAAGAACGTCAAAAAACCAACCAACTATTAATCATAAGTTCTTGTAACCATTTACCTAATAACTAGGAATAATAATTACATGATTTGTTTGAAATAACAGATTGTTTGATTATATCAAAATCCATAACTGCAAGGAACCATGAATAAACAGCTTCCCGAGACTACAACACCTGTTTTTATGAATGTAATATGTATTTGGTTTTCCCAAATTTCTCCACAATTTTCCATTGTTCTACATTTTGAGTGTCGTACTCTGTCATATCTCTTATTGAGACCTTCAAATCCACATAAGATTCATAAGATATAACTGGTAATCCTTTTTTAATAATTAAAAATGTGTCCAATATTTCAAAGTCTTCTATCAACTTTTCAACAATGATATTTCATGTTAATCCTTTGACTAAATCTTCAAATTTAGAATGATCCATGCAATTGTGTACCAATAAGCTATGATATTGTTCCTAAGAAAAAAATCGTCCTTCATCATCCCAAAAAGAAGGGAGACAATCATCAAATAAATTTTGAAAAGCCGACCTGAAATATTTGATTTGAGAAGATATTTGATTTGTTTTATCCTACACTAATTTCATAAGTTGATGTTAATTAATAAACTTCTTTGCCCATAATACAATAGTTGCCTTGTCTTTGATCCCAATATCCTGCTGATTTTGATATGTCAGAGAATTTAAAAAATTCAGAGCATTATGAGCAGTATTCATCGATTTATTTTCCATGGTTTCATTTTCTAATTTTAATCTTTGAGCAACGAAATTTACCAATGAACTTTCATCATCGATAAAATTTAAATAATGTCTGAATTTAGTGATTTCTAAAGACAAGGTATCACACAAATGTTTAGCTCCCTGTAAAGGATATTTTCCTGTATTTCTCTCTTTTAATTCATTGAATTTTTTCTGTAATTGGCTCTTCTCATTCCAAGATTTATTATTTTCTTCAATACTCTTAGCCAATTCCAACTTAATATTTTCATTCTCATATTTTAACACTTTTATATCCACTTCCTTTAAACTTACCTGAGACATGGGAACTAATAAAGCATTTGCAAAAAATTCATTTAATGGTTTTTCAATATTAACAAGAGGTTCATCTGTATCAACGAAAGGTTGATTCATCAATTCCTCCTTAACCTATTTTTCTTCATTATGACCTTTATTCAACCTTGTAATATAAGCTATCGATTTAGCCTTTTCTATTTCCCACTTGTCTTTCTCTTCCCGCATCTTGAATAATTTTCCTTTGTAATCCATCATTTCCTGGTAGACCTCTTCTTTTTCTTCTTGTATTATCATCAACTCTGAAGATTGAACATGTTGAGTGTTAGGAACTTTGAGCTTCTTTTTCAACACTTGAATGGTATTATCTTTATCTTCCAGAAGCTTCTTCGTTGCTTGCACATTATTTGGTTCAATCCCTAAGCTTATGATATCTCCCTGTAGCTTATTTATTTGAAACAAATTGGCTTTATTTTCAACTTTCTCATTTTATCTACAAGAGATTGCAATATAGTAACTTTCACAGTTGCATGTAACAAATCAGAATAAATGACATCTCCGGTTTGTTTATGGAGCTATATTTTATTAAGAACACTAATTTTATCCAGCTTCACTTCCATCTCAGACACTTTTTTATCACCTACTACAACAAATTTTAGGGTATTTATCTCTGCATCTCAAGTAGAAATCAATGAATATTTTTTATTGATTAATTTTCTAACTCAGGAAAGCAGATTTTTAATTTCCTCCAATTACTGCATTTCTTTATCAGCATAACTCAATATCAGCTCTATCCAAGATTTGTAACGAGAACTAGATTTTGTTTTACCTTTATCTCCAAAAGAATATTGCTGCATTTGCATAGACTTTTTCTAAAAGAATACCATTTTCTTTAAGTCTTCTGAAAATATTTTTTCTGAAATGGTTAGCTCATTATGAGGATTCATTTTGATTTTTTTGTTTGAAATCTCTTCATCCACGTCCATTCCATCTTCTTCAGAAAGAGTCCTTTTATTCATAACACCAGAATTAATAGACATTCAAAATGTTAAAGCCAATTTGTTCCTCTTGTCTTCACTAGCTTCTGTCATCCTTTCTTTCATAACTTCTAAATTTTCTTCAAAATTAGATAGATTTTCCATTTTATCTAATCCCTCAATAATTTGATGATCAAATGGTTTGTTTTTGTTCAATTTCCTTCTCTGAGAAATAATCTGGTGTGAGTCATAATTCATTTTTTTTCTTTTTGAAAGTCCATAACTTCCAATAATTTCTCAATCACCAACAGAGCACTTTTATTCTTAAAAATGAAAGGACCAACCTTGAGAGGGAATTTTACATCAAAAGATTTTTTAAATGCTCCAAAGTGTTGCTCTTCTGCACACAACCTTTGTCTCATGAACTCTAATGCAAATACTCTTGATGTTAAAAAGGCTAGTAACCTCTATGGTTCTCTAGTGAATCCATACACTCTTATAACAGTAATTTCTTTGTGTAAAAACAAATCTCTTGTTATGTCTTCTGAAGAAGATTGCAACATAATTCTCATGTACTCCAATACCCTAGGAAATACATCATCAAAAATTATTTTATATATTTCAGCCATAATCGTATTCACAAACTTGAACATGTTGATATGTTTTGGAAGGTATGGAGAAAACATCGTAGATAAGAAATGTAACTCTAACACATTTGAACACAATAACATGTTCAACAAATATGACTCGTATCTGAAAAACCTAACCTTAGGAAACTCAACTAACTAGGAATGGATTACTTTGGCTAAAAACTCATCAAGATTGAAACAAGGGACTAAATTAGATTCATAGCCACTCGAACCTATACTTAGCAAAAAACCCTAAATGAATTCACTGACATGCTTATCATCATCTAGACCGAAAACCTGAATAACCATTAACATGACCAATTGGACTTCATCTTTGAAAATAATGACATTGTATGGAAAAAATAAACCCTCTAATGAATGATCAACTTTTAAGATACTGGGCAAGAACTGGCATCTAACTTCAGTTTCGTAATTTTTGTACAACTCAATCAGGACTTGTTCATTGAAGGACTCGGGATTTACAGGAAAATTATTAGGGAGGCTTAACATCTAGCGGACATATTTCACATCAATTTTACAGAGGATTTTTGAAGTTGTACAACTCATAATAACCCTTTCGGAAGATGAATAACTATTTTCATAGCACTCGATGAATTCCGGGAAAGGTAGGGTTTGTTCGACAACAAAGTAATACAGGAAGGAATTGCAAACATTTTGGATATCATATCCCTATAGCTTATACTGCCATAAACATTTTTTTGAGATTGATACACTGCATACTGACAGAATAGGGTAAAAAACATTCCTTTCTCTATCAATAACTACTTCCTCTCTTTCATCCAAAATCTGCACAATTTTTTCTGAACTCTGCTCTTTCTCCATAATAAAACAACAACAATAAGTCTTCAACAAGAATCTCAGAGTTTTAAGGCTTACCTGGTAACTGTCAGAAATGTAAGAATTGACTTTCAGAAAATGATGTCGCACTGTCCCCTCTTCTTTTCACTGGTAGCATGTAAACAAAAGTAACTTTACCTTGGTCAACTCACTTTTTATACAATGAATAATTATTCTGGGACCCCCAACAAGTTGTTTCTCCGTTACCAATTTTCTCAGTGGAACTCACTAAAAAATGCCACGTGGAAAATGGTTTGAATTCTGCTACCGCTTATCCATTTTAATTGTCTTACATGTTCGAGCCCCGGATTAGACTATAACCATTGATAAGATTACATCCCTTATTTGAACCGTTGGATCAAGTCCATTCTACGCAATCTGACGGCCTTTCTCCTCATTCAACCTTGCATATTCACATCATGGATTACCTTATGACCATAGATTTAATTTTCTCTATCTCTTGGCCATCGATCTTGTTATCTTATTAACCCATTCCACTCTTCGTCAAAACTTCTTTCTTGTGCAACTTTTCCCAGCGGATCATTTTGCAACCATAGATTTGCACGATCACAAATCTACACCCTCCAATTGTGTAGTAAAATAATCAAAGTGCAAAAATTGATAAAAAAATCATGAATACTAACATTTTACAAATTTTTAATATATTCCCTTATCATTTCTTGATCATATCTTTCCTCAATTGTTCAACATAGACAGTGATTTCTTTAGACAAGATGTTTTTCCTTCCATACAAACCTTCGTTCCAACCTACTATTCAGTCTTTCATTCAACCCTGTCTATCTTCAATTTGTTTTGAGCTTATCTTCTTAGTTTTTTATTCTATTTTAATGGTAGTAGTTAGGTAGTAATTGTATTTTCTCTTAAGACCCTTAGATAACATTGTTAAACTACCTGTTAGACCTCATTCTTCTTTCCTCTTTATTCTCACCTTATTCCTAATAAATTATGTTATGTGTTTTTATCTTTGGTGTTTATTTGTAATTAAATCTGAATTGTTGCATCACATGTGAGGTTTTAAATGTATTAATAGATTAAGTATTATTTCTCATAGAAATACAATTCATCTTCTCAATCATTTGGTTATTACAAGAATCCATAGAATAGAATTTAGATGATCTTTATAAGTTTTCTGCTTGTTCATAAATCATGTTTACCTCTTTGTAATATTATTTTATCTTTTGCAAGTAGGATTTATTTGTTTATAAATCATCATGTTTTTTATAGCTTGTAATTGTACTGTTCTTAGTCTACATATTTTTGTAGAAATTAGGTTGGATATGATTCCCTTTAGCTTCTTCACCTAATTTGAAATCCATTTTGATACTTCTCCTTCTCTTGTCCCAATTATAGTAAACCCTTATCCTCAAAATAATCAAGGAGAATGGAATTAGTGGCCATCTATTAGTTGCATGTGTAACTAGTTGTCGTAAATTATTCCTTCTAAGTTGTTTATCAGTAAAATAGACCTGCTTATAAAGGATAGTTCATTGTCATCACATTGTCCATATATTTGTATTTTAGTAATTGTTTATAATTAGAGTAGTATAATTTGATACCACTCTACCTAGTCCTCTATTTTTGTTAACTCAACTAAGTTGGATCCTTAGGATTTCAAATCAAGACCTTTCAATCTTTTGTATATTAAATTATTACCACGATACTCTCTACCTTCGCATATATTGTGTAACAACTCTAAGCCTACCAATCCCAATTGATAATTAAATATTAGGTAAATTATTCAAGACTATATTTTGCCCAACATTTTTGGCGCCGTTGCGGGGGAGTTGTTCTGTAAGGTAGAATAGATATAAGCTAGTGGTATGGGAGAGATTGTTATCAACCCAAGTGGCACTTCTCCATCTGAGTGCTGACATTCCTTATGTTGGTACACAAAAGGACATTTTAGGATTGAAGTTTGCCAAAACACTATAGATGGGCATGACATGAGATGAATTTATCCTTCAACCAGCTTGCCATATGATATTTCTAAGTGTTGATTGGTGTACGTGGCTATCTTCATTTAAACTTGCATACGTACATGACTATTGTAGTTGACCACTCATGTATTGTACGTGACTATCTCCATTGCAACCTGCGTACATCAGCATACACGGGTTTCCTTTAAGCAACTTGCGTGTCGTACGTGGGTTGCCTATATTAATAGTCGCATGCATATCCATCCGACATTAAAAAATATAAATCACGATTAATGGAGATTAGTTGGGCCTTGATTGTTAACTACCCCAACCATCTCAACCTCTTCAACCTTCGAAACCACTCTATTTCCCAAAGTATAAATAGAGGCCTTGGGGAGGGCATTAAGGAATGAATTTTGGAGAGAAAAGTTATGCTGGTGGTATATCTTCAAAAGTCTTGGAGCAACAGAACTCAGAGTCCTTTGGTTGCAGAGGAGTCCTTGTCTCAGGCTTTGGGTTGTACACTTATCTCAATCACCGATTGTTAATAAAGAGAATTCTTCTTCCAACATTGTGTTGAGTCTCTTTTATGTATTATGGTTGATGAATATATTTGATTAAGCACTATATATATTGTTTATCTAACCTATCATATATACATATATAAGATGTACTTGGAGAATTTACTCTTTGCAGGTGAAGGAGGTGCATCCCTGAAAGCTTTAGACAGAAGCAGAGTGGAAGAAGATCAATCTTGGATCAACCATCGGTAATCAGGTGATTCCAATATTTCTTCCTATTTCCTTTTTGTACTTTACTAAAGCTAATTGTCTACAAGTTTAGAAGTAATTTGGTAACCCTAGACCCTAGGTTACAAGGGTGTTTAATCCTGAACAACATAATTGGTGACTCCAGTAGGGATCCCAGCCTGCTATGGGTTAACTCTGTAGATCATTGCCCAGTCTTTGCTTTGATTCAGTGTGTGGTGTTGTGTCTTGGTTAAGACTTATAGTGGTGTTTAAAGACCTTTATAATTTTTTCTTTTGTTGAAAAATTTTACTCCTGTACGTGGGTTGATGTGCTACATAGTCACATAAATAGGTTTGTGTATGCGGGTTGTTGTGCTACATAGTCTCTTATAGAGGTTTGGGTACGTGGGTTGTTGTATTAGACAATCGCATACACTACACGGGTTGCTCTTGTGAACGGTCGCATACAAGTCTGAGCAACAAAAGTTTTGGGGTTGGGTTGCTTGTCCCTGTCCTTATGTGGATTTTGTCTTGCTTAGTGGTCTTTAGTACTGGCATTTCACTATAGGTTTGATAGCCCTGTTAACCATAATTCGTGCTTTTTGGTAAGCCCTTGAGTTTCTATTGCTTTGATTGTCTTGCTTTTAGCAATTTGAAGTGGATTTTCCTGTTGGGTGATAGGTCCAAGTGCTTGTTGTATGAATCAATGATCAGGGTTCTAGATACCGTATGTCCCATTCTATTTTTGAATAGTGTTGGTTTGTCACTTTCCTTTGATTGATTTTAGTAATTTCCATTCATTGTGTCCTCCCAAGTTGGGTGTTTTCCAAGTCTTCCTTAGGTGGTTGATATTTAGTTTTTATAAATATGTTTTACTTCATTTTTCTTACTCTATACAGTTAGATTATTCAAGCATACTCAAGAATTTTTTGCATTTAGGTGCATAGTAATCTTTGAGGAATTTGAAAAGTGAAAATAAAATCATTGGAAACATTTGCATTTGAATTGCATATGGTAGTTTTACTTTCATTTTTTAAATAAAATCTCAAAAATTACAAAAATAAGTCTTAGTTTTCTCTTCCTTAGTTGCATTTTCATTAGTTTATATTTACAAAAAAAGAAAAAGAGAAGCTTGTTTTAAGTAGTGATATTTTGCTTTGGAATTGATTTATACACCTATTTTTTATGTTTCTTATCGATTTAATAACATCATAGTATTTCACTCCATTTTCCTTCTGAGTAAAAACAACCCTTAAAATGAAAACCATAATTAAAATTTATTAGTAATTTTTGTTTTATAGGGCCATACACCTACTATCTTAGGCTAAACTTATGGGATAGGAAGTGTAAACTCCGTACCTAAATTCAGACATAGTGGGCCAATCGATAGGTAAATCCTTCTCTTTATCGATAGTATCTGGGAAGCTCCTCTCAAATGGGAGTTAAGCACAAGGCCACATGGAGGCATTGGACTAAGGAGATAACCCTTTGATTCCTTGTCCAAATGTAGACCAAGGTTTTTACGCATCTATGGATTCTATCCTAGACATAATTTTGGGCTTAGCTACCATGCCCATGCATATGAATTAGGCTTGTGACTATCCCCCAAGACTATTGGTATAGTTAAGGTAGCCTCTAGTCTCTTGACATATAGGTTTATGCACAGGTAAACTGGAAGGCTATTTATGGTTCATCTTGGACGAGCTTGGAAGGTAACCTTTGTTGAAAGTGTAGGAGGGCGATGGGTGATTCCTCTGCTTGTGCCTAAGAACCTCTTCAAGGATTCCAAGAAAATGTATCTCATCTTTCCTTGGGAAATCATATCTTGTACACCTTGTGATTGTTGAGACTTTAGGAATTTTTATAGTGATTGCTCGGTGGTTTGTCTGTATTTAGCCGACCTTAGGGTTTGAATAGTCAAATTTACAACCATGGAGGACCAAGCTATTAGAAGTTCATGAAGGCTGTAAAACCTTCCTTCTCTTATTACATTGGAACCTCTCCCCCTCAAAGGCAGAGATTGGACACAGATGGTTCTTTTGAACCGATAGGAGTTAGTGAAGTTTCGGGTGAACCAGAACTCAGGGAAAACTGTTTCAATTTAAACACAGTTGAGATAGAAGACTTGCAGGCTGGTGAGTTTTCAAGGAATTTTAATACACCTCTAATTGACTTAAACGATCCTCTGATCGTTCAGGTTCGTCCTTTTGATCCACTTGTGGTTGGTGTCCTTGTGGGCAGAATAATGTCTACTGTAGGAGAAATTTCTTTTACTCCCACCTCAGCCACTCCAGCTGAAGGGGTACTACCTCCCTAGATAGGTTCCCCTAGATCAAGTATACCTACTACACCCTTAACTCAAGCGAGTTGATTGGTTCATTTACCGGCTCCCACAAGTATAGTAGGTGCTTCTGGTCGTATGGTCGCTGGGATTCCTAGTGTAGCTACAGTTCCCACTTCATTCACACACACTGCCGAGAGTGGTCCTATAGGATCCTCATATTTTGTCCAAGCATTTCCTTGGAATGGGGGGCACATTCCCCCATCCATTCCATACGTAGTCCGAACACCCTCATATGTAGGGGTGCAGTTAGGAAACACTAACTCTTATTGTCAAGGTTTTCAAACTCTGGTTTCTGCTCCATTCACGAGCTCTCCATTTTTTCTTTTTAGTGGAGGGATACCTGCTCCTGCATTTCAAACCCCAGTTTCAAATGGGGCAACCAGGACCTCTTATATTTCACCTCACATAAATAATCCTATGGCTTATGGATGGAATCATTTCCAAAGCAACCCATCCACTTCACAACCGAAAGCAGGGGGAAACCCCACCTTAACATATGGGAATATGGGGGAAAGTCCTTCTAATCCCCAAACTGGTACTTTTAGTGCTCTGGTTAGACCTAAGCTTCCTTTCTTGGAAACGTTAAACTTGCTATATTTTTCTAAATTGATGAATGAACCGGTGAGACATGATCCCTGCTAGCCACTTGCCCCTACCAAGCTGCCCCTGGATATCACAAAATTTGAAGGAAACGTTGGTGACGATTATGGAGCTCATGCCACCACTTTCCATTTGTGGTGCTCTTCCAAATAACTGAACGAAGATCTAGATATTTTGAGGTTGTTCGAAATAAATTTGATGATTACTACAGCAAAATGGTACATTGAGTTGCCTTCTGCTGCGTTTAGCAGTTTTTGGAACTTGGATAATGCTTTCCTTAGTCACTTCCAGCGTCCTGTCCGATATGATTTTAGAATAGAATTATTGTCTACCTTATGGCAGAATAAGGCCACCGATATCTCGGATCACATCCAAGACTGGAAGAGGTGGAAGAGCCTTATTAAAGCCATTATTCCTCCTTATTTCTTATTAGAATGGTTTCTTAAATCCATATTGCCTTATATATCTAAGGATGTATCTACTTTAGGAGTGATGAATGAGGAAGAATCTATTGTCAGGGCTGAGCAACTAGATTTGATATATTCTCAATATGGGATCTTATATGAGATTATCCCTGAGGAACTGAGGCCAACACACGATGCAAAAAAACCTAAGCCTGGACCCCATGCCAATGGTGTGGTTGGTTCCGTGAATTCTCCCACTGTAGAATCTTTGTCCAAACAACTCCATCAGCTGTTCATTAAACATTCTACGGTGGAGGCAGCAAAGGATTCCCCCTCACCCCAAAATGCAAATGTTTTTGCACAAACCTCTCAGAAGGTAAATCAGTAGCCCAGTGGGAAAAAGAAGAGAGGAAAGAAACGGGAGGGAAACCAAAACAAGCAAAAACCATCAAACAATGCTGATGGGGTCAAGAAAGAAAAGAAGAAGGTGAAATTACCATGTAAGTTGTGCCATGAAGATCACCTCACCCATATTTGTCCCCTTATGGAACAAGCTTAGAAGTTGTTAAAAGCTCAACAACTGACTATCCTGAAATATCCTTTTACCCAAGGACACAATTTTGCTTCACCTTCAAATGTGGCAAGGGGCACCCCAAATTCCCCCAAACCCAATTATATCAACATGGTTCGACCCCAAAATTTACTACAAATCAAGAATAAGAACTATGAAAAAGAGACCTCGGAGAAGGGTAAGTCAATAGGTGAAACTTCTAACCCTCTCACAATTGAGAAACCTATCGAAATTATGCCCAAGATACCAAAAAGTGTCTTTAAGAAGACCTTGCATAATCCTAATGCTAGGGCTACAGAAAACTACTTTGTGGTTGAAGACTTAGCCCAAACTCCTTGTGCAATTTTGGCTTTAGAGGTGTTACAGAGTTTTCACACCCAGCGGGATGCACTCTTAGCACCCTTAGGAAGTATGGACTCATCGAGTCTCATGGTGAAATTTAATTTGTCTGATGTCAAAATTCACTTACCATATCATGTATCCTTATCGATAGATGTTATCGATGGTGGAAATACCATTGGAAGAGAATGTGTCGACGAGGGTGCTTCTACATGTGTTATGGCCTTGTCTTGTTGGAAAGATCTTAGATCCCCAAAGCTGGTCCCATTAAACACCCTACTTACTGCTTTCGATGAAAGGTCATTCCATTTGCATGGTATCCTATCAGATTTTGAAATTAAGCTGGCAGGGAAAGAGATGTCTGTTGAAGTAGAGGTGATTGATGCACCTTTGGATTATAATTTTCTCTTGGGAAGAAGTTGGCCTTATTCCATATCTACTATTGCATTGGTCGTCTTTTCGGTGGTAGCGTTTCCACAGAAGGGAAGTTGGTTACTATTGACCAACTTAGCTTTACTCAAAAAGGCTGCATGGAATGTAATGAGTCCACTATGCCATTGTTTGATCAAGTCAAACCTGCTTCAGAGAGCTTAGGGGCTGGAATGTATGCATCATTGATGTGCACATTTGATCTTCCAGCTCCAATTAATTATATAGGTTCTACTAGTGTGGGAAATTCCATAGCTATGGTTGTTGATAGGACTGATCCTTGGGTTCTCCCTTCCCACTATGAACTTGAAGTGCCCTTATCAGCAATGAAAGTGTCTTATCAAGCTATCACCCAAACCACTATTGATCCCTTTTCAGTCCCCCTCACAGTCTCAGAGGAACTGGAAGAAGCCTATTTGCATGCTTGGGCAGAAAACTCTTTGCATTATATAGATTGTTTAGATATGATTTTACCTTCTGATGAAGCCATTCTGGAAGCCATGTGTAGATGAGATAATATCTGTGAATATCTTCACCATCGACCATATTTTCTTCCAGAGTTAAGAAGGATAGAGAATCAGGAGTTTTATATGATACTGGAAGACGATGTTGATATGCCCATTAATCCCTTACAAGGGAAGGAATGTTTGCTGAGGGGAATATGGAAAATATTTCAACTACCATCCCTATCAACATCTCTGTAAATCTTGACATTGTGGAAAATATACATATCGGCGCAAACTACTCTCTTGAGGAGATTGTGATCTATAAAGCCTTGTTTAAGGAATTCCGCGACGTTTTTTCCTGGTCATATGAGGAGATGCCAGGCATTGATCCATCTATAGTCAAGCATGATATTTGAACATACCTTGATGCTAAACCTATTCAAAAAAATTTAAGACCTGTCAACCCGTGTAAAGCGGCGGCAATAAAGGCTGAAATTGAAAAACTACTTAAAGCCAGTTTCATTTATCCCATAGCTTTGACATAATGGTGTTGTTTAGGAATAAACACCCTTGTAACCTAGGGTCTAGGGTTACCAACTTACTTCCAAAACTTGCATACAATTAGCTTCAACTAGGTATAGAAAGGAAATAGGAAGAAATATTGGACTCACTCGATTACTGATGGTTGATCCAATCTTTATCTTCTTCCGCTCTGCTTCTCTCCAAAGCTATCAGGGATGCACCTCCTTCACATGCAAAGAGCAATTTATCCAAGTACAATATTATACATGTATATATAACAGTTTATACAAACAATATATATAGTTCTTAATTAAATATATTCATCAACCATAATACATGAAAGAGACTCAACACAATGTTGGAAGAAGAATTCTCTTTATTAAAAATCAGTGAATGAGATAAGCGTACAACCCCACACCTGAGACAAGGACTCCTCTGCAACCAAAGGACTCTGAGTTCTACTGCTCCAAGACTTCTAAACCACTAGCATAACTTTGCTCTCCAAAATTCATTGATTAATGTCCTCCCCAAGGCCTCTATTTATACTTTGTAAATAGAGTAGTTTCGATGGTTGAGATAGTTGGGGTAGTTAATGATTAGGGCCCAAATAATCTCCATTAATCATTATTTATATTTTTTAATGTCGAATGGACATGTACGTGACTATTAATATAAGCAACCCGCATATGACATGTGAATCTCTTAAAACAAATCCATGTATAGATCTGTACGCGGGTTGTAATGGAGATAGTCGCGTTCAGTACATGAGTTGTCAATGAGAATAGTTGCGTATGTACACAATTTTTAATGGATATAGTCATGTACACTAATCCACACTTAGAAAAATAATGTAGAAAGCTGGTTGAAAGGTAAATGCATCTCATGTCATGCCCATCTATAGTGTTTTGGCAAACTTCAATCCTAAAATGTCCTTTTGTGTACCAACATAAGGAATTGTCGGCACTCAGACGGAGAAGTGCCATTTGGGTTGATAACAGATGCCCCCTAATGTGTGAGGTTAGAGGGAAGCGATGGCTGAAATATGATTATAATCATTATCTATGGAGAACTAAGAAGTCCAATGGAGCAGAGGTAGTACCTGAAACAAATACATAATAATGTCATATACAAAGTCATATCCGAGGATGCTATGTTCAATATACTGGAACACTAGATCCTTTACAATATTTGAGTACATCATATAGTGTGGGTACAAGACCACATATATTACAAAGATGGATCGAAGCCACAATATACAATAATGATGGATCTTCAAAGGTCTAGAATCTGTGTAAGTAACTGCAACATAATCTTACGCAACTTAGTCCATGAATGTGAAACTAAGGTCTTCATAAACAATCCCAAAGAACCAGTACAATCCAATCCATGTGAATAGATGTTATTGAAGTCAAACATGGAGTGGATTCAACAGATTGTCAATAAATAGGTGATAATCAACAACTAAAGAAAAGGAATTCACCAATAATGAAAGTGAATCATGAGGTACGATCATCAAAAATTTAGGTCTTCATCATCAGGAAGTGCTGATGTGGAACCATACTGTGATAAGGAAGGCAGTATATCCTCCAACGGATCACAAGAGTGACTAGGAACTAGGTAAAGGAAGGGAGACACAAGTAGTAATAGATACAACAATGATGGAATCGGGATATAGATCAGACATAGGGTTAATTCCTTGAACAGTGATCACGACACAGAGATGACCCAAGGAAGATTTTAACTTTATAGATAGTACAACTAGACTTATATGTCATGTAGGAGACATGATCAGATTCCCAAGGTAGAACTGACAATAGCAGGAGTAAGAAACTTGAAGTAATAGTTGAACTGAAAGTGAATACTGAGACATGATTATCGGAAAAAACAAAGAGTGCTATGTTCAAAGAGGACATCCTGCCACTAACTGAGAACCAAAAGAAAACTTCTTCCTTACCTTCCCTATTAAATTTTAACAAGTCCAGGAAAGTCAACTCGGATCTCTCTTCATTTTTTGACAAGCTTTAAGAGAAGAGGGAATAATGCTTGATAGTGTCATTGATTTGTGGGTTTTATGAGCCCAAACTAGTACATGCTCACTTGGTGTTTTCAGATTTTAGAGAGTTTGAAAACTCCAAAGAAGACTCTAGGGGGGTCCTTTTTCGTCCAATTTAGTCTCCTGAGGCCGGAAAAGTATAAAACATACCATAGAAGAAATCTCTTAAATTCCATATAAGAGAAGGTGAACGTTTTTTGTACTTAGTCAGGGAGGTCTGAAAAAGGTTAAATTACCACCTACCCAATGCTCCTTTGAGAGTAGCATATAGCTTGATTTTTATGAGTGTGAAGGAAAGCAAGATCACTCAGAAAAGATCCATTTGAGTATGAGAAATGGGGCTTAAAACAATAAACTCGATGCTTTGTTCTTGGTGTTTAACAAGCATGACAAAGACACAAAATACACTTGGAATCTTTTTCATGTTTAGGTCCAGAGCACAAAAAAGCAAAAACTGAGCTCATACCGAGTGTTCCTTTTCCATAAATTTAGTCCCTCAGGTCTGGAAAAGTGATAAACCTGTACCTGAGAATACTCTTCTCAATTCCATATAAAAGAGAGTGATCCTTTTTTGTATTATGCCACATGGTCTGAGAAAGAGATAACCTACCACCAATGTGGATGCCCATTTACATATTCTTAATGAGCTTGAGCGAACAAGTTTACTCAGCAGTCAAGTCTATTTTAAGGAGTTAGACCTGGGCCTAAAGAAACTTAATAAGGGTGGGGAGTCCTATAAAGGGATAACTTCTAAAAAGAGACCAAAATGAGGCTCAATTTGGCTTGAAAAATAGCTAAAAAAGATTACCCTAAACCAATGATAGCTGTAGTATGAGTATCAAAAGACAATAAATAGGTTCTAAATGAGTATACTCATAGGAGGAAGGTCCTATCCACGGAAGAACAATGGTAAGGACAAGGAGCTACTGGTTAAAAATACCATAGTTCATGGTTGAAGTGTTAATGCTAGGATTAAGATGGAGTAGGTATAGATTGAAAATGCATGTGAAATGACCAAAAACCATCCTATATGAGAAAAAACCAACTTAGAAATGACGATAAACCTACCACATGGAAGAAAAGAGATGGTATTAGTTTAGAAATTACGAACTATAGGGAAAAAAACCCACTTTAGAAATAAATTTTCTATAAATAGTTCAAAACATAAATAAAAACTCACCATTTGGATTTTTAACCATAAAAAGACCAGTTAATACCTCTACCTTCAATTGCTCGGTGTAGGTGATTCGATGGAACATTCCCAAAACCGCAAGTGTCAGGTAAAAATACACTCCATGCTCTTTCTTTTGATCCAAGCAATTATTAATTTTGAGCCCCAAATCATGTTTTTAAGCGCCCTCAAAATAGGAACGGTGTGTACATGGGTATGGTATAGTAATAGTCGCGTACATGCATTCTGTACACAGTTTGCCCAAAAGAAAGTCACGTACACACGTTCTGTACACGGGTTGCCCAAAAGAAAGTCATGTACAGTACGTGACTTACCTAAATGACAGTTGTGTATGATACATGAGGTAGAAAAGAAATGTGTAGGGTCAAAATTTTCAAATTTTATATAAATCTAAAGGTTGGAAATTCCTTGTTTATTAGGTTGAAAGATTTTGCTTGAGTGGAGGGAGAGGGAACATGAAGACATGTACCAATAAGCTCTTCAAGATGCACCCACAGTGCATATTTCACATCAAAGTGGGTTACTAAAGTTTTTCTGTGCCTCACCTATGCGAGCCAATGTCCGCCTCTTAGAGTTCCTGATAAATTATTGGGATCATGATTTGGGAATGTTTGACCTTCAAGGTGAGTCTTTAGAGATTACTTCAGAGGATGTCTATTTCATTACTGGTTTATCATGACAGGGAGCTCTAGTGAGCTTGGAAGGCACTAATAGAGGCGGTGACCCTCTAAGTGTACATAACTATATTGACATATACTACAAGCCAGGCACTCAAAAGAGAGGTAGCTACATCCTTATTATTCACATATGCAACTTTCCTTTACAGGTGTTGACGAGCACTATAGTGAGGGTTGCAGGGTCATCATCACTTCACTTTGAGACTCAGAACCAGATGAGATTAGCAGTACACTGTATGTAGGGAGCCCTATATGACTGGTGCCTGAGAGTGATCCTCATAATGAGAAAATAGCTCTCTGACCGGAAGAGAAGCAGGAGGAAGAATTTTGGTTATTCTAGCATATTAGTATCCTTCTTCTTTGAGAGAGTGTTGGGATTGAGTCTTGCAGTGCCACTACTAGTTCATTCTTCTTGTCATCCTAGGCTGAGTAGGTGGGGAGATATTTTCCTCCACCAAGGAGGTGGTGGATTGGTGCAGAGTGTCTATGATGATGACTTCTACTTTTGGTGGGAGCGACAGTTGCCAGCTTTGGAGCAGTTTCCATATGATGGAATGGATTTCCGTGGTGATGCTAACCTCGTCATCCCTCTAGGAGGAGCATGGGGAGAGTTATGTAATTTTTATTTTCAAAGTTTCAAATTTTTATGAATTTTAAATATAGAGATATATACATATGTATAAAATTTCTAATCCTTTAAAAATGTCAAAATGCAGATATTGGACCAATGCGCCCTGCTGGGCATCCACACATGTATGTGTGTCTTATTTTGGGAGAATACCAGGGCTTGATTAGGGTTCTTAAGGGGAATCAGGCTAGGCTTACCCAGAGAGTACCTACCTTACAGATTGAGCACATCCCATCCATCGTGGAGGAGCTAGTGGTTGTTGTACCACTTCTCTAGATACGCCTTCTGAGTTGAGTAGCCAGAGCAGTACTTGTGTACATAGATGCTGTTGAGGTTGTTGAAGCCAAGGAGGCTGAAGAAGCTAGAGTACAGGGTGACCGAGGGGGACCAAGGTGGTCCAAGTGACCAGGGTGGTCAAGCTTAGACGTAGGAGTATTTGATGGACTCTGATCCATATTTTGTATATTATAAAGTTATGATTAGATCTAAGGACCAAATACTTGACCTATCTATATGGACAGATATTCACACACACACACACACACACACACACACACACACACACACACACACACACACACATATATATATGATGGTTTATTTACAAATGTTTTTAATGTGTATTTTGTATATTTTTATGTAAAATGTGCTAAATTCCAATCCAAGATATAATTAGCATATGCATCAGTTAATGAATTTTGATTTCTTGGAATGTGATTGAATGTAATGAACTCAAAATTTATTTCCAATAATCTCACTTGCATAAATTAACGTAATAGAATAGGGTTCCGCACCTGATAAGCCCGATTGAGCTGGGAAACCACCAATTGAGAGTCCAGACGGACTTCCAGTTGAGTGATGCCATGTGATAAAGCATCCCATAGAATCTCAATGACAGCCCTATATTCAACCACGTTATTGGTAGTAGGACCTAAGCAAGTGCCTCTGGAGGCAACTAAATGTCCTAAGGGCGAATAAATGACCCATGCAACTGAAGCTAAATCACAAGTGTGGTGACTGGCACCATCAGTGAAACCTACAAACGTCTCGGAAGACATCTGAAACAACCAGTAGATGGTATAAAAAACACAAACCGACGAACTAGTGTACATAAAAATACATACAATAAAATACAAGAAAAAGTTCTAAGCCTAAGCATAGTAATTTTTCAGGTAGAGCCCATTTCTATTCTCAGGAAGCTTATTCCCATCAAAATCAATCAATTCATATGCACCCTTCTTTAACACCTTTGATACAACATAAGGCCCCAACCACATAGACCTGAATTTTCCTACCCCCAGGGGTTCTTTATCTTGGTCCCAGAGAAATACAAGCTCCCCTTCAGAGAAAATCCAAGGCTTGATCAATTTAACATATTGGATTTTGAGCCTATTTTATGAGCTTGGTTTGCTGTCAACACATCTCTACGTTGTTCATCAATATGTTCTAAATGTACTAGGAATTCTTCAAGCTCATTCGTATCAAGTAACACATGAATAGCAATTCTTAAAGACAGGATTTCACATTCAATTGGGGTAACAGCTTCCACTCCATGGACGAGTTGGAAAGGCGAAAACCCTGTAGTAGTTTTTGCATTAGTCTGATATGCCCAAAGTGCAGGATATAGCATGATATGCCATTTGGAATAGGCTACATTAATAGTACGTTTGAGGATAGTCTTCAAAGTTTTATTAACAGCCTCGACTTGACCATTTTCTTGAGGATAGAACGAAGATGAATGTTCTTGTCTAAATCCTAGTGAAGTGGTCAATTAAGTCATCATGCTATTTTCGAAATGACTACCATGGTCAGTGACAATCACTTTAGGTATATCGAATCATGCAATAATTTGATTTAACATAAAAAAAGATGCAGTTTCCCCGTCAGCTTTAAAGGTGGGCATTGCCTCTTCCCATTTCGTAAAATAGTGCATAGCAACAATGATATATTTGTGCCCCCTAGCCGAGGCTGGGTTACATGTCACATAATAAATCCCCCACTTCATGAAGGGGCTCACTGAGATGACGAGAAATAACAGAGCGGGATGTGACTACATCTTTCTGGTGTAAAGCTGACAAGAATGTCAGCACTTCACTGCTTCCACACAATCTTTAAAGACTATGGGCTAGAAATAACCAGCATGTAATACCTTCTGGGCCATTGCTAACCCAGATAAATGACCCTGACACACTTCACTATGGGCATCATTTAGGAAAATATCCACTTCTGCATGGGTAATACATCGATGGAAAATGGAATCTACCACCCTATGGTATAAAGTATCTCCTATGATGAGGTAGTTCTTGGCATGTAGGAATAGTTTACGTCGTTCTTCCTACAAGAAAGATGCAGGATAATTCAAATTATGGAGGTATATAAGTAAATATCTATACTAGGGGTCAGAGGTGGAAATCAAAAAGATGTGCTCATCTAGGAATGAGTCTTCTTCAATAGCTACATCTTCCTCTAATGGAAATTATGCAATAAGCTCAGCAAAAACTAAGGATTTTTTGGATTTTGCGGATTGAAAATCCAAGTCAAACTCTTAGAGAATGACTATCCAGTTGTTGAACTTGCCTCCAACTATCCGTCGAGACAAAACATATTGAAAAGGATTAACATCTACTACTACCTTCATAGTTCTTAGTAAGATGTAGTGCCGTAACCTCTGAACAACATAAATAGCTACTAAGGCCAACTTCGCGACGTGGGAGTACCTAGGTTCAGGTCTATCTAAAGCACGACTGACATAATAAATGACATGCTCTTGGATATTATCATCCTCCTAGACTAGGACTACCCCTATGGTCGACTCAGATGCGACCAGATATAATATAAAATCCCTAGAGTAATCTGGAAGATGCAATAACGGTGCCAACAACAAATCTTTTTTCAATGCCTCGAATGCGAGTTGTGCAATTTCATCCCACAAAAATGGGGTTTCTTTTTCTAATAGGTGCATGAAACCCTTAGTAATATTGGCATATTTTACAATGAAACGTCGAAGAAAATTAGAATTTCCCTATAGGCTCTGAATCTTCCTAATAGAACGAGGAGGAGGCAAATTTACAATGGCCTCGAATTTTAAAGGATCCACTTGAATGCCTTTGTCAGAGACAATGAATCCAAGTAATCTCCCTAACTCGAAATAGAAAACACACTTGTGGGGATTCAAGAAAATTTTATAGTATCTGCATCATTCAAAAATCAAATGTAAGTGATCTATATGGTCAATCCTCTTACGAGAATGTGTAGGAAGATCATTAAGGTAGGGTTCGACAATGGATTTAATATCATGAAAGGAAAAATTCATTGCTCGCTGAAAGGTTGCCCCAACATTTTTCAATCCAAAGGGAATTTTATTGTACGCAATGGTACCCCAAGGACAAAGGAAGGTTGTTTTATGTTGGTCTTCTGGTTTAATTTGAATTTGATTAATACCAGGAGAAACCATCCATAAACGAAAAGACTTCACTTCCCACGCAAGCATCAATAATTTTATCTATAAATGGCATGGGATAGTTATCCTTAGGACAGGATTTGTTTAAATCTCTAAATTCAGTACATACGCGTATGGTCCCTTGATTTTTATCAATAGGAACAAGGTTGGATACCCATTCCATCAAAGCTATGGGATAAATAAAACCGGCTTTTGTCAATTTTTCCACTTCAGCCTTCATTGTCGCTGCTTTACGCGAGTTAACAGGTCTCAACTTGTGCTGAACATGTTTAGCATCAAGGAATGTTTGGATCTTGTTCTTAAATATAGATGGATCAATTCCTAGCATCTCCTCATGTGACCAAGAAAAAATGTCACAGAATTCCTTAAACAAGGTTGTATAGATCGCAATCTCCTCAAGGGAGCAGTCTGCGTCGATATGTATATTTTCCACAACGTCAGGATTTATAGAGATGTTGATAGGGATGGTAGCAGAAATATTTTCCATATTCCCCTCAGCAAACATTCCTTCCCTTGGTAAGGGATTAACAAGCATATCAACATCGTCTTCCAGTATCGCATGAAACTCTTGATTCTCTATCCTGCTTAATTCTGGAAGAAAATAGAATCAATGGTGAATATCTTCATAGATCTTATCTTGTGTGCTCATGGCTTCCAGAATGGCTTCATCAAAAGGTAAAACCATATCTAAACAATCTGTAGAATGCAAAGAGTTTTCTGCCCAAGCAGGAAGATAGACTTCTTCCAGTTCCTCTTAGACTGTGAGGGGGACCAAAATAGGATCAACAATGGTATGGGTGATAGCTTGATAAGCCACATCCTCTACCTATAATGGCACTTTAGGTTCAAGGTGGGAAGGGAGAACCCAAGGATCAGTCATATCAACAACTGTGGCTTTAGACTTCGCCACACTAGTAGAACCTATATAATTAATCAGAGCTGGAAGATCAAATGTGCCCATCAATGATGCGTACATTCTAGCTCCTAAGCTCTTTGTAATAGGTTTGACCTAATCAACCAATGGTATAGTGGAATCATTATATTCCATGCATCCTTTCTGAGTAAAATTGAGTTGGTCAATAGTGACCAACTTCCCTTCGTATGGAAACACTACCACCCGAAAAATGATCGATGCAATAGCAGACATGGCATAATTCCAACTTCTTTTCAAGAGAAAGTTGTAATCCAAAGGTGTATCAATCACCTCTACCTCAACAGATGCCACTTTCCCTGCCAGCTTAATTTCAAAAGCCGGTAGGAGACCATGTGGATAGAATGACCTTGCATCGAAAGCAGTAAGTAGGGTGTTTGATGGGACTAGCTCTGGGGATCCAAGAGCTTTCCAACATGACAAGGACATAACACATGTAGAAGCACCCTCATCGAAAAATACCCTTCCAATGGTATTTCCACCATGGATGAAATCTATTGATAAGGCTACATGATAAAGTAGGCAAATTTTGACATCAGGCAAGTTAAATTTCACCATGAGACTCGATGAGTCCATACTTCCTAAGGCTGCTAAGAGTGCATCCCGCTGGGCAGGAAAACTCTGTAACACCTCTAAAGTCGACATTACACAAGGTGTCTAGGCTAAGTATTCAACTACGGAGTAGTTTGTTGGAGCCATAGCATTAGGATTATGGAAAGTCTTCTTAAAGACACCTTTCGATATCTTGGGCATAATTTCGGCAGGTTTCTCAATCTTGAGAGGGTTAGAAGTTTCACCTATGGAATTACCCTTCTCCAAGGTCTCTTTTTCATAGTTCTTACTCCTAGTCTATAGTAAAGTTTGAGATCAAACCATGTTGATATAATTGGGGTTAGGGGCATTTGGGGTGCCCCCTACTGCATTTGAAGTTGAAGTACAATTCTACCCCTGGGGAAACAGATCCTTCAGGACAGCTAGTTGTTGAGCTTTTAACAGCTTCTGAGCTTGTTCCATAAGGGGACAAATATGGGTGAGGTGATCTTCATGTCACAACTTACATGGGAATTTCACCTTCTTCTTTTCTTTCTTGCCCCCATTAGCATTGTTTACGGGTTTTTTCTTGTTTTGATTTCCCTCCCCTTTTTTTCCTCTCTTCTTTTTCCCACTGGACTGCTAATTACCATTCTAATAGGTTTGTGCAAAAACATTTGCATTTTGGGGTGAGGGGGCAACCTTTGCTGCCTCCATCGTATAATGTTTGATGGACAACTGATGGCGTTGTTTGGCCAAAGATTCTACAATGGGAGAATTAATCGAACCAACCACACCATCAGCATGGGGTCTAGGCTTACATTTCTCTGCATCGTGTGTTGGCCTTGGTGCCTCAGGGATAATCTCATATAATATCCCACACTGAGAATATATCAAATCAAGTTGCTAGGCCCTGAGGATAGCTTCTTCCTCATTCATCACTCCTGAAGTAGATACGTCCTTAGATATATAAGGAAATAGGGATTTAAGGAACCATTCTAATAAGAGCTTAGGAGGAATAGTGGCTTTAATAAGGCTCTTCTGCCTTCTCCATTCTTGATTGTGATCCGAGATATGGGTGGCCTTGTTTTGCCAAAAGGTAGACAACATGTCTGTTCCAAAATCATATCGGACAGGAATTTCGAAGTGACTAAGGAAAGCGTTATCCAAGTCCCAAAAACTACTAAACGCAATAGAAGGCAACTCAATGTACCATTTTGTTGCAATACTCGTCAAATTTATTTAGAACAACCTCAATTGAACTGAATCTTCATTCAGTGAGTTGGAAGAGCACCATAAATGGAAAGTGGTGGCATGAGCTCTAGGATCTTCACCAACTTTGCCTTCGAATTTTGGGATATCCAAGGATAGATTCGTAGGGACAGGTGGCCAACCGGGATCATGCCTCACCGGGTCATTCATTAGTTTAGACAAATCTAGAAAGTTTAACATTGCCAGGAAGGGAAGCTTGGGTCTAACCAGAGCACTAAAAGTACCAGTTTGGGGATTAGAGGGACCTACCCCCGTATTCCAATATGTGAAGGTGGGGTTGCCCCCTGCTACTGGTTGTAAAGTCGATGGGTTGCTTTGAAAAGGATTCCATCCATAAGCCACAGGGTTGTTTGTGTAAGGTGCAGTATAAGAGGTTCTGGATACCACAGTCGAAATTGGGGTTTGCAATATAGTAGCAGGTATCCCTTCGCTAAAAAGTGAAAAGGGAGAGCTCATGAATGAAGCAGAAATCAGAGTTTGAAAAGCTTAACAATAAGGGTTAGTGTTTCCAAACTGCACCCCTACATATGAGGGTGTTGGGCCAACGTATGGAGTGGATGGGGGAATGTGCCCCCCATTCCAAGGAAATCCTTGGAAAAAATCCGAGAATCCTATAGGACCACTCTGGGCAATGTGTGTGAAGGAGGTAGGAACTGTAGGTACACTAGGAATCCCAGTGACCATACCACCAGAAGCACTTGTTAGGCTTGTGGGAGTTGGTGGTTGAACCACTCGGCTCACTGAAGTTAAGGGCGTAGTAGGTATGCTTGTTCTAGGGGTACTTAATCGGGGAGGTAGCACCCCTTCAGCCAGAGTGGCTGAGGTGAAGGTAAAATAACTTTCTCCTCCAGTAGACATTATCCTGCCCATAGGGACACCAATCACGGGTGGATCAAAAGGACTAGCTTGAATGATCATGGGATCGTTTAAGTCAATTAGAGGTGTATTAAAATTCCTTGAAAACTAGTCAGCCTGCAAGTCTTCTATCTCAACTATGTTTAAATTAAGACTTTTTTCCCTAAGTTATGGTTCACCTAGAACTTCACTAACTCCTCTCGGTTCAAAAGAACCATCTGTGTCTAATCTCTTCCTTTGGGGGTGAGGTGGAGGTTCCAATGTAATAAGCGGAGGAAGTTTTTGCAACCTTCGTGACCTTCTGATAGGTTGGTCCTCCACGATTGTAAATTTGACTTTTCAAACCCTAAGGTTAGCTAAACACAGAAAAACCGCAAAGAAATCACTATAAAAATTCCTAAAGTCTCAACAATCACAAGGTGTACAAGATATGCTTTCCCAAAGAAAGTTGAGAGACAGTTTCTTGGCATCCTTGAAGAGGTTCTTAGGCACAAGCAGAGGAATCACCCATCGCCCTCCTACACTTTCAACAAGGGTTACCTTCCAAGCTCGTCCAAGATGAACCATAAATAGCCTTCCAGTTTACCTGTGCATAAACCTAGATGTCAAGAGACTAGAGGCTACCTTAACTATACCAATAGTCTTGGGGGACAGTCACAAGCCTGATTCGTATGCATGGGAATGGTAGCTAAGCCCAAAATTATGTCTAGGATAGAATCCACAGATGCGTAAAAACCTTGGTCTACATTTTTACAAGGAATCAAAGGGTTATCTCCTTAGTCCAATGCCTCCATGTGGCCTCGTGCTTAACTCCCATTTGAGAGGAGCTCCAGAGATACTATCGATAAAGAGAAGGATTTACCTATCAATTGGCCCACTATGTCTGAATTTAGGTACGGAGTTTACACTTCCTATTCCACAAGTTCAGCCTAAGCTAGTAGGTGTATGACCCTATAAAACAAAAATTAGTAATAAATTTTAATTATGGTTTTCATTTTAAGGGTTGTTTTTACTCAGAAGGTAAGTGGAGTGAAATAATATGATGTTATTGACTCGATAAGAAATGTAAAAATAGGTCTATAAACCAATTTCAAAGCAAATGATCTGTACTTAAAACAAGATTCTGTTTTTCTTTTTTTTTGTAAATATAAACTAATGAAAATGCAACTATGAAAGAGAAAACTAAGACTTATTTTTGTAATTTTTAAGATTTTATTTAAAAACTGAAAGTAAAACTACCATATGCAATTCAAATGCAAAATGTTTCAAATGTTTTTCTTTTCACTTTTCAAATTCCTCAAAGATTACTAATGCACCTAAATGCAAAATTCTTGAGTATGATTGGATAATCTAACTATATAACATAAGAAAAATGAAGTAAAGTAGATTTATAAAAACCAAAAACCAACCACCTAAGGAAGACTTGGAACACACCCAGCTAGAAAGATACAATGAATAGAAATCACTGAAATCAATCAAAGGAAAGTGACAAACCAAAACTATTTGGAAATAGAATGGTATATACGGTATCTAGAACCTTGATCACTGATTCAGGAAACCAACACTTGGACCTATTACCCAACAGACAAATCCACTTCAAAATGCTAAAATAAATACAATCCAACCAATAAAAAACCCAACGGCTTAACGAAAAGCATGAAGTATGGTTAACAGGGAAATCAAACCTACAGTGCAATGCTAGTAGTGAAGACCACAAAGCAAGAAAAAATCCACAGAGAGACAAGGACAAGCAACCCAACCCCAAAAATTTTGTTGCTCAAACTTGTACGCGACTGTTCACAAGACCAACCCGCATACTGTACGCAACTGTCTAATACAACAACCCGCATATGCAAACCTCTAGACGCAACTGTATAGCATAGTAACCCACATATAGGAGTAAAATTTTTCAACAAAAAGAAAAATAATAAAGGTATTCAAACACCACTACAATTATCAACCGATACAAGACACCACACACTGAATCAAAGCAAAGACTGGGCATGGATCTACAGAGTTAACCCACATCAGGCTGGGCTCCCCAGCAGAGTCACCCTTTTTGTTGTTTAGAAATAAACACCCTTGTAAACTAGGGTCTGGGGTTACCAAATTACTTCTAAAACTTGTAGACAATTAGTTTTAAATAAGTACATAAAGGAAATAGGAAGAAATATTGGACTCACCTGATTATCGACGGTTGATCCAAGCTTTATCTTCTTCCACTCTGCTTCTCTCCAAAGCTTTCAGAGATGCACCTCCTTCACCTGTAAAGAGCAAATTCTCCAAGTACAATCTTATACATGTATATATAACAAGTTGGACAAAAAATATATATAGTGCTTAATTAAATATATTCATCAACCATAATACATGAAAGAGACTCAACACAATGTTGGAAAAATAATTCTCTTTATTAACAATCAGTGAATGAGATAAGTGTACCCAACGCCTAAGATAAGGACTCCTCTGCAACCAAAGGACTCTGAGTTCTACTGCTCCAATACTTCTAAAGATATACCACCAGCATAACTTTGATCTCCAAAATTCATTGATTAATGTCCTCCCCAAGGCCTCTATTTATACTTTGGGAAATAGAGCAGTTTCGAAGGTTGAGGAGGTTGAGATAGTTGGGGTAGTTAATGATTAGGGCCCAACTAATCTCCATTAATCATGATTTATATTTTTTAATGTCAAATGGAGATGTATGTGACTATTAATATATGAAACCCACATATGACACGTGAGTCTCTTAAAGGAAACCCACGTATAGATCTATACGTAGGTTGTAATGGATATAGTCACGTACAGTACATGAGTTGTCAACGAGAATAGTCACGTATGTACACGAGTTTCAATGTGTTGGAGAAATTTACCACCTTACACACTCATTTTGGTCAATTTGGCCTAGTTACACCACTATACTAAGTATTATTGTCTTAATTAACATAAGTGGAGCATTAATGTCATCAGCTAGATCACATCCACGCCTACCTTCAGTCAAAGAGGCTAACTTAGCCTTCTCCTACATTCGGGGAGGCTAACTGGATCACTCCAAGGGTGATCTGAGTGATATTAATGCACCTAATTGCTAACTAATGGTTACAATAAGTTAAATAGGGTAGTGAAGGCACCTCCTTTCATTAAATTGATTATTTAATTATTATTTAATGAAATGGAGTCAACAAGGGTGCCTCCAACCACTTCTGATGTTCAGTTATACTTTAGTTAACCTCATAGGGGTTCATTGGAGTCATTGAAGTGCTACTACTTGATGGTTGGCTTGCTGTGACATGTGTCTAATCTCTTTTAGTTGAAACTCAGTCATTTATCGCACTCCGACTTCAGTTAGGGCTCAGTTGATTCAATTAGGGTTTTGATCAGTGGTTAACTTGAGTGTTGATTGTGGCTTACATTCAGTTAATCTAGACTCACTCATTCAATTCTAATGAACTCCTTAGGAATTTGAATTGCTTCTCATTCATGCTTGTAGCATTACATTGTAATGTAATTTCTCATTCTTTGTGTGAATATACAGAGTGGCTACTCATTTCGTAGCCCATTTACACCATTTCATGAGTTATTTGTTGATTAATATTTGATGAGACTAATGTTTAGTCCCTAGATGAATGTGCAAAATTAATGTGGTATCAGAGCTCATGGTGGGATGAAGCTCTATCTCTCAAAACCAAGCTTTTTGACAGATTTCTGCATGAAAATTGAGCAATAGCTCAAAAATCCAGCACTGCACTAGAAGCCAAGGCTTACCACTTAATACCCCAAGTAAAGAACTTGTTGATCAAGATTTCTTGATTGACTATGCTGGGTGTGATGAAAGCCTAAAATGTGCAGGATTTCTGACCTTACATTGCCCTTTCTGTTGTGATTTTTAGGTTTTCTATAGGCGAAGCATTTGCTCCAGCAGATCCAGATGGCCTCCTCAGTAGATCTTTTGACTCCATACAATTTCCACTCATGGAAAGGTGACACGGAGATTCAGCTATGCTCTAGAGGACTCTATGGATTCGCCATGGACACTGAAGATGAGCCTAGTTCTGCCATGAAAAAATCAAGATTCTTGAACAAGACGGATGAAGCATTCGATTTCTTGTGCCTCTCTATTTCCTGGAATCTTCTTTTCCATCTTATGGGATTGAAGACTCCAAAAGAAATATGGGACAAATTGGAAACTCTATATGGAAAGCAATATGACTTGAGATTTTACCAACTCGTAAATGAATTGATGTCTCTCCAGCCCTCCAATTTTGAGACTCTGAATGACTTTTTCACAAGGTTCAAGCACACTGTTTTACTCTTGAAGCAATGCAAAGTGGAGAAGGCTGATGATCAGCTCACCCTCACCATACTCTCCAAACTTGGGCCTGATTAGTTAGTTTTTGTTTCTACATTCCGTGTGAGGAAGCTCACAACCCCTGGATGGAAGATGCCTACGCTCAATGCCTTCATTGAGTCCCTAACAAGTGAACATGACATGCCAATCCAGATGGGGATCATCAGATATTCCCGTGATCAAGCCCTCCATGTCTCAAGGACCAAAGATATGAAGGGTAAAGGAAAGCAATAGAAGAACCAAAAAACTAAATTTGATGCTCCTAAGCCTAGAGTTGAAAACCGACAGCAAGATGAGTCTTTCGGCTCAAGGAAGAACAAAGGAAAAGGCCACCATGGCAAGGAAAAAGTCAAGTGTTCATACTGCGGGAAGGGCTTCCACCTTGAACATGCCTGCATGAAGAAGGATCTTGATGAAGCTACCTTTATTCTTGAGATAAATCACATCAATCTTCTGGAAATCTTTCGTAGGAGAGATCAGCAAGATTGGGAACCACATCATGAAAAATGTCATGTCCTCATGGAAAGCACTTTGAAGTCCAAAGAAATCTTGATTGATTCTGAAGCTTCAAACCACATAATGGATGAAAGAGACTCCTTTTCATTTTGGAGACTGGAAAATCCATCCCCATCCACATGGGATATGACTCCACCATCATTTCAGAAGGACAAGGTACTATTGATCTTGAAAATGGATTTTTTTCAAATGTTTTGTATGTTCCGTCTCTAGCATGAAATCAAATTAGTGTCTATCAAATGACACATAATGGAATACCTAAGAGAGTTTATTTCATCTCAAATTATGTTGAGATAATGGAGATTGCATCTGGGAAACTCATTTCTAAAGGCCTTGCAAACCATCATGCAAAATCCTATGAGTTCTCTCACTTTGTTGCAGATGCAAATCCCACTGCTCTGCTAACCCATGGAAATGAGGTTAGTGGGCTGTGGCATGAGAGGTTTGTCCATATTAATTTCAAGTATTTTTATCCATTACATAAAAACTCAATGGTTGAATGCCTCCTGGTCATCAAGGCAACCACGGGAATTCTCAAGCACTGTGTGATTGGAAAGCACCCTCAGCACAAGTTTGATGGGGGGAAGGCAAATCGATCTACATGCATATTGGGGATGATACATTGTGATATCAGCAGTATGATTCCTGTCACATCCATGATAATATAAAGTTATCTTCTTACTTTTATTGATGATTTTTCAAGGTACACATGGGTCTTCTTTCTCAAAAGGAAGTGTGAAGTATGTGAAAAAATTTCTGAATTGAAGGCCTTGATCGAAAATGCCTCTTGGCTTAAGATCAAGATCCTGATATCTGATAATGGAGGGGAGTATGTCAGTAATTATTTTCTGCACATATGCTCCCAAAGTGGTATTCAGGTCCAACATTCAATTCCCTACACTCCCCAGCAGAACGGAGTAGCGGAAAGGAAGAACCGGTCTCTTAAGGAGATGACCACCTGTATGTTGGAATCAAAGAAGCTTGCTGCAAATTTGTGGGCTGAATCCATGCATGCTATATAATAAATTTAGAATATGGTGCCACAATCATCCATGAAATGGAATACCACTTTCGAATAATACTTCGGACACAAGCCGGATGTGTCGAACCTACGGGTGTTTGGGTCCATTGCATGGGCCCGGATTCCACTTGATAAAAGAAGGGATTTGCAACCACAAAGCATAGAATGTATGTTCATTGGGTATCTTTATGAATCAAAAGGATTCAAGCTACTAGATATAAAAAAAAACATAACATCATCGAGAGAATTTTCAAGTTCGATGAGCCTCTCTAAGAGGTGGAACTAGTGAAGGAGAAAACTACTAAATTTCCTTCCTATTCTACTGAATATTTGGATAATGAAATTGGGGGTGATGAACCTGATTTGGATCCTATGATTTATGATATAATTTTTTATAAAATATATGATGCTGAATAATAACCTGAAGTACATAATCATCTTCCCACATGGGCCCGACAGACACTCTCCTCCACAGGAGATAACATTGGAAATCCGAATGATCCAAGGAGAACCTGATCTGATTTCCAAAGAGCAGGTATTGCGCTCTCTTGTCCTAATAGTTTGATGTTTGAAACTTAATATTTGATGATTATTTCAGACCCAAAATCCTACTACCATGCTTAGAAGGATCCGAGATGGCAAGTTGCCAGGGATGAAGAGATGAATTCTCTTCAGAAAAACACTACTTGGGAGCTATTTTCTCTTCCTCCAGGAAGGAAATTGGTTCAATGCAAGTGGGTGTTTCGGAAAAAGGTTTCTGCTTATGGAAGAAGTTGAAAATATAAGTCAATGCTGGTGGAAAAAATTTTCTCTTAGGTCCAAGGAGTGGACTACCATGAGACCTTTGCACCGGTTGCAGAAATGGACTCCATCTGCCTAGTTTTGGCAATTTCAGCATCTAAGCACTGGGAAGTGCATCATATGGATGTTAAGTCAGCATTTATGCATGGATATATTCATAAGGAGATATAAATTAAGCATATTGAGGGTTACATCTCTTATACATATTTTGTTTTCAAGCTAAAGAAGTCACTATACGAATTAAAATAGGCCCCAAGAGAGTGGTATTCCAAGATGGATGCCTTCCTTCTCTCACAAAACTTCCAAAGGTGTAGATGATATCCAAATGTGTATTTAAAGCAGTATTATAGTCATATAATTATTATTTTTTTATATGTTGATGAATCACTAATCATAGGTAGCACAGTTGCCTCCATTTCAGCCATCAAAACTGCTCTCCATAATGCCTTTGAAATGAGTGATTTGGGGCTCCTAAAACAATTTTTGGGCTCGAAATTGAGAAACATTATGATGAGAAAATGGTCATTCAGTACAAATAAATTTCAGAACTATTATTCAAGTTTAACATGGTTGAATGTAGTCCTGCCCCATTCCCTTTCCTTTCAGGGATCATCCTTGAAGAAGGAAAAAGCACACCTCCCACGGACTGCACTATCTATCGATAGCTGATTGGTAGCTTGTTGTACTTGACACATTCCCGGCCTGATATCCATTATTCCATGAATGTTGTATCAAGATACATGCAGTAGCCTCATGATCTTCATTGGAAGGAATCCAAGAGGATCCTCCAGTATATTCAGGGTGTTGTCAGCCAATTGCACACCAGTAGTAGAAATCTTTCGAAAGCTGTCTCCTCACTTGAGAAAGTGGGAGAGGTGTGACCTTGGGGGAAAGCACAGAGCTAGGTACTGTCACCTACTCCTAACTCCTCTGTTTAGGCTAAATCCTAATGAAGCCAAGGGGGGTAGTCCCTAACAAATAGTTTCCTATGGATCAATGTTTTAAGTTAATTTTTAGATTTTTTGGATGCGGATGAGTGTTGTTTAGGAGTTACTATGATTTAAAATGATTAATATTAGGGGGATGATGATTAATCAAAGAATTACACATTGCTAACAAGATATCACACAGATAAGCAAAGAATCCAAACTTATAACTTAAGCATTCAAATATAATCAATTGAAATGGCCCATATGTAGCTAGGGTTTGAGCCCTAGCTTGTATGAATGAGTACCTACTAAGGACAATGGATTCCTTAGTAGCAGTTCAATGAAATATGAATTAAAAGCTATAACTTGAAATAAAAAGATGCTAAACCGTAATGAGAATTAAATCTAAACAAGTGCATTAAACAAAACAGTAGAAAGTAAATAACATAAAACGAAAGCAGTAAATAGTAAATAATGATTTTTATTGATGTTACCTCCAATGTGGAGGTTGGTGAAGTCCGTTGCGTTGGTCCGATGTCGGTGGCTCCGAGCTTCAAGATGCTTCTTCTCTTTCTCCAATGGTGGAAATGGGCCAAAAGGGGCTCTTACGGTGAAAGTAGCTTCAATGGTGAGCTATGGTTTCACAGTGAAAGTAGCTTCAATGGTGAGCTATGGTTTCACGAGCAATTTTGGCAGAGGCGGGGTACTTGTGATTGTGGATGTGGAATAAGGGGTTTCCACCCCTTATTTATAATTGAAAACCATGCGGTTTTAGGGTTAGGGTTTCAGCTATTTAGCGTTTTTTTCTCATTTCCTCATTATTTTATATATGTTTATTCCTTTTTTGCTTTTTTGGAGGAATTTTGGATATTTTTGGAGGAAAAGAGGGTTTTATGGCCTTTTGGAGGCACTTTAAGCCTTTTGGAGGCTTTTTGCATGGTTTTATGGGTTTTTGATGGAAATATGGTGGGAAAATGGACAAATGAGCCATGTAATGGGGTAGATGAGGTAGTGAACCCTTTTTGGGTGATAACAGATTGCCCCCTGATGTGCGAGGGCAGGAGCTCATCGTATGGCCGATGGACATCATAAGTCATATTTGGTTTTCCTGGGGTGTGGAGAAGAGAAAGAACCAGCTGAAGTCTGGAACACCGATCTGGAACCACCTGCAAGGACTGAAAAGTACATAACCTCAATAATGGATGAGGAATCATCTGATCATCTGAACGAGGTGGGCATTCCCATGCTCGTATCAAGATACATAAAAATCACTTGTGAGGCCCAAAATGAAGGACCTGTAGTAGATAATCACTGTGCATATCATGAGGGTCCGGAAGGGACACAAATCTGGAACATACTGCTGAGCTGACCATGTCTGAGCTGAAAAAACTGATACACTGGAATGGTAGCAGTGCTACTGAATGTGGTTCTGAAGGAACTAATGCGTTGCTGGATCAGAGTGACAAGGGTCACACTCATAATGGTACACTGATCTGGAACTGAACTGGGTACTCAAAGAAGCACCATGTCTGAGCTGAAAAAACTGATACACTGGAATGGTAGCAGTGCTACTGAATGTGGTTCTGAAGGAACTGATGTGCTGCTGGATCAGAGTGACAAGGGTCACACTCGTAATGGTACACTGATCTGGAACTGAACTGGGTACTCAAAGAAGCATAGAACTGAATGGCTTCCGAATACAATCGCCAACGCAGCCCGGACACCCACGGGAACATATAACTGGGCGTTCCGAAGTGACTCACCAATGTGCTAGAGTCGGGGGAAATTCGGGGTCTTC
Organism: Pseudotsuga menziesii; assembly: GCA_001517045.1. Taxonomy (NCBI): domain Eukaryota; kingdom Viridiplantae; phylum Streptophyta; class Pinopsida; order Pinales; family Pinaceae; genus Pseudotsuga; species Pseudotsuga menziesii. Next base: position 136,620 of record LPNX011033635.1, on the reverse strand, counting down.
GACACAGAATGGAAAGGATATACATCCTGCACGATTCTCAATGATGCGAATAAGGTACTGAAGTCGAGCATGTGAGAAACAACTATTCGGAGAGGCAATGATGAGTCCTCCCAAAATGGTCCATAGGCACTCATCACAGATGGTGATGGGTCCAAGGTGCAGGGGCCTCTAGGTCTATCCTCTGGAATAGAGGGGTTGTCGTCGACAGAGGGAGACCTGCAACTATCAAGGAAATGATGTTTCCTTGACAGGAGCGCGAGGTGAAAAACCGAAAATGGGATAGTACTGATGGCAGGGTTGATAAACTGGGGTAAATAACTGGGCAAGTAGAGTGGGTGGACTCAAACTTCCTTTGTTCAGAGTATGATGGCGGGGATGATCGGGAAGCACATGAAACTGATTGGTGGTAAAGGTATCATAGCTATATGGGATCTGGGAAGTTCACTGGGCTGAAGGAGACTCAAGCTGTGGTAACATGGTAGGAGACTGCAGAATACTCTGAACAAAGGTGACCTGATTGGAGGTGCTTCCGCGAGGATTGATCATAGCGCCAAGAGGCGCGGGGGGATTTCTTCATGAGTTAGTGAACTAGAAGAAGTGTGGATATAAAGTGGTACTGTCATGTGGATTTTACGAGCCCATGACAGTTCATGCTCGTGGTTGCTTTCAATTTTAAGGAGTCTGAAAGCAAATAAGAAGACTCTGAAGAAATGGAATGATACTGTCGTGTGGATTTTACGAGCCCACGACAGTACATGCTCGTGGTTGCTTTCAATTTTAAGGAGTCTGAAAGCAAATAAGAAGACTCTGAAATGATGAAATGTTACTGTCGTGTGGATTTTACGAACCCATGGCAGTTCATGCTCGTGGTTGCTTTCAATTTTAAGGAGTCTAAAAGCAAATAAGAAGACTCTGAATTGAGGGAATGGTCAGGCAAGGAGGAAGTGTTCGATGAAGGAACATGTATGATGACCAAAACTGAGGTTAGGGGGGGAACACTGATGGGCCTCATTGCGAGGTGGATGAATGGTGTCAAAATAACGAGACATTTGCAGTATGATAGGAGTGGATGGCTTATGCAAAAATAATTGGATGACGACCGACGTGGTGCGCGAATCAATGCGGCAAGGTGTAGGGACGCACTATTGTAATTGTATCAAGTGAGAGAGAGAAATGATCTCAAGCATCATCACGAGCTCGGAAAAATGAATCCGGCGATATAAAAGGTGTTAAAAACGGAGAGCGGCCCAAGTGGCATGCAAACCGAGGCTACTATTGGTAAAAAAAAATGGGTAAAAAATGATGTAGTTAAAAAGATGCAACGAGGTGACCATTGGGATGATCTCGTCGTGCTGATTCCAATGGTAGAAACAGTTCGGAAAACGGACTCCGTATGGGTCCAGAATGGTCAAAACAAGAACAAAGTCGACAGACTATAAATAATAAGTGGGCCCAACATGACACGTCATTTGTACTATTTGAGGTTGATTTGCGATCGGAGTGAACCAGAGCTGACGTGTGATTTTTTGGACGATCCAACCGGCGGATTCGATATTCGGGAGAGCCAGGTATTCCGTTGAACTTACACCTGTTTTGTTTTTTGGGTTGGGAGGGTTGGTGGGCCCTCAGGGGAGGATGTTGTACGGTCCATAGGGGTGGACCGCGGGTTTAGTGGTCAAAACCGCGGTCAGAGACCGCGACTGTTCGGCTTGACGACCGCGGTCTAGACCGCGACTGTCGGGCTTGAGGGCCGCGGTCTGGACCGCGACTGTCGGGCTTGATAGCCGCGTTCTGGACCGCGAATGTCGGGCTTGACAGCCACGGTCTGGACCGCGGCTGTTCTGGGTTATGGATGGGTGGGGTAGGTCTGTTATTTGGACATGAGCCTAATGAGACATCTTTGTGTGATTTGCAGGATGCCACGGGTGATATGGCGGGAGAGGGAGATGCCAGAGGACCTAGTGACTGCCATCCGAGAGGACCGTCGGGTGCGGTCCATGCTGGGGCTCTTCGGACTGCTAAAGTTCGTGGAGATCCCGATGATACGGTCAGCAGGGTTACCGCTGAACCACTTGATTGATTTCTGGGAGCCCGAGACACAGGCGTTTCGGGTGCAGGGAGAGAGGGTGGAACTCACCCTGATTGATGTTTATTTCTTGACAGGGTTACCCTGCTTGGGGAGGGTAGCTGATACACAGCCGCGGGTCTCCGCGGATCTGGATATAGATGACTTGGCAGTGCAGTTCTGCAAGGAGGACGTGAGGGTGCATAGGAATGCACTCCGGATTCAGGACTTACGGGAGCCAGTAGTACGTGCGATGGCAGCCTGTGTGGTACGGATTTTGGGGTCCCAGTCACCTGAGAAGGTGTCTGGGGGTCAGATGCAGATCGTAGAGCGAGTACTGGCTGGGACTTACTTTGCGTGGGGCCAGATGTTCCTGACCTGCGTGCAGCGACAGCTGACCGCAGTGAAGGAAGCTGGCAAGGGATTTTGTTTTGGTTCCTTTCTAGTTGCATTCTTCATGGAGAGGGTCCCCACACTGCGGCCGCGGGTGCTGGTCAGAGCAGGGGGCTTGAGGGAGCCTAGGATGATTCGGTGGGGAGAGATGATGCGCCATCGTGGTGGCGGGGATGTTGGGCACTACTTCACTTAGGAGCTGTTTATGCAGTGGCTCCAGCTACCACTGGTGCTGGAGGATTTTCCCTACAGAGACATGGACTTTACAGGGGATCCAGATGCGCCACGGCCACCAGGACAGGCATGGGGTCCGGATGGTATGTATTATTTAATTGTATTGTTCAGTTTTTATGTTATATATGATATATGGTTGATATATGGTGACTGACAACTGGGTGTTTGTAGATGTGGGTCTGAGGCCGCCGCCAGATCATGTGCCCCGTAGAGGGGTTGTGGCCATTCCAGCTTTGCCTGGGCGGGGGGCAGGTCGTCGCCCAGACCCTGAGGGGAGACTGCAGGCCTTATGGGTGCTGTTAGATCAGCTACTGGAGGGAGTGACTGAGCGGGGGTGGCAAGAATTAGATCCTGCTGTGATTCGGGATTGCTTGGAGGCGCCACACGACTTTAGAGCGATTGCGATCCGTGTAGCTCTATTGGCGGACCGGGCACGGGCTCAGGGGCCCAGGCGAGATGAGGACTCGCCGGTGGAGGAGCAGGGGGAGGAGTCCGAGGCTACTGACACAGATAGTGATCCAGGGTATGATTCCCACTAGGGAGAGCAGGGGACTCTCCCCGATTTTTTTGTAGCTACGGCTTGTAGTATATGAGGCTTGATGGATGTATATGCATTTTTTGTATAGCTGAGTACATGGGTACTCAGGACATGTATAGTCTTGTAACATGTATTTTTTGGATATGTATATATTTATGCACGTGGATGCGCTTTATGATGTTTTGATATGTTTTTTTTGCACGTGGATGCAAGTAGTCTAGGATGTTAGGCACGTGGATGCCCCTTGTGTATTTTAATTTGATGTGACATGATTTATGTATGTTTAGGCACGTGGATGCCCCTATGGATGCAAATGTGTTTTTATGGTTTATGTATATGGATGTAAGTGTTTATGCAATGCAGTCTTTTTGGTTTTTTATATGGTTGGATGAGATGCTATGATGCATGATGGAGATGTTATATGGTGTGATTGATATGCCAATCTAGGATGTTATTGGCCATTTGATCTGCGACACTATTTTGAGCTCTGGGACATGCGTGAATGTGATGGATTCAAACTATCGGCTAAGTTGTTTTGTACGCAGGAATTTTCTAAAGAGGCAAGGATCGCGCACCTGGTAGCAGTTGTTGATCTGGGAGACAAGTAGTTGGGAGTCCAAGAACACATGAAGGTGATGTATGCCCAGCTAGAGGGAAGCAGTCAAAATACCGGTCACATCATCATACTCTGCCTGGTTATTGGTAGCAGTGCCTATACATGTTCCGTCGAGGTGAATCAGTTCGTTGGAAGGGGAATACAAGACCCATGCTGCAGAAGCCAGGTTGGGAGACCAGCGGCTTGCCCCATCAGCGTAGCCAATGTAACGAGGTGGAAGATGGTCCATCTGTGGGCATGCAAAGACGATGAATGTGAAATTATGATAAATAAGGTAAAAAAAACAAAGAAGGAGAGCAAACTGTACAATGCGGACCAATGAGGTCGCGGCTTCAGTTATGGGTAAAAACGTTTAAGGTACAACCCATTACGAGGGTTGCGTAAAGGTTGGCCTTCAGAGTTGGCTAAAACGTATGCCCCCTTGCCTAGGCAAGTCTGCACAATGTAAGGGCCTTGCCACATGTATTCGAACTTTCCTTTACCTTTTTTGTTGTTGGCTTGGTCATAGGCGAGGACGAGGTCCCCTTCGTGGAAAGTTCGAGGGTGAACGTGCTTGTCATAACTGGATTGGGAGCGGATTTTGGCAGCCTCAATGTTCTGGAGGGTGGCCCGACGATCTTCATCGGCTTGTTCAAGGGATAACAGATGGTGCTCAAGGGGGGACGTATCGGGGAGAAGCTCAACGGCGATGTGTAAGGCAGGTATCTGACACTCGATGGGGAGGACAGAATCTACACCGTGAACTAAATGAAATGGGGTAAAACCGGTGGCGGTTTTGGTGGAGGTACGGTAAGCCCATAAGACAGGGAATAGCATATGGTGCCAGTTGGACTTATGTCGATCAACAGTATGTTGGAGTATGGTTTTGAGGATTTTGTTAACAGCTTCGACTTGACCATTCCCTTGAGGGTAGTAAGCCGAGGAAAACTGGTGTTGAAATTTGAGGAAGGTGGATAACTCGCGCCAAACGGAATCTTCAAAGTGTGATCCATGGTCTAAGACTAATTGTTTAGGGACCTCGAATCGAGTGATGACATGGTTAAAAAAGAAATGGGCAGCGGTCTCAGCGGTGCAGTTGAAGGTGGGCATGGCTTCCGCCCATTTGGTGAAGTAATCGACGGCAACTATGATGTGCTTATGGCCGTTCGCAGATGTGGGTCTACATTCCATGAAGTCGATGGCCCACTTACAAAAGGGACCAACGGTGACGACTGGGTGTAGAGGAGCAGGTGGTGCCCGGGATTTGGGGGCAAAAAGTTGGCAGTTATGGCAATGCTTGACCGCAGTGATGCAGTCAGTGAAAAGTGTAGTCCAGTAGTATCCGGCGCGGACGACCTTTTGGGCAGTGGCCATGCCTGAGAAATGGCCGCCGCAGGCACCGCTATGACAATCATTAAGGACCTGTTCAGCTTCTTCGTGTGTAAGGAAACGATGAAGAATCGTGTCGATTCCTTGCCGGTAAAGGACATATCCGATGAGGAGGTAGCGAGAGGCATGATGACGGATACAACGACGTCCATTACGAGTGACTATGGGTTGGAACTTTTGTGTGCGCAGGTATAACAAGACATCACCGTACCACGGGTCTTCGGACGAGATGGTGAACAAGTGATTATCGGGTAATTCCTCGGAGATAGGTGGGGCCGGGATGAAGGAAGGGAGATCAGTGATGACCTGGGTAAGTGCAAGGGTTTTAGTGCTCTTAGGTGTTCGGAATGTGAGGTCATATTCCTGGAGGATAATGACCCATTTAGCCACACGACCTTGCAGGAGACGCCGGTTTAAAAGATATACCATGGGGTTAGAATCGGCGACAACTGTAGTATGACTAAGTAAAATGTAGTGTCTCAATTTTTGGGCGGAAAATACTACGGCTAAAGCTAGTCTCTCCTCATATGGGTAATGTAGGGGTGGGCAGGACAAGGTCTGGCTGACGTAGTAAATGACATGTTCTTGGCGTGAGGTGTCTTCTTGAACCAAGACTCCGGACACAGCATGTTCAGATGCCGAAACATAGAGGATGAAGTCCTGAGAGAAATCCGGAGGGGAGATCAAGGGGTCTTGTGTGAGAGATTTCTTGAGGTCTGCGAATGCAGCTTTGGCTTGTTCGTCCCAGACAAAGGGTACGTGGCTAAGGAGCAGGCGCAAGAAACCATGAACGGTTGTGGCGTAATCAGGAATGAAGCATCAAATAAAATTGGATCTCCCTTGCAGAGTTTGGAGTTGCCGGAGCGTTCGAGGAGAGGGAAGGTCTAAGATGGCTTGGACTTTCAGAGGATCAACAGTAATTCCTTTCTGGGAAATAATGAAACCCAACAATCGGCCAGCTGGAACGCAAAAGACGCACTTGTGTGGGTTCAAGCGGATCTGATATTTGCGACAACGCAAAAAAACTTGCCGAAGGTCATCAAGGTGGTCTGATCGTTTTCGGGAACGAGCTGTAAGGTCATCAAGGTAGACGAGTAAGATATTGACCAAATCATGAAAGCAATAGGTCATGGCCCGCTGGAATGTGGCACCAGCATTTTTTAGGCTGAAAGCCATGACGCGATAGGCAAAGGTGCCCCATGGGGTAGTAAAAGCGGTTTTGTACTGGTCTTCCTTTCGGATTTGGATCTGATTGTATCTAGAAAAACCGTCCATGAACGAAAGGACTTCATGCCCCGCACACGCATCAATGAGCTGGTCAATAAATGGCGTAGGGAAATTGTCTTTGGGACATGCGCAGTTTAAGTCTCGGAAGTCAGTGCATACCCTAATGGTGCCTTGTTTCTTGTTGACAGGAACAGGGTTTGAAACCCAAGTGGTATAGGCAATAGGATAAATGAAACCTGCCGTGCGAAGCTTTTCAATCTCTGCTTTGACAGCTGGGAGTTTTGAGGGATGGATGGGATGTTGTTTCTGACGAACGGGGGGTACATCGAGCCATGTGTCAATGTGGTGCTCTATAATGGAAGGGTCAATACCAGGCATTTCGGTATAGGACCAGGCAAAGACATCACAGAATTCTTTGAAGAGTGCTTTCTATTCCTCAACCTCCTGCTCAGTGCAAGATGCTCCTAAAGTGATGAGTTCGGGGGTGCCGCCGGGGGCAGCGATATCAATTTTAATGACAGGTGAGATGTTGGCCATGTTACCCTCTTCGAAGGTGTCAAGAGCAGGAATAGGGGCTTTGAACCAGTCGACCTTGGGGGGAAGGAAGTCTTTGGATTCGACTGCAAATTGGGTAGCAGTGTTAGAGGAAGGTTCATCTGGGAGGAAGTAGGAACGATGGTGCATGTCATCCCAAGGATAATCCGGGGCAGTGAGAGCTTCGAGAATTTCCTCATCCGTATGGAATGTTTGGCTCGTCAAATCGATTGACGGGGGTGTAGTGACGGAAGAGATCATATATATGGTATTAATCTCTTCGAAAGAGGAAGAGTCCGGGGGGTGGATCTCCAAAATGGTGGGTGATGTCGTTTCAAGATCTAAATGGGTCATCTCAAAAAGAATGAGAGTGACCTTTCCGGAAGGGGGAGAGACCGGGAAATGGATTTCCTTAATGGTGAGGCATGCCATCTCGAGATCCAGATTGTTCATCTCAAAGAGAGTGGTATTAACCTCTTCGGAAGGGGAAGAGACTGGGGAATGGATTTCCTCAATAATGAGTGGTGCCGTCTCAAGTTCCGGATTGTTCATATCAAAGAGAGCTAGCCTGAACTTGGGGAGATCGGGAAAGTGATGGGAGTCATACCCGTAAACATCGCATAAGGCACAGGAGTTGTTAGTGCACAGGGATTTGTCACGAGGCGTAGGGGTTGGATCTAGATGGACAACCGGGATGGTGGGGTCGTCGTCGAGCATTTGCATGTACTCCTTTAATGCTGGTAACTGAGGACATAGGTGAGTCGCATGGCCCAACTCATCGCATAGTGCGCATTTGGGAGGAGCACGAAACACAGGGGGGTTTTTTACTGTCTTAGCGGGTGGGACAGCAGTGTAAGGTTGGGGGCCTTTACCCCCAGTGGGTTTGGGAGGAAGAGGGGGGGGTTTCGCGGAGGATGACGGGGTAGCAACACCGGGAGGTGGTTGATTAGTAGTGACAATGGGTTGTACTGGTTGCAGGACGACATCCGGTGTCGGGGGACGAACGGGAGGTGAAAGATACCAAACGGGTAATCCTAAGGTTAACCCGGGGAGGTTGAGGGTAGCCATGACCGGGGTGCTAGCCACTCCTGAGGGAGGGAAGAGGAAAGGAATGGTATGAATGGGTGTAGCACCAATGTGACTAGGTACCAAAGGGGGTTTAGGCAACAAAGGCGTTTGATTAGTAGGAGTCCGCGTGATGTGGGACAGGGTACATAGATCAGATACTTTGGTGGTGGGAGACGAGGGTGGAATAGATGGGAAAGTCGAGGTCATTGGTGCATCTGAGTAAACTTCGGGACCCACTGAAGACACGAATGAGGTGGTGGCATCCGAAATAGGTTGTTCAACCATGGGGAGTACGGGCCCTATAGAAGAAATGACTGTGTTGGTGGCACTCGAGATAGGTTGTTCCACCATGGGGAGAACATTTTTGGGCACCGTAGGGGCATTGGGATCGTGGTAAGTAAGTTGGTCAACCGTGACCACGCGTCCCTCATGGGGGAACATCATGATACGAAAAATAGTAGAAGCGACTGCTCGCATGGCATACATGTAGCTGCGGCCAAGTAAAAGGTTATAATCAAGCTGGGCATTGATAACCTCGATGTTGATTAGGACGGTTTTGCCAGCCAGCTGGAGGGGGACATTGGTCAATAGGCCTTGTGGTTGAGCTGAACGGCCGTCATAGGCTCATAACGCAGTAGAGGACTGCTGGAGAGGGGGGATCCAATTTTCTGCCAGATGGAGATGGGCATGACACATGTAGAGGCACCTTCATCAATAATGCATCGATGGACGACAAAATTCTAGATGGAAACAGAAACTTGGAATGATAAATTGGAAGGCAGGCGGGGTTCGGATTGGTCCAAATCAAATGCCATTAACTACGAATCAGTTGGATCGATAGCTCCAATGGCTGAGAGTAAAGTCTTACGCTGCGAAGGGCAGTTTTTTAAGACTTCCAAAGCAGACATGGCTACGGGGGATTGGGCTAAATCATCGACAATGTTGTAGTTAGACGCAGCCCATGCATTGGGGTTGTTGTTGATACGGCGAAGTGGGAAACGGGCTGTTTTTGGAGCGCCATCTAGTGGAGGTGGAGGTATACATAACGCCTGATCAGTGGGATGAGTGTTAGCGGGGTTATTGGCAGGAGGGGCTTCCGAGGTGGAGCCATATTGGTTCCGCTGAGTCTGGAGGTTGACCTCATCGGAGGACATCATCAACAGATGGTGGGTACCTGAGTCAAATATGGGTTGATCAGGAGCCGCGTAAGTGATTTGTTGGATGGGCGCATTGGCTGGAGGGGGAGCCAATGGTTCAGTGTTCACTAAGCCTTGGTTTGGTAAGGGGTTTTGTAGCACCAAAGGTGGCTACTGAGGTTGTGGGGGATTGGGTGGTGCTTGAGGAGCTGCCTGTCCTTGGCGTAGTCTATCAGCAGCCAAAATTTGTTGGACTCACTGCATAAGTGGACAAAAATGGGTGTAGTGGCCATAGACCCCGCAAACAGAATAAGGATAGTTCATTCGCAAATTAGGGTTTTTAGCCTGCTTGGGCGGGCGATCAGGGTTTTGGTTGGTAGGGGCCGCGTTATTATTAGCAGGGGGATTAGGGTGTTGACCAGCTTGCTCGGTATGTTGGTTGTTCCCACGATTTCGGCCTCTGCCGCGATTTTGTTGGCCCTGGTTGCGTTGGTTGTTCTGGTTTTGCGGTGGGTTTTCTTGGGCGTAAACCTGTCCTTGGGTAGTAGGTGGATTCTGAGTTTGCGCAGGTGCTGGAGCAGGCTGCGGTGGATAATATGGAGGTGGAGGCTGCGCTGGTGCAGCTACTTGGGGGGGTTGTTGATAGTGCTGTGGAGCGGGTTGTGGATTTTCCGCAGGGATTGGCTGTGGCTGATAATAATGAGGTTGGACTTGTGGTGGCGCAAGAGCTGGTGCAGCCTGCTGATGATAGTAGGGATGAGGTGCGATCGGGGGGGGCGTAAGCGGAAGTTATATGGCTGAAACACTGAGGTGGACAAGAGGGTCCATGGGAATGGTGTTGATGTGGCATTTGAGCATATGAGTTGGTTGGTCCAGACTGGGATGTAGCCCGCGAAGGTTCAGGGCTAGGGGGAGGACGGGCTACAGAAAATGGTTGAGGCTGCAAAGAGAGACGGCCAATGATGCCATCGGCAGCGTGGGATGCCCCCAGTGCATCGTGCTGGGAGGGATCACCACGGGGGGCGTCAGGTATGATGGTATAAAGATAATCCGACTGGCCGTAAATGAGATCAAACTGCTGGGCTTTAAGGATAGCCTCTTCCTTCGACTGGGGTCTTTCAACTGCCACATCCTTAGCAATGAGCGGAAGGAGGGATTTGAGGAACCAATCTAGGAAGATCCGGTCATCTAACTTGATTTTGCATAGGCTACAGCGTCGCCGCCATTCGTGAATGTGGTCTGTGATATGGGTAGCCGTGTTCTGCCGGCAAGATAGGAGGATCTCAACGCCCGCGTCATAGCGGACAGGTAACTGGAAGAACTGTAGGAAGGTCGAGGCCAGGGATGTAAAGGTGGCATGGGTTCCATGGGGCAGCTCGATATACCATTTGGCAGCAGAGCCAGTGAAAGTGCGCTGTAATAAACAGAGGCGAATGGAGTCATCTACTATGGAGTTGGAGGAACACCATAGATGGAAGGACATGATATGGTTCTGTGGGTCTTCACCTGCCTTACTCTCGAACATAGGGATGTCTGAGGGGAGCTTGGTGGGCATGTGAGGCCACGCGGGGTTGTGCCGGATGGGGTCGTTGGTTAATCTGGCTAGGTCAGGTAGATTGAGGCTAGCCATGTATGGCAAACTCGACGAAGGGTGTGACACGGTTGTGGGTTGGATCAAGTTGGGGCCGATGCCCCCAAGTGGAGGGGTCATGTGAGGGAGGTTTCCCCCAAGTGGGGGAACTATGGTGGTATAGGACAGACCTGAACCCCCAAAGATGGTATGAGTCACTAATGGAGTGGGGACCGGTATTCCTGCTGCGGGAATCGGTACTGTGAGGGGGACAGTAGAGGGGGCCCCCGTGGAGGGCATACCCAAAGTAGGTGAGGTACTGGGTGTCATGGTGGATGTGCCACCAACGGTCCCTCCCATTAAGGGAGTGGGATTCACGCCGGCCATGGGGCTAGTAGGGGCGGTGTAAAGGGTGTTCTCGGATTCAGGCTCCGAGTATGATGTAAAATAAGGGGCATCAGAGTCTGGTGACGGAGTCCTATGCCGCTGACGAGTGGAGTCAAGTGACAAGGCTCGAGATCTACGATGAGTGGTATCAAGTGATCCGTGCTGTGGGGGCTCGCCTCGGAGGCGCTGAGAATGTCTCGGGGAAGCAATGGTGATAAAATGAGGTCAAATCTGTGTGGGTTGAACTAACTACAAAACAGCTCAAAAAACTCTAATGCAACCGAGTGTGCAGAAGGAGAGCTCAACAAATGGGGCGCTCAGGCCAAAAACAACTCAAAACACCCACTGTAACTACGTGCTACAACAGGTGGAGTATCAACAGAAATGGTCAGAATACCAAAACATAGCAGGTTGCCTACAAAAATGAAAAATGGTGGACTCACTAAACCAAAAGGAGGTAAGGGAGCATGCAAATACCTAACTAGTAGTATTATGACTCAACTAGACATATCCTCTGCAAGGTGATGAAATCCAAGTCAGACAATATGAAGAGGAAATTCAAGTGGCTAAAGTATCCCCCTACCGGGAGGGACACCGGGTAGTCAAATCCTAGAAGAATGGCAACTAAGATACACTGTTCATGACACGTCCAGAAAGGTAAATCTGCCGCTTGGTCCTTTAACCGCAATATTCCCTATACAGGGATATTCTGAGAACTGCGAAAGGTAGCCCTTCAGTTACTGAATGGAGTTCGGTATTCCACTCAGACCTTCGGAACCAATCTCACGACTTCAACCCTCCTAAGGGAGAGGCCTTCTGATAATCTGGTTGTGACCGTGTCAAAAAATACTAGGCGATTTTGGTTCCCTAAAGGACAACAGCTATGTCTCAAGTGTAAATAACCAAGGGGTGTTATTGGAAGCCTATCCCCTTGATCCTACCTAACTACAAAAGTTCTTTTATGTTCCCCAAGTGGGGTTAAAATGTTGGTTGAGTTAAGTAGTTTTTAGGTCTCACTTGATTTAGATGACAGAGTGTGTGTTTGTGAAGTTATAAACCCAAAAAAGAAGTGCCAGGGCGACTTCATAAATCTCAATAATGTTGAATTAAAAAACTTTTATCATGCCAAATTATTGGAATAAAGAATGCTAATTTTTTTTTTTTTTAAAACAATGCTGTAAAAAGATAACAGGAATAATGGTGTAGAAAAGGTTGTAGGATTGCAGGAAATATGGCAGCAAAGGGGCTGGTGTCAAATACAGGAAAAAATTGCAGCAATCAGGCCGCGGGTTTTGACGAAACAGGCGCGCTCAGATCGCGGTTTTTTGGTTGACAGCGGCGGTCGGACCGCGGGTTTAGACGAAACAGGCGTGCCCAGATCACGATTTTTTGGATGAAAGTGGCGGTCGGACCGCGGGTTTGGATGAAACAGTCGTGCTCAGATCGTGGTTTTCTAGATGACAGCGGCGGTCGGACCGCGGTTTTGAGGCTGGCAGACGCGGTCGGGCCGCGACTGCGAAAGGAAAAGACGCGGCCGGGACGCAGAAAAATGGCTGACAGGTGCGGTCGGACCGCAGGTTTGAGGGAAATAGGCACGGTCGGGCCGCGACTATGGGGCTGAAAGTTGCGGTCGGCGGTGGCTGAAAGCGACAACCGAAAGGAAAAACGGAAAATAAAAAGACTAAAAAAGCCAGCGGAGTCGCCAAAACTGTAGCTAGGGTTTGAGCCCTAGCTTGTACGGATGAGTACCTACTAAGGAAAATGGATTCCTTAGTAGTAGTTCAATGAAATATGAATTAAAAGCTATAACTTGAAATAAAAAGATGCTAAACCGTAATGAGAATTAAATCTAAACAAGTGCATTAAACAAAACAGTAGAAAGTAAATAACATAAAACGAAAGCAGTAAATAGTAAATAATGATCTTTATTGATGTTACCTCCAATGTGGAGGTTGGTGAAGTGGGTTGCGTTGGTCCAATGTCGGTGGCTCCAAGCTTCAAGCTGCTTCTTCTCTTTCTCCAATGGTGGAAATGGGCCAAAAGGGGCTCTTACGGTGAAAGTAGCTTCAATGGTGAGCTATGATTTCATGGTGAAAGTAGCTTCAATGGTGAGTTATGGTTTCACGAGCAATTTTGGCAGAGGCAGGATACTTGTGATTGTGGATGTGGAATAAGGGGTTTCCGCCCCTTATTTATAATTGAAAACCATGCGGTTTTAGGGTTAGGGTTTCAGCTATTTAGGGTTTTTTCCTCATTTCCTCATTATTTTATATATGTTTATTCCTTTTTTGTTTTTTTGGAGGAATTTTGGATATTTTTGGAGGAAAAGAGGGTTTTATGGCCTTTTGGAGGCACTTTAAGCCTTTTGGAGGCTTTTTGCATGGTTTTATGGGTTTTTGATGGAAATATGGTGGGAAAATGGACAAATGAGTCATGTAATGGGGTAGATGAGGTAGTGAACCCTTTTTGGGTGATAACACCATAGACAGCTGATCAAGATAGAAAATTAATCAAATATAACAAAGGACCAGTGCCTTATGGAGTCAAATAAATGCGTGAAATAAAGTCTAGGAATCAAGCTAGTGAGTATTAGGCTTTGCAAGTTCTCTTGGTAGATTTTAAAATTTTTTGATAGTGGTATTTCTTAGAGTGCCAACAAAATTTTGTCAAAGTTGGGAGAGTCTTCTAAGTTCCCTCAAGACATGTCAGGCCTGCCTAGTATCCCAGGCTGGTATCACCAAGATTGACCAGCTAGCCGAAAATCTAAGACATCGAAAGGTTTCGGCGACTCTACTAGGAAGTACTTTGGAAAAATCCCTACAATGTTGGTGTGTTGGTTACGGGTATTTAAGTATTGTTAAATTACTCTTGTAGGGTTTAAAGATCCGGTTCCATTTCTGGGTATTCCGATATGGGATCGGTCAGAGCATACTCCGACAAGGAGGGGAGGGATTTAATTAATTAAAAGGGGTGTGTGTGTTGAAGGTTTTATTAAGTTGATTAATTAAGACTCTCCGATAGAGATCTCTCTTGAACCTGTATTATGACAGTGGTTCAAGAGACTTAGCTAATCTAGATGAGACTAATGCAGGGATTATGCAAACCTAGGATGATCTCTGATAGAGAGTGCTCTTGACTTTTGTTTTTGCAAGTTCAAGAGTCTTACTTAAGAGTTAATTTATTAAACAATGTGAATAAAAAGCAAAGATGACTTATTAAACTCTTTGACAGAGAGCACTCTTGATCCACCTTATGGTGTGATTCAAGAGATTTAAGCGGTTGATTTACTTAGAAAGACAAACAATTTAAAAGATTAATCAAATTAATTAATGAATTAGAAGTGATGGATTAACAATTAATATTCTAAGCATAAGATGCAAATGATGATGAAAACAAGCACATCTAATCTAAGCATGTAAAAGATGGACGCAACACAATCCTCCCCAAATGGGGGAGGATGGGAGTGGGGACTTAAAAACCCCACTCAAACAAAAGATGCTTTATTAAAATTATACAAATTGCCTTTAGGAATTTAATATTTGAAAGGACTTTCAAAGGAAACTATACAACTCTATTATTATTGCAACTTGCGTAAAAAGGAGTGATTTACTTTTACTTGGAGCTTTTCTTGAAACTTTCCAAAAGGGAAAAGAAGAAGTTTGAATGAGAGCAAAAGAACAAGGAAAAAGAAGGCTGAAATAAAAGGAAGCGGAGGGGAAGAAAGAGGGAAGGAAAAGAGGAAGTCAAAAACAAGAAAAGGGAGGAATATGGTAGTGAAATAAGAAGCTAAGGGATGAATAAAATTGAAGAAAATGGGACAGCAAACAATGAAATAAGTGGCTGTCATAAAAAGTGCAAAACGGGACAGCGAACAATGAAATAAGTGGCTGTCATAAAAAGTGCAAAACGGGACAGCGAACCATGAAATAAGTGGCTGTCATAAAATTGAAAAATGGGATGGTGAACAAAAAGTAAAATAAATGGCCAAAACCAAGGTTAAAGGAAGCCCAAAAACTAGGGCAAAAAGAGGCAAACAAGGGAAGAAAGCTAGGGCACACCAGGGCTGTCCAAAAAAGAGAAAGAGGATGGTAAAAGAGAGAAAAAATGGGGCAACAATGAAGAAAAAGTGAGAAAATGCAAACACGTCAAGGAGGAAAGGGGCTAGCAAGCAAGGAAACAAAAGAAGTCACAGAGCAAAGGTATAACTAGAGGAAGAAATTTCGGTAACCAAGAAAGTGTTTAAATTTATGAAAGAATTTGAGATGGAACTTTGGAGGAAGATCTCCTTGTTATTTCCTCTTGGAAAAAGCCAAACTCTCTGTAGATCTTGAAATTCAACAATGTTAGAAGGTTCTTATGATGATGGAGATGAGTTTGATGTAGCTGATCTCGCACCCTTCTCCAAATGGCGACATCTATAAAGACAATCCAACTTGATACCCAGTGAGATCAAACAATAAAAACTAGTATGCTAGGAATATGAAAATCAAGATCAATACTTCATATAACTGAATATTTGTACCCATCTAGATTATGATAAAATTTGCATAATAAACCAACTTGAAAGCAGCAAATGGTAAATCTTATGTTCTAATAATAGACTTCTAAAGCTAGTTGTTTGATTCAACACATAAATAACAAATTGAAAGCATGGAAAGAGATCATCTCATACAACACATCCACCAATGAAGAGACAATCCTATAGACCTCCAAATTCGAAAAGATTTATTCAATAATATAATGATTACAATTTTTGCAGAGTTTATATGCCCAAAATTCCATGCTAATAGAGATGAAAGAGCCTCTATTTAACAAATGAGAGAGTGCTAAAACCCTAAAACTAAAAAACCAACCCTAACCGGCTTAGCCACCTAACAAAGAGCCCAGACCTAAATCGGAGAACCAGGAGTGAGGGGAGGCCTCCACCTAGGCAACGCAGCCCCACTCAAAACCTGTGCACTGAAAACAAGCCAAGGATGAGGCTACACGTGTGAGTCTGGATTTAGGTAAGCTCATCCTTTAGGTCTAGTAGGAGCTTGAGCTAGGTTTGGGAATCCCACTGATGGTGTAAGCTTCAGTATTCACCTCGATCAAATCACCAGGCCAATGAGAGCTCTCCATCTCATCTTTAGCTAGAGATGACATGTCTGATAACTGATAATAAATTAATTGCTCTCTTAATGATGACTGAAGCTGAGTTATGATAACTCCAATCATCACAAGTGTTCCATGAGATGTCATTTAGCCTTTTATTTTACTGAATTTGGATTAATTTGGAGAGTTTTAGTTTTCTCCAAAATAATCATTTTTTTTAATAACAACCATTTTTTAATAAAAATCATTTTTTTACTCAAAACTAACTTTTTTGAGTAAAAAGGCATTATGCGTCTGATTGCTGATCTGAAAGCTGGCTCTGATTGGCTGGTTTATCAAGAATGATTTTTTGCTTAAGGTTAGTGCCTTCAATCACTGAATTCTGAGTCTGAATCATGAACGGGTTTTTTCCATTTAATTTATGGAAAAATTAACCCAAAAAGCTTAGGAAAAGTAATTAAAAATTAAAAAACTAAAAAAATAATTTTTCGCTGTTCGAAAAAGATATTTTCGAATTTTTTTTATGTGTCCAAATGACTTAGGACATGACCATGATCTACCTAAATGATGTCTAGTAGGCTTATAACACTCAGTTGGGCTCTAATAACCCCCCACGGCCTAGAATTCAACATCGAGCATTCCAGCTTTGGAGGAAGCGGGAGAAAACCTCATCAATTGTATTCGGCTAGAGGAAAAGCATAATTGTCAAGGGAAAAAAACTCCCTAGAATACCCTATTTAAGATTCTACATCCCAGGAGACCAAACCACTCAAAAATATCCTACTAGAACATTTTATTACAAACCCCGCGGGGCCATGGTCAAAATTATTCAAATAAAAAAGTGACTAGCTAATATTGGCTAGACAAGCAGACGGATCAATTGATACACTGGAATCAGACTTTGAACAAGTCTGTCAACCAATAGCTCCTCAGGTAACCCAACTATGGTAGAAAAAGTTGGATAACACAGGGAACCAGAACCTACGACATTCAATATGCTGCAGATTCCGAGCTAGAGCTGGTTGGATACATAGATTCCGATTGGGCAGGTGATTCTATTGATCGGAATTCTACTTATGGATATGTATTCATGTTTGGTGGTGGCCCCATGTTTTGGTCTAGCAAAAATTAGGCTTCCATAGCAATATCTTCAGCAAAGGCCGAGTATCGAGGAGCGGTGAATCCTTGCATCCAAGCAGTTTGGTTGTGAGGCATTCTTTCAAAGTTTGATATTGGTAGTACTTTGTCCACTGTCCTATTTTGTGACAATCAAAGTGCTATTAATATTTCCACAAATCCAGTTACCAGGAAGAGGACCAAGCATGTAGAGATCCACATGCACTATATCAGGGAGCTAGTGCATAACATGACCATCATTCTACAATACTGCCTAACTGATGAGCATATTGCAGACATATTCACCAAGAGATTTTCAGAAAAGAAGTTCACTTACCTCCGTTCACTATTAGGGGTGAGTTCATTAGGGTGATTCAGACTACTTTCAGTGTTCATCTTGAGGGGGGGGTTTCCTACTGGGTTTTCCCTCTTTTCCTCACTTAATTTGTTTTTTAGCATTGTTTTAGTTTCAGCATTGTACAAGGTGACCAATGGCCTTAGTTTCTAGAGCCCTAGCATTTTTATGTTTTCTAACTACTCTTGAGTATAGCTTAAGGGGGGGTGTTGGAGACATTTACCACCTTACACACTCATTTTGGTCAATTTGGCCTAGTTACACCACTATACTAAGTATTATTGGCTTAATTAACATTAGTGGATCATTAAATGTCATCATCTAGATCACATCCATGCCTACCTTCAGTCAAGGAGGCTAACTTAGCCTTCTCCTACATTCGGGGAGGCTAACTGGAACACTCCGGGGGTGATCTGAGTGATATTAATGCACCTAATTGCTAACTGATGGTTACAATCAATTAAACAGGGAAATGAAGGAACCTCCCTTCATTAAATTGATTATTTAATGATTATTTAATGAACTAGATTCAACAGGGGCGCCTCTAACCACTTCTGATGTTCAGTTAACCTCATCAGGGTTCATTGGAGTCATTGAAGTGCTACCACTTTATGGTTGGATTGATGTGACGTGTGTCTGATCTCTTTCAGTTGAGAATCAGTGATTTATTGCACTTTGACTTCAGTTAGGGCTCAGTTGAGTCAATTAGGGTTTTGATCAGTGGTTAAATTGAGTGTTGACTGTGGCTTACATTCAGTTAAGATAGAATCACTCATTCAATTCGAATGACCTCCTTATGAATTTGAATTGATTCTCATTCATGCTTGTAGCATGACATTGTAATGTAATTTATCATTCTTTGTGTGAATATACAGAGCGAATACTCATACTTTAGCCCATTTACACCATTTCATGAGTTATTTGTTGATTAATCTTTGATGAGACTGATGTTTAGTCCCTAGATCAATGTGCAAGATTAATACAATGGAGATAGTTGCGTATGCCAATCCACAATTAGAAAAATAATGTAGCAAGCTAGTTGAAAGGTAAATGCATCTCATGTCATGCCCATCTATAGTGTTTTGGAAAACTTCAATCCTAAAATGTCCTTTTGTGTACCAACATAAGGAATTGTTGGCACTCAGATGGAGAAGTGCCATTTGGGTTGATAACAAATGGGTATCCAACCCTGTTCCTACTGATAAAAAGCAAGGGACCATACGTATCTGTACTGACTTTCAATATTTAAATAAAGCATGTCCTAAGGAAAACTATCCCACGCCATTTATAAATCAAATCATTGATGCTTGCATGGGAAGTGAAGTCTTTTCATTTATGGATGGTTTTTCTGGATATAATCAAATTCTAATTAGACCATAAGACCAATATAAAACAACTTTTATTTTTCCTTAGGGTACCTTCACGTATAAGAAAATTCCCTTTGTATTGAAAAATTCTGGGGCAACCTTTTGGCATGGCAATGAATTTTTCTTTTCACGATATTAAATCCATTGTCTAACCTTACCTTGATGATCTACCTGCACATTCTCGTAAGAGGATCGATCATCCAGATCACTTGCATTTAATTTTTGAACAATACAGATACTATAAGATTCTCTTGAATCCCCACAAGTGCTTTTTCTGTGTCGAGTCAGGGAGACTGCTTAGATTCATTGTTTCTAACAAAGGAATTTAGGTGGATCCTTTGAAATTTGAGGCCATTGTAAATTTTCCTCCTCGTTCTATCAGGCAGCTTCAGATCCTACAGGGGAAGTCCAATTTTCTTCAATTTTTCATTGTAAATTATGCCAATATTACTAAGGGTTTCATGCACCTGATAAAACAGGACACCCCATTTGTATGGGATGAAATTGCACAACTCACATTGGAGGCATTGAAAAAATATTTGTTGTTGGCACCATTATTGCGTCTGCCAGATTACTCTAGGGATTTTATATTGTATCTGTTCACATCTAAGTTGACCATAGGGGTAGTCCTAGTCCAGGAGGATGATAAGCTCCAAGAGCATGTCATTTACTATCTTAGTCGTGCTTTATCCAGACCTAAACTTAGGTATTCCCATGTCAAAAAGTTGGCCTTAGAAGCTGTTTATGTTGTTCAGAGGTTACGTCACTACATCTTACCGAGGACTACGATGGTAGCCATGGATGTTAATCCATTTCAATATGCTTTGTATCGATGGATAGTTGGAGGCAAATTCAACAAATGGATAGTCATTCTTCAAGAGTTTGACTTGGATTTTCAATCCACCAAATCCAAAAAATCCTTAGTTTTTGTTGAGCTCATTGCATAATTTCCAGTAGAGGAAGATGTATCTATTGAAGAAGACCCATTCCCATACGAGCATATCTTCTTGATTTCCACCTCTGACCCTTGGTATGGAGATATACTTATCTATCTCTAGACTTTGAAGTATCCTGCAGCTTTCTCGTAGGAAGAATAATGTAAACTATGTATACATGCCAAGAACTACCTCATCATAGGAGATACTTTATACCGTAGGGGGCTAGATTCCATTTTGCATCGATGTATTACCAATGAGGAAGCAGATATTGTCCTAAATGATGCCCATAGTGGAGCATGTGGGGTCATTTATCTAGGTTAGCAACGACCCAGAAGATACTATGTGCCGGTTATTTCTATCCCATAGTATTTAAAGATTGTGTGGAAGCCATGAAGCGTTGTCAACCTTGTCAGCTTTACACCAAAAATATGTGGTCACATCCCGCTCCATTATTTCCCATCATCTTAGTGGGCCCCTTTATGATGTGGGGGATTGATTGCATGACATGTAACCCAGCCTCGGCTGGGGGGCACAAATATATCATTATCGCTATAGACTATTTTACAAAATGGGCATAGGCAATGCCCACCTTTAAAGCTAATGGGGAAACTGTAGCTTTTTTCATGTTTAATAAAATTATCACATGATTCGGTATACCTAAAGTGATTTTCACTTACCATGGCAATCATTTCCAAAATAGCATGATGACTGAATTGACCACTATTCTAGGATTTAGACAAGAACATTCATCTTCGTTCTATCCTCAAGTAAACAGTCAAGTCGAGGCTGTTAATAAAACTTTGAAAACTATCCTCCAATGTACTATTAATGCAGCCCATTCCAACTGGCATATCATGCTGTAACCTACACTTTTGGCATATCATACCAATGTGAAAACTGCTATGGGGTTCTCTCCCTTCCAACTTGTTCATGGAGTGGAATTTGTTACCTCGATTGAATGTGAAATCCAATCCTTAAGAATTGTTATTCATGTGTTACCTGATACGTCTGAGCTAGAAGAACATCTATTACATTTAGAACATCTTGATGAACAACATAGAGATGTGGTAATAACAAACCAAGCTCATAAAAATAGGGTCAAAAGACAATACGATAAATTGGTCAAGCCTCGGATTTTCTCTAAAGGGGTGCTTGTTTTGCTCTGGGACCAAGACAAAGAACCCCCAGGGGCAGGAAAATTCAGGTCTATGTGGTTGGGGCCTTATGTCATATCAAAGGAGTTAAAGAAGGGCACATATGAATTGATTGGTTTTGATGGGAATAAGCTGCCTGAGCCTAGAAATGGGCTCTACCTGAAAAAGTACTATGCTTAGGCTTAGCACTTTTTCTTGTATTTTATTGTATGTATTTTTATGTACACTAGTTCGTTAGTTTGTGTTTTTTATACCATCTGCTAGTTGTTTCATATGTCTTCTGAGAGGCTCATAGGTTTCACTGATGACGCTAGTCGCCACACTTGTATTTTAGCTTCAGCTGCATGGGTCATTTATTCACCCTCACGATAGCTAGTTGCCTCAGGAGGCACTTTCTTAGGTCCTACTACCAATAATGTGGATGAATATAGGGCTGTCATTGAGCTTCTATGAGATGCTTTTCCACGTGGTATCACTCAGCTGGAAGTCCAACTGGACTCTCAATAGGTGATTTCCTAGCTCAATCAGGCTTATCAGGTGCGGAACCCTATTTTATTGTGTCAGTTTATGCAAGTTAGGTTATTGGGATGAAATTTTGAGTTCATTACATTCAATCATATTCCAAGGAATCAAAATTCATTAACTAATGCATATGCTAATTACATCTTGGATTGGAATTTAACACATTTTACATAAAAGTATAAATCAAATACATAAAAAAACATTTGTAAATAAACCGACAATATATATATATATATATATATACGTGAATATCTATCCTTATAGATAGGTCGAGTCTCTGATCCTCAGATCTAGTCATAACTATATAATATGCAAAAAATATACAAAACATGGATCATAGTCCATAAAATGCTCCTAGGTCTAAGCTGGACCACCTTGGTAATTTGGACCCCCCTGGTCCCCCTAATCACCCTACACTGGGGCTTCTTCAACCTCTTCGGCTTCAGCAACCTCAACAACATCTATGTACAAAAGTATTGCTCTAGATACTTGCCTCAGAAGGCGTATCCAGACAGGTGGTACACAAACCATTAGCTACTACATGATGGCTAGGATGTGCTCAATCCGTAAGGTAGGTACTCTCTGGGTAAGCCTGGCCAGCTTCCCCTCAAGAACCCTAATCAAGCCTTGGTCTTCTCCCAAAATAGGATGCACATACATGCGTGGATGCCCAGCAAGGCAGACTAGTCCAATATCTATATTTTGACATTTTAAAAGGTTTAGAACTCTTATACATATGTATATATCTCTATATTTAAAATTCATAAAAATTACCTAACTCTCCCTATGCTTCTCCTAGAGGGAGGACAAGGTCATTATCACCATGAAAATCTAATCCAGCATATAGAAATTGCTCGAAGGATGGCAACTATCGCTCTCACCAAATGTAGAAGTCATCTTCATAGACACTCTAGACTGAACCACCACATCCCTAGTGGAGGGAGATATCTCCCCACCTACTTGGCATAGGCTGACTGGGAGAACGAATTGGAAATGGTACTTCAGGACTCAATCCTAGCACTCTCTCAAAGAAGAAGGCTACTAATATGCTGGAATAACCAAAAATTTTCCTCCTGCCTCTTTTGCAGTCAGAGAGATATTTTCTTATTATCGAGATCACTCCCAAGCACCATTCATATAGGGATCCCTACATACATTCTATTGCTAGTCTCATCTAGTTCCGAGTTGCAAGGTGAAGTAATGATGACCCTGCAACCCTCACTATAGTGCTCGTCAACACCTATAAAGGAAAGTTGAGAATGTGAACAATAGGGATGAAGCTACCCCTCTTTTGAGTGCCTGGCTCATAGTATATATTGATATAGGTATGTACACTTAGAGGGTCACCACCTCTTCCAGTGCCTTCCAAGTTCATCGGAGCTCCCCATCGTGATAAACCAACAATGAAATAGACATCCTCCAATGTAATATCTAAAGACTCACCTTGAAGGTCAAACATGCCAAAATCATGATCCAAATAATTTATCAAGAACTCTAAGAGGTGGACATTTGCCCAAATAGGTGAGGTACAGAAAAACTTCAATAACCCACTTTGACATAAAACATTCACTGTGGGGGCATCTTGAAGAGGTTCTTGGTCCATGTCTTCATGTTCCTGCTCCCTCCACTCAAGAACCATCTTTCAATCTAATAATTAAGCAATTGTAAACCATTAGATTCATGTAAAATTTGAATTTTTTGACCCTATACATTCTTTTTATACCTCATGCAGTGTACGCGACTGTCTTTTAGGCAAGTCACGTACTGTACGCGACTGTATTTCAGGAAACCCGCACATAGAATGCGTGTACACAACTATTAACATACCATACCCGCGTACACAATGTTCCTACTTTGAGGGCACTTGAAAACATGAAATTAGGGCTCAAAATTAACAATTGCTTGGATCAAATGAAAGAGCATGGAGTGTAGTTTTACCTGACACTTGTGATTTTGAGAATGGTCCACCGAATCGTCCACACTGAGCAATCAAAGGTAGAGGTAAAACTTGTCTTTTTATGGTTAAAAATGAAATGGTGAGTTCTTTATTCATATTTTGAACTATTTATAGAAAATTTATTTTCCAAGTGGGTTTTTTCCCTCTAGTTCATAATTTTTAAACTAATGCCATATCTTTTCTTCCATGTGACAGGTTTATCATTGTTTTTAAGTTTTTTTTTGATCATATAGGATGGTTTTTTCTCATTTCACATGCATTTTGCATTTATACCTACTCCATCTTAATCCTAACATTAACACTTCGACCATGAACTATGGTATTTTTAACTAGTAGCTCCTCGTCCTTACCATTGTTCTTCCATGGATAGGACCTTCCTCACATGAGTATCCTCATTTAGAACCTATTTATTATCTTTCGATACTCATGTTGCCTCTATCATAGGTTTAGGGGAATCTTTTTTAGCTATTTTTCACGACAAATTGAGCCTCATTTTGGTCTCTTTTTACAAGCTATCCCCTTTATAGGGATCCCCGCCCTTATGGAGTTTTTTTAGGCCCAGGTCTAACTCCTTAAAACAGACTAGACTACCAAGTAAACTTGTTCGTTCAACCTCATTAAGAAAGCATGAATGGGCATCCACATTGGTGGTAGGTTATCTCTTTCTTGGACCATGTGGAATAATATGAGAAAGGATCACTCTTTTTTCTACGAAATTGAGAAGAGCATTCTCAGATACAGGTTTATCACTTTTCCAAACCAGAGGGAATAAACTTACGAAAAAGGAACACCCGGTATGAGCTTAGCTTTCTCTTTTTTGTGCTTTGGACCTAAACATGAAAAAGATTCCGAGTGTACTTTTTTTCTTTGTCATGCTCGTTAAACAACAAGAACAAAACATCGAGTTTATTGTTGTAAGCCCCATTTCTCATACTCAAATGGATCTTTCTGAGTGATCTTGCTTTCCTTCACACTCGTAAAACTCAATCTATATGATGTTCTCGAAGGAGCATTCGGTAGGTGGTAATTTAACCTTTTTCGGACCTCCTTGACTAAGTATGAAAAACGTTCACCTTTTCTTCTATGGAAGTTAAGAGAGTTCTTCTGTGGTATGTTTTATACTTTTCTGGCCTCATGAGTCTAAATTAGATGAAAACACCAAACATGAAGTTTTCAGACTCTCTAAACGTGAAAACACCAAGTGAGCATGTACTAGTTCAGGCTCATAAAATCCATGAATCAGTGACACTATCAAGCATTATTCCCTCTTCTCTTCAATCTTGTCAAAAAATGAAGAGATATTCGAGTTGACTTTCCTAGACTCGTTAAAATTTAACAGGGAAGGTAAGGAAGAAGTTTTCTTTTAGTTCTGAATTAGTGGTAGCATGTCCTCCTTGAACATAGCACTCTCTGTTTTTTTGATACTCATGTCTCAGTGTTCACTTTCAGTTCAGATATTACTTCGAGTTTCTTACTCCTCCTCTTGTCAGTTCTACCTGGGCAATCTGATCATGTCTCTTACATGATAGATAAGTCTAGTTATATTATCTGTAAATTTAAAAGCTTCCTTGGGTAATTTCTGTGTCGTTCTCAGTGTTCAAGGACTTAACCCTATGTCTGATCTATATCTTGATTCCATCATTGTCATATCTATTACTACTTGTGTCTCCCTTCCTTTACCCAGTTCTTAGTGACTTTTGTGATCCGTTGGGGGATCTATTTCCTTCCTTATCATAGTATGGCTTCGCATCAACACTTCCTGACGACAAAGACCTAGAGTTTTGATGATCGTACCTCAGGATTCAATTTCATTATTGGCAAATTCCTTTTCTTCAGTTGTTGATTATCACCAATTGGTTAACAATCTGTTGAATCTGATCCATGTTTGAGTTCAATAACATCTATTCACATGTCTTGGATTGTACTGTTTCTTTGGGATTTTTTATGAAGACCTTAGTTTCACATCCATGGACTAAGTTGCACAAGATTATGTTGTGGTTACTTACACAACTTCTAGATCATTGAAGACTCATCATTATTGTATATTGTGGCTTCGATCCACCTTTGTAATATACATGGTATTGTACCTGTACTATATGATGTACTCAAATATTGTAAAGGAGCTAGTGTTCCAGTATATTGAACATAGCATCCTCGGATATGACTTTGTATATGACATTATTATGTATTTGTTTCAAGTACTACCTCTGCTCCATTGGACTTCTGAGTTATCCAAAGATAATGATTATAATGTATTTGTAGAAATAATAGATCAATTATATGTGCAATTATTCTAAGAAGAAGCACGGGAAATAGATCTTGCTATAAAGAATTCTCACAAGCATACACAGGAAAAATTGAGAGAAGAAAAGAGACTGAATCACATGAATGAAGAGATGAATATTGGTGTGTATTATTCCATTGAATAATTATGAATAATAGTGTACATAAATAGTACATCTCTCATAGGAAAATCTAATTGTATGGAAACAACTCATAAAGCTCAAAAAGGCTGACTTAACAAAATATAGCAAACCCCCATAGGTGGCTAAAGCACTTACCAAATCTATCAAGGACCTCACGAGTTGGAAAAAGAATGAGTGAGTTTTCAAGGAGATGGAAATAACATGCTAATCCTAGAAAATGGAGAAAAACTAATGGAGGATGGGTTGGAAACAAAAGCTCCCAGTTTCCTAGTTGACTAGCTTTTATCTTATCCATAGAAAAGCAAGAAAAGTAGAAAAAGCAGAATAAAGCAGAATCTACTGTAAAGTCCTGTATGCTAATTCCAGATGGTCAAAAGGTGGTCAATATCAACCTATAATTGGAAATAAATCATTCCTTGGATATAGATGGCATGTATTGACTTTAAGGTGCAAGTGGATGCCAACTAATTAAGCTAGTGGGTGAATAATTAATCAAATAATGATTAATTATTTTATCCTAAGTTGTGAGTGGGTTTAATATATTCCAACACCCCCCTATAAGTATGAATTTATGATGGTATGGAAAAAAATATGGATGCACATGAATTCATATAGGGCCCAGCAACAAGGATATGGTCACCCTTTAACAATTATTATGTCCAGAAAAGTGAGGAAAGAGGCAAAACCACATGGGGAAAATCCTCCCTCAAGATAGGACAAGGCATCGAATTTGAAATGTGTCTTCAACATATCTTCATCTTCACTTTAATGAGCTGACTGAACTGCTTCTAGATGAAGGACTTGTTGAAGAAATCATGAACTCCATGATCATGCGTTGGAGTGTAGAACCTGCAAGAAGGAAGAGGATAGACTCCTTGTATCTCATCAACTGATGAAGTAGGAGAATTATATGAATGCTTATTGCTTCTGTCAAAATCTGATATGCAAACATAATCTGAAATGGAAAAGAGATCTTTGCATACTCCTTCCCAAAGAGTACAAAAAATAAGGCAATTTATTTCACACCCAATTCCCTGAATAGCTGCAAAATTGTGATGTGAATCACATGTCAATCTTCCAATCTGATGTAGCACCTGTATAGATCTGATATGAGTCTGATAAAAATCTGATATATCAGAAATATTATCATATGGAACAGCAAGGATAAAGGCTTCAATGGCTCCATGAGGATATAGGGCTAGACTAGGAAAATTATGAGCAACTGGGGAAAACTGATAGGCGTAAAAATATGAATGATGGATGGGCATAAGATCTGAACCATAAGTGTTTAGAACATATCCAAACATTTTTAATATCAGTCCATATATGACTAATTTCATTGATAACCAGCCACTGAAATTTAGGAAAGACTTCAAATGATGTAAGATAAATATCACTGCATAAGAGACCAATGAGGAATCAACTAGTGAGCTTGGGATTTGTATAGTCTTTGGATTATTCAGAGGTATGGTAGATGGTATGGATGGTGGTATTATATGTGTATCAACCTGAAAATATGCTTCTAAATAAAAATCCAAATGATCACATATAAGCATATCAATAGACTCATGGGAATACACTGGTAATGAATCCTTTGTATGAAAGGAGGAAAGAAAGAGATGTTGACAATCTTCATGAAGGCTCTGAGTATTGATGCCAAGAATAAAGGAGGATATGCTGAAGCACATGATATAAAGTAAGGTAAGTGGTATGGCACAAATAAGGCTTGATTTGGCTAAGCAAACATCATGGAAGTCACTAGGTTGCGCACCATCAATGAGAGAGGTATGCAAAAGGTGTGAAGAATCTGGCACATAGATATCAGAATCTAAGATAGGAGATTTAGAGAAAAATGAATGGGTTATAGGATCATAATCAATATCAGCAGTAACTCCATATGTTACTTCTTTTTCATCAATAGTATCACAAGAAGAAAAATCACCTTCAAGAGACACAGAAAAAGATGGCTCTTCAATATTTGCTTCTTCATTGAAGGAGGAAGCATTCGAATGAAAGAGGGCAGCAGCAACATGAACTGTATGAGAAACTTTGTCATCATGATCAACTTCATCAAATAATGTAGAGGCCAATAAATCTTGAGAGAGACAACAAGAGGATAGGATGGGTTTGCTCCATGCTTCATCTTCAATTTCCTGCAAACCAAAGGCTTTGTCCAAAATTTTCCAAAGCTTAAATGGAAATTCAGCAGAATCTATGAGATGATATATATTTGGAGACGTTACCAAACACATAATTCCATAAGCTCTATAAAAATTATTTATCCATTCAATATTCTCTTCATAAGACTCAGGTTCACTCAATGCACCAATGGAGACATCAAAGAGACATTGCCTCTTCAAGTGTGCACTCATCTTTGGCTTCCAATCAGCATAGTTGAAAGGAGATAGTAGAGGAAATTTTTAATCCATATTGAATTTGTTGATATGATCTAAGAGATACTCTCTGCAACCTGCAAAACAAACTAGGAGAAAATCTTGTAAGCTAGACAAGCTCTTCTTCAGAGAGGGATAGGAGACTGGAAGCGCTCCTCAACTCTGTAGAACTTGATCAACATTGTAGCTCTGATACCATGTATAAAAAATAGATCAATGCTATGTGAAATTATTCTAAGAAGAAGCACAGGAAATAGATCTTTCTACTAAGAATTCTCAGAAGCATACAAAGGAAAAATTGAGAGAAGAAAAGAGACTGAATCACATGAATGAAGAGATGAATATTGGTGTGTATCCTCCCATTGAATAATTATGAATAATAGTGTACATAAATAGTACATCCCTCATAGTAAAATATAATTGTATGGAAACAAATCATAAAGCTCAAAAAGGCTGAATTACCAAAATATAGCAAACCCCCATAGGGCTAAAGCACTTACCAAATCTATCAAGGACCTCACGAGTTGGAGAAAGCATGAGTGATTTTTCAAGGAGATGGAAATAACATGTTAGTCCTAGAAAATGGAGAAAAAATAATGGAGGATGGGTTGGAAACAAAAGCTCCCAGTTTCCTAGTTGACTAGCTTTTATCTTATCCATAGAAAAGCAGGAAAAGTAGAAAAAGCAGAATAAAGAAGAATCTACTGTAAAGTCCTGTATACTAATTCTGGATGGTCAAAAGGTGGTCAAGATCAACCTAGAATTGGAAATAAATCATTCCTAGGATATAGATGGCATGTATTGACTTTAAGGTGCAAGTGGATGCTAACTAATTAAGCTAGTGGGTGAATAATTAATCAAATAATGATTAATTATTTTATCCTAAGTTGTGATTGGGTTTAATATATTCCAACAGTATTTCAGCCATCGCTTCCCTCTAACCTCACACATTAAGGGGCATATTTTATCAACCCAAATGGCACTTCTCTGTCCAAGTGCCGACATTCCTTATGTTGGTACACAAAAGGACATTTTAGGATTGAAGTTTTCCAAAACACTATAGATGGGCATGACATGAGATGCATTTATCCTTTAACCAGCTTTCCATATGATCTTTCTAAGTGTTTATTTCCATACATGACTATATTCATTGAAACTCGCTTACATACGTGACTATTCCAGTTGACAACTCACGTATTGTACGCGACTGTATCCATTGCAACTCGCGTACATCAGCATACGCAGGTTTCCTTTAAGCAACTCACGTGTCATACGTGGGTTGCCTATATTAATAGTCATGTACATATCCATCTGACATTAAAAAATATAAATCATGATTAATGGATATTAGTTGGTCCTTAATCATTAACTACCCCAACTATCTCAACCTCCTTAACCTTCGAAACCACTTTATTTCCCAAAGTATAAATAGAGGCCTTGGGGAGGGCATTAAGGAATGAGTTTTGGAGAGCAAAGTTATGCTAGTGGTATATCTTCAAAATTCTTGGATTAGCAGAAATCAGTTTCCTTTGGTTGTAGAGGAGTCCTTGTCTCAGGTGTTGGGTTATACACTTATCTCATTCACTGATTGTTAATAAAGAGAATTCTTCTTCCAACATTGTGTTGAGTCTCTTTTATGTATTATGGTTGATGAATATATTTGATTAAGAACTATATATATTATTTATATAACCTATCATATATACATATATAAGATTGTACTTGGACAATTCACTCTTTGTAGGTGAAGGAGGTGCATCCCTGAAAGCTTTGGAGAGAAGCAAAGGGGAAGACGATCAAGCTTGCATCAACCGTCAGTAATCGGGTGAGTCTAGTATTTCTTCCTATTTCCTTTCTGTACTTTACTAAAGCTAATTGTCTACAATTTTAGAAGTAAGTTGGTAGCCCCAAACCCTAGGTTACAAGGGCGTTTAATCCTGAACAACAACGATAAGATGAGAGGTAAGAACCTACGCATATGTTATAACAGGTGCCCCCAAATCCAGTAGTATAGGATAGATTTGTTAAGATAGTAAAATTTTGTTAAAATTTTTATTAAGTTTTTACAGGAAACATTTTGACCTTAACCATCAACTCAGTGAAAAGTCATAAAAAAAACACCTATAGGCAGTAGTTTTGTTGGAGATATAAAGAGATTCTTATGAGGGAAATCATAAGAAAGAGAAGATATCTTAGCAGGAGGTCCTAAGGGCCTTATTCCTGACAAAATTTAAAAAGAAGTAACCATTGGGAACCTTTTAAACTTCCACTAATTCGTAAATTTAGACAATACAACGTTTTAAGTGGGGGAGCTAAACTTCACTAATTTGTCAATCTCGCCTAGGTGGAAGCTCTCTTTGGAAATAGTAACCCTACAAATTGACACATCCACAGTAGCATCTCCTACTCCTATAGGAACCAATAAAAGAATGGGTGATAACCGGAATATTTCTTCTGGAAAAGAATGTCACGTTTCCCCATTCCCACCTCGAAAGAAACCTTGCAGGTACGCTCACTTTAGAAACCAAATCTACATAAAAAACCAAGAAGAAGAACGAGTAACACAAAGCAATTTCTATCCAAAATGTAAAAATAAACATCCTCGACAGGAATATCCATTAAAAAAAAACCCTCCATGTTATCTCTACATGGGACATCATGTTTTATCCCTAGGGATCAAGATGAATCCTATCAAGATCGAGATAATCATTGGATTTCCCTCTCCAAATATTCTTCCTCCTCCTGATTCTTAAAAATATTGTAGTTTATCATCATTTGTAAATATGTCAGTATGTGTATATCTCTTTGAATAAATAAGAGTCATTTCTAATCATAGTGGACTCTTTTTCTATGTTTTCAAGAATAAAATAAATCATCCAATAAATGGTTTTGAAATTTAGTTACAAATGGGTATTTATATTTCTTTGAACCACTCATGGGATATTACCTGAAAAGGAAGGTACTCTAAAAACACTAAAATCGTATCTTAACTTTGAACCATTTATTTTATGATTTTGTTATGCTTTATATATGGTGGTTTGATTCAGATCTGTATATTTCCGATTACTTGAGCAAGTTCTCAAAAGATTCACTTCAATTATCATGTTTTCTAGAATTTCTACACCTAGATATTACGAGCTTGTCTACACTTGTTATAAAAACTTGACTCTTAAATATTGTTGAGAACACTCCAGGATAAGTGGAATTTCTGCTTGTGGGGAACATTATCTTTTATAGAGAAAATAGACTGAAAGGCCCAAGAACACCTTTAATTTATTCTCTTTTGACATGATATATAGTTAACGCCATTTTATGAAAAAAAAAATATAACTCATCTGTTTAGAAGGGCTTAGCACACTCTAGTACCAATCGACTTCCATATACTTAGAATTTTTATACAAGGAAAACCCACCCAAGTACTTAACAGGCCTGCTAGCACCGGGTCAATGCTAAGTAACAAACTAAAAATAAGGAATTTTGATAAATGCAAGTAAACCCCTCAGGGTACTAAATAGGATCGCTAGAAGCAGGGCTATGCTTGCATGGTACCAAGATAAACCCGCCGAGGTTCTGAACATGCTTGCTCCCAGCGGGGAAATATCAGGTAAAAGAGATCTAGTTAATGCACCACTAGGCACATGGTTTAACAACAAAACATGTCGAGGAATATTTTTTATGATGTCATTAATAAATAACCATAAGTTGGCCTTGGATCCAACAATCTTAATTCAATCAATATCGAGGATATGTTTATGCTAGAAATGGGACCCAAAGCTGTAAAATCCTACAAATTCGAAGGTGGCTCAAGAATTTTTGAGATGACAAGATATCCTTACAATAAGGAAAGGGTGACTAGTTTTCCCTATGGTACTTTCACTTACATCTTCGTCACATGGTAAATAATAAATTTATACATTTATATATTTGAGCACTGTTATTTTTGGAGAAATGTATATAACTGAATCCTTTCCATTTATTATTTTTTCTCTCTTTTACATTTTACAACAACATTATTAAACTTTTCTTAATTTATTTTGGCAGTTACTTAATTTTCTTATATGGCTTGGGGACATGCCATATCTTTGGTTTGGGGGAGGATTAACCTGGTGGTATGTCTTTATTTTTACTTATAAGAGACTCATTACCAAATGATAAAGTGTCTGTAGGATAATGCAAATAGAGAAATTGGTTTTAAAATATTGGGTGAATAAGGAAAAAGGCTAGAGAATTATATCATATGACATCTTTTTGACTTGGAAGCTTAGGAAAAGCCACAACTAACAACAGTTTGATCCAGAAAGCTATTTTTTTACAAAAATTTGTATGAAGGGTCAAATGTCGGTATGAATAAGAAGTCAAATGACAAGTTGACTAAATTTTCTTTATGACATTTTCATATCTATGGTTGAGCATTGGCTTAATTTTGTTTGGGTAAAAAGCTTAGTCATACCATTAGGGTCACATCCATAGGATATTATGACTAATTCCGATTCATGATAGTACGAATTAGATCTAATATGATTTTATTTCACCCCTATATGTATATGACGTGAAATTAGGGTACCTTTTAGTTATCATGACTCTGCCATCAACATTATCCTCTTTTTCCATTCGCAGGCATAGGCTATCAGATAAGTCAACCTTCTCATTGAACTAATGTTATGGTTATGAATTTGATTATACATTCGCATTAATTTACATGTTCAACCTATCTAAATATTTCTTTGGACATAGTTGAGCCAACTAAACTTTAGAAACTCATTCAATCACACGTTTCAGACAGCACACATTCCGAAAATTTCCATAATTGCACAAACGTCTAAGCATGCCGATTTGTTTGCATGATCATTTGGTAGGTTGAATGTGGCACATTTTAAACCAATACTGTGCGAACCTTCTCTCATTCCATAAATTTCACTAACCCTTATCACTGTAGAGAATTTTATCCACCTTTCTATGCAAACATGTATTCTCCCCTCTACTTAAACCATGCGAACCAATTTGAGCCAGAAACCTACCAATATTTGTTCCAAATGACAGACTTCAGAGAATGCCGAGAAGTGCTTTTTCACGCTAGTTGGAACCCGTTCCTTCATCTATTGCAAGGATATGATGAGGAAATCTCATTCTTTTTGCAATGGGGTTCAATGGCAGAATGGAGAGGGTAGGACATCTTTCCTCCCAGGTTAAAGAGGAATCGATTGTGCTCACCACTAAGCTTCCCCAAGAAGTCGAACAATGGCATAAACACTAATTTGTTCAAGGGCATCACATAACTTTTCCCTCAAGCTTGAATTCCTGCATGTGACAGGTGTGAAAGGTTATCATCATAGCTGGATAAATCCTGAATACATAAATCCTTTGACAGTCATTATTCATCTAATAACATGTGAAGTTAATTTTAGTGTTTTCAAATCTTGTCATCTCTGTTTATTGGCCTATTTTGTCGATAATAGAAGTCTTAATTTTCCTTTCTTTTTCCTTCGGAGTTTAGAGAAAATTTCAACCCTGGTTCGCAAGAATACCCTTCACCCCAAGAGTAGATTGTACCACCACAGCTTGATTAAAATTTTAATCTTGGACCAGCTCAAGGAGCAAAACCAACCTTGGGAGACCTTTGTATTTAAGGTGCTTAATCCCCATATTAATATCCGTAAACGATATCGCCATTTTCATTGTGAAACTAGTCAAACCTCGCATGTAGAAGAAGAAAACCCCAACATTGTCCACCTTCATGAAGATATCTCAGAACCTAACATACCTACGAAAAATACCCCTGATAGTCCTGTGTCCACCAAATTTGTGCATTTCTCACAACATCATACCAAGAGACAAAAGGAAAAAAGTGTTCAACGTATGCTCCGACACATTACCCAGACCGCAGTTCAGTCTGATGTGCAGACTGGTCATTCAGATGATGAGGTCAAAGTAGAGAAAAATGACCCAAATTCATCCATGTTAGCATTAGCCAGTATTTCTTTTGAATTAGTAAAGGATTTCGACCAAATGGACATTCCTGCATCTGTCCAGGATATCAGCCCTGAAAAACACCTTCCTACTGTCAATTTGGATCCACCATCATTAGAAATGAGTCCTCCATGAGATTCCAACTCGTTCCCATAGCCATATACGCCACCGTATCAAACATTAGATCAGTTAAATTCTGAGTTAACTCAATCAATGAAGCAGAATGAAGGGTATGTTAAGTTAATTTAAGAGAATCGAGAGGAGAATAAAGAGTTGTGGTTACAGATTAAAACTATGGAGGACCTCCACAAGACCGTTAGTTTATCACAGAAAGATTGGCAAGAAAGGTGTGCCCTTTTGAAAGAACAAGATAGGAAATTGAAGTTCAAACAATCCTCTTCATCAAAGTTAGAGGCAGCTGTTGACACAGCTCTGCCTCCTACCTGATGCTATCTTTTATTTTCTCCCTAGTGGGACCTGACATTCTTTTGTTTTGGGGGAATGTTGGTCCTCATTTTGTCACCATTTTTTGGTTAAATACTTTACATATTAATACATGTTTTTTTTACCTTTTGGTGTCTTTTGTACCATACAATTCACCATTCAACAATAGGTATGGCCATATTTAAATTTATGCAAGTTATAATTTATTTTACATTATCTTATGATTTTCTTGTTTAAATTTGATAATATGTAGTGACATTTTAATATATGAAACTTTCGTGTAGAATCTTGGTCTTCAATGAACCAACAATAGGAATAACATTCATCCTAGATGTGTGCAGAGTGTATCAAGTGCATCATCCAGCTCACTGTTTGAACCACCGAATCAATCACGCATTGCTGATAGTGGATTTCTATGCGTTAAAGGCATGTAACGGCCGTGAAATATTGTTACCACACACCAGCATCTTAGCATAAGCCTCCTTCAGGAAGGGCACTCATATAATGTCTTTGTGTGACACCTGGACGCTGGCTCCAATTAAGACTGAGATCATATGCCACATCGTGCACCAGAGAGGAACCAAATCTGTGAAGAAGGAAATTTCATATGTTAGTTATCAATATAATTACTTGTTATAATGATTTCCTTATCGTAAGAGCAATCGACCACTGAAAGGGTTTACTTGCTCACCTTTTGTAAACACTATATATAGGTGATCTCCTACGAGGGATAGTGGTTAATCGTTGAATGTTAATAGTTGATAGCTTTTGGTTCGTAGCTGATAGAATCGATGGAGTTAGTAAGGATAGCAAGATAGTTAGTTTTTTATCAATTTTCCATAGGACTCTGTAATGCCGCCTTTGGTTTAATGAAATCTATATTATGCTGTGCATGATTGTGTTCCATTAGAAGAGCATTACTCTGTTTGCTGGGAGGGCCCCCTGACAACAAAGTTTTACATTTTCGTGTATGTTTTTTTATTTCCTTTCTCTGTAACTAGTATAGTTTTACTTATAAATTGTTTATGCAGTGTAATCATTTATGTTTATTATTTTTTGTACCATAGATTTCATTCTCATCATGCTGATTATGTAGGTTTCCTTTACCAGTTAGCAACCAGTTGCGCCTATAATAGCTTCTAGAATCCTTCTCAAAGTTTTTACATTTCATTGCTTAATTCTTAGACTAGATTCCTTTGGTTAAGTCACAAAAAATCTAGTTTTATTTAGTTCTATTTTTGCTTGAGTATATTTCAGTCTGTTTATTAATGTAATTTCCTTTTTGAATTATGAGTTAGTTTAGATTATGTTGCTGTAAGATTTAATCAGTAAATAGATTTACTTTTTATTCTTTCACATCTCATTAGCATATGCATGAGTCAGATGCTCTAAAATAAATAATTTAAATTCACTGTTTCCCTAAATTTTAGTATTTTCTTCAGACAGACTATCATTCAAACAAATTGTTCCACCTTCCATACAGACCTTCATTCCAACCTACTTTTTAGTCTTTCATTCAACCCTGTGTATCTTTAATTTGTTTTGATATTATCTCCTTAGTTTTCTTATTTTGTTTTAATGGTAGTAGTTAGATAGTAATTGTATTTTCTCTTAAGACCCTTAGATAAGATTGTTAAACTACTTGTTAGACCTCATTCTTATTTCCTCTTTCTTCTCACCTTATGCCTAAAGAATTATGTTATGTGTTTTGATCTTTTGTGTTGATTTGTAATTAAATCTGAATTGTTCCTTCACATGCGAAATTTTAAATGTATTAATAGATTAAGTATAATTGCTCACAGTAATACAATTTATCTTCTTAATCATATGGTTATTACAGGAATCCATAGAATCGAATTTAGATCATCTTTATAAGTTTTTTGCTTGTTAATAAATCATGTTTACCTCTTTGTAATATTATTTTATCTTTTGCAAGTAGGATTTATTTGTTTATAGATCATCATGTTTACTATAGATTGTAATTGGACAGTTCTTAGTCTACATATTTTCATAGAAATTAAGTTAGATCTGATTCCCTTTAGCTTCTTCACCTCATTTGAAATTCATTTTGATACTTCTCCTACTCCTGTCCCGATTATAGTAAACCATTATCCTCAAAATAATCAAGGAGAATGGAATTAGTGGCCATCTATTAGTTGCATGTATAACTAGCTGTTGTAAATTATTCCTTGTAAGTTGTTTATCAGTAAAATAGACCTGTTTATAAAGGAGAGTTCATTGTCATCACATTGTCCATATCTTTGTCTTTTAGTAATTATTTATAAGTAGAGTAGTATAATTTGATACCACTCTTCCTAGTCCTCTGTTTTCGTTAACTCAACTAAGTTGGATCCTTAGGAGTTCAACTCAAGATCTTTCAATATTTTGTTTATTAAAGTATTACCACGATACTCTCTACCTTCGCATATATTGTGTAACAACTCTAATCCTACCAACCCCAGTCAATAATTAAATATTAGGTAAATTATTCAAGACAATATTTTTTCTAACATCTCCTACATGACAAATAAGTCTAGTTGTCCTATTTGTAAAGTTAAAAGATGCCTTGGTTCATCTCTATGTCGTGCTCCTTGTTCAAGTATTTATCCCCGCATCTGATTATTATCCTACTTCCATCATTATCCTATCTAATATCACTTGTGTTTACCTTCCCTTATCTAGTTCCTAGTCACTCTTGTGATCTATTGGAGGATCTATTGCCTTCCTCATCACAGTATGGTTTCTCATCAGCACTTCTTCAAGACTAAGACCTAGAGTTTTTGATGATGGTACCTTAGCATTCACTTTCATCATTGGTGAACTCCTTTGCTTCAGTTGTCAATTTTAACCTATTGATTGGTGATCTGTTGAATCCTTTCAATGTTCAACCTCAACACATCTATTCACATGGCCTGGATTGTACTGGTTCTTTTGGATTTTGACGAAGACCTTAGGTTCACATCTATAACCTAAGTTGCACAAGATTGTGTTGTGTTCACCTACACATATTCCATATTTTGAAGACTCATCATTCTATTTTGTGGCTTCGATCCACCTTTCTAATATATGTGGTCTTGTACCCGTATCATATAATGTAATCAAATATTGTAAAGGAGCTAGTGTTCCAGTATATTGAACATGGAATCCTTAGAAATGATTTTGTATATGACATTTATATGTATTTGTTTCGGGTACTTCCTCTGATTCCTTGGAATTCTGAGTTCTACAAGATAAAGAGTATAATTTATTTCATCCATCGCTTCCCTCTAACCTCACACATTAGGGGGCATATGTTATTAGCCAAAATGACACTTCTCCATCTGAGTGCTGACATTAATCATGTCGTTACACAAAAGGACAATTGGGATTGAAGTATCCAAAACACTATAGATGTGCATGACCATTGTTGCATTATCCTCAAACCAGTCTTATATATTTCTATTTTGAGTTTTGGGTTGCATATGCGACTATGTGCATTGCAACTCACTGTTGATGTAATTGTAACTTTGGAATGTATTCACTTGTATTTCTTATGTGTTGTAGCCTGATGTTTATTCCAGGATGTATTTGCAATACACTTGAGTCATGTCATTCCCCGAGGTCCCTATCAAGAGTTTCTATAATGTAAACAAGGCATGTCAAGTCAAGGTGGGTAACCCTCCTATTGTCTAAGGGTTAAATTCCTCACAGTTTTGAGGCACTAGGGTTATTAGACTCACCTACTGAAGTCCTCCCTAGTTGGGTTTAGTCAAGTCAGGAATTAGTATAAATAGAGAGCTAGCCTCTCTATTTATCACACATGCACTCACACTCAGTTGTAGTGCATAGCTGAGGAAGAGAAAGACACTGGGGCAAGGAAGAAAGAGGTTACTGCTTTCGGGAGATCATCTTACTATTTTTGTGTTTCAATTTTGGTGCTGATTCTATCTCTGAGGAAGTTGTGGGGTTTTCTCCATTTATGGTTTCCCCAAGGAAAAACACTGTGTTCATTGTCTCTTGTGTTTGATTGTTGTGCTTGTTGTTCTCTCAGTTAAAGATCCTAATGATATTATAGATTAATGTTAAAAATATAACACTCACATATCATATGCAAGTATGTGCATTGCAACCCGCGTATACCTTGCATACGCAAGTTCCCTTTGAGAAACATGCATATCATATGCACCTTACCTATATTTTTACTCACATATACCTTAATTCGACCTTAAAAAATATAAATCATGATTAGATGAGATTATTTCGGACCTAATCCGTAACTATCTCAACTATCTCAACCACCCTAACCTTCAAAAACTCTCTATTTCCAAAGTATAAATAGAGGCCTTGGGATGGGGCTAATCAAGGAATTTTGGAAGAGAAAAGTCATGCTAGTGGTATACCTTCAGAGTCTTGGAGTAGTAGAAATCAGAGTCCTTGGTTGTAGAGGATTCCTTGTGTCAGAATATGGGTTGTATTATTACCTATTCACCTTTTGTTAATAAAGAGAATTCTTCTTCCAATCTCGTGTTGTGCTTGTCTCATGTATATTGGTTTAATGAATATGTTCAATTATGTTGTTAATATGTTTTTCATATAAACTCCAATTTATATATATATATATGATATATAGCTTGAAGAATTGGCTCTTTGCAGGTGAAGAGAAGCATCCCTAGAATATTTGGAGAAGGTTGGAGCGAGAGAAGACCAAGCTTGGATCAACCGTCATAAACTGGGTAAGCCAAGACATATTGCTATTCTAATTTCATAGTCTGTAAAAGCTAATTATATGCAAGTATAATAGTAAGTTGGTAACCCTTGACCCTATGTTACAAGGGTGAAATGTCCTAAAAAACATAACTGGTGACTCCATTTGAGAGTAGTCCAACCTGTTGTGGGTTTATCCTATACGTTCTTTACCAGTCTTTGTTTTTCTTCTGATTTTGAGTGATGTATTTTTTATCTTGCTTTTTATTTACAGTGTGGTGTGCTAAGAAACCTTTAATATTCTTTTTTCTTTGAAAAAATCGTAGTTATATATGCGGGTTGTTGTTATACACAGTCACATATAAGACATTGTATACGCTGGTTACTCTATAAGACAGTCGCGTATGGTATGCGGGTTTCCTGCATACACAGTCGCGTATATCCTGTAGCAGCATAAAATTTGGGTAGGGTTTTCTTGTCGCTATCTTCTTTGGTTTTTTGCTTGCTTGGAATTTTTCTGTTAGTCTAAATTCTTGTGTGTCACACCATTTGCTTGTTTTCAAGCCTTTGAACTTTCTTTGTTTGAATTTTCTTTCATCTGGTGATTTGAAGGTGGTCCTTCTTCTTGGTTTATAAGTTCAATGCTTTGGTCTAGGTTAGTGACCAGGGATTTGGATACTTTATACTCTGTATTGCATTTTGTAGTGTCAATTTGTCACTTGTGTTTTTGTGAATCTAGTGGATTATTTGGGTTCAATAGTTTCTCCAAGTTAGGTTTTTTCCAAGTCTTCTTCTTGATTGGTTGAAGCCAGTTATTTTGGGTCCTTTATACTTCATTTTGGTTATTATATGCTCTAATTATTCAAACTTGCTAAAAAAATTGCATTTAGTTGCATTGTAGTTTTTGAAGAATTTGAAAAAGTGAATAATTTTTTTTTTATACTTTTGCATTTAGTTGCATTTAGTCATTTTCTTTTAATTATTTTCAAATAAAACATAAAAAATTATAAAAAGAAGTCTTAGTTTTCTTGCACATAGTTTCAATTTCATTAGCTTATATTTGCAAAAAGAAAAGAAATTTGGTTTAAGTAGTTGCAATTTACTTTGGAATTTTCTTTATACATCATTTTACTTTTTATTATCGAGTCTATAACATCACAGTATTTCACGCCATTTACCTTCTGACTAAGAACAACCCTTAAAATGAAAGATATAATTTAAAAAGTATTAGTAAGTTTTATTTTATAGGCTCATACACCAACTAGCTTAGGCTAGACTTGTGGAATAGGGAGTTCAAACTCTCCACAAGTGTTTAAATTTGTAATGTCCCAAATTTTTCATTGGGTCACAATGGCCAAATCACATTTTCCATATTCATGGAAGTTGTCAAATGGATGGTAAAAGTCAAATAATTGCCAAGGTGGAAAATCACTTGTTTCCTAGCTTAGGGGTGGAAGCTTTGAGATTTGGAATAAGGGGGATAATAAATGAATTTTAGACACTAGAAGGGGATAAATATTTAATAATTTATCTTATTAAATAAATACAAGAGAAATTGGAAGTGGCAATGGAGCATGAAGACACATGGAGACTTTGGGGCCCACACTAGCTAGAATTCCTATGTTAAATGGTATCTTTCTCTTGCAAATTCGAATATATGGGAATCCTAATGTTTTGGATGGATTATGAGGTTAATATAATTGTCCATATACTTCATAGGTAAAATTTGGGATGAATTTTAACTTACATGGGAGAGGAAGAGCCAAATGGGAGTTTCATGGACACTTGGCTAGATTTCCCTTACATTTATGACATCTATGACACCAATGATAGAGATTCTATGAAAGTTATGACACAAGTCAGATATGAAAGCTGATATACTTACATAATGACATTTTATGACTGAATAGATCATCTTAGAGGTC
Organism: Pseudotsuga menziesii; assembly: GCA_001517045.1. Lineage (NCBI taxonomy): Eukaryota > Viridiplantae > Streptophyta > Pinopsida > Pinales > Pinaceae > Pseudotsuga > Pseudotsuga menziesii. The sequence goes on along the minus strand of LPNX011033635.1, from coordinate 95,143 downwards.
GAATTTGGGAGCTAGAGAAGGCTAAGAGGCTCTTACTCAAATTTGGGAGAAGAGGGAAGGTGAAGAGAGAGGCCACATGGCATAGCATGAGAAGCCACACCAATTAAAATTGGATTTGGTTTATATATGGATTTGTAACCTTATAAGACTAATAATGTTTATAAAATATAGGGATCATCCATGAGAAGAAGCTTTTTCTCATTTGTGAATTGTGAGAGCTAGTGGATGACTAGTTTTCTTGCTTAAGCCAATTTCGAGGGTGAAAGATTCCCATCCTAGTTGGTGTTTGGAAAGGACACTCAGGTATTTCATGGATATTTAATGGAGTCTTATTTTAAGTTTTAATATACATAAAATCATTTGTATTCTTCTATTGTAGAACTCTGTCCCAACTATTTCCAGTTTTCACACGATATTCATGCCAATGGAGGGATTACGCTTTGGGTGAGCTATTGATCTCTTTGGGGAATATTATAATGAAAATTCTATTATTTTATGATGTATATAATATATATTTAATTTTCATAATACTCTCAGGTCTAAATACCCAAAATAATTCATGTAAAAATGTTGAACAATGAAGAAATAGTGTCATTTCCCCACTATCTTGTTGTGAACCATTGTAATGCTAATGATTTTGAATTGGGAGAGAATTTAATTGTCAATTTATGATTGTAATGAGTTAAATATTCTATTTTATTCATTCTCATAAATTTTCAATTCTAAATTCCCAATATTTTTATGTCAAAATGACTTTTAATGAGCAAACAATGACCATTTCCACTCCAGTTTAATATATGCCATAGTAATGCTTATTATTTCGAATGAAGGAATGTATCTCTGATAAATGTATGATGTATGGAATTTAATTAATTTTTATTTCAAGTCTAATTTTCATTAATTAATCATTGGAATCCATTTTACTCATTTTTATTGTATTGGGAGAAGATTTGGTGCATTTTCCCCAAGGGTAGAAATTGTGACTTGGGAGTTGTTTTGGAAAGAGTCATAACAAAATGTATAAAATGAATCATGATGCATATGAGAATTTAAAAATTTACCTTAGACATACCCATCCTATTTTCATAAATTTAAGTGACTTTGCGATCATTTGTGAAGCCATTTCTGGCAATTACCTAGGGGGAATTGGAGCCCCAATTTGCTAGTAAAGACTCCTACTTTGAACAGAACATTAAACAAGTTTGCAGAAGTAATTGGGAGGTCAAAAAACATACATGAGAATTATATTTAAGTTATATTATCATTAAGGTACCTTCATTTGTGTCAATTTGGAGGTCTACACATCAAAACTAGTTAAGGTCAAAATTGGGGAAAAAGTGAAAAAATTGGTCATTTAATAAAATTCCAAAAAATGGACATTACAGTGGTATCAAAGCATGATATTGGCACCTGATTTGTTATTATATTTATTAGAAAAATAATTCAGGGACCACAATTATATATTGAAATCCAAAAGTTCTTTTGTTGAAGAGGAAAAAAAAAGTAGGAGAATAAGACAATTTTTTGGAAACTATGACTAGGCATGAAAAGAGAACCTCATATGATGGTGAGGAGATAATAAAAAGAATGGAACATATATTTGAAGAAATGAACAATAATATTATGAAATGATTTTAATTTTTGGCTATCCAAAGTTGGGAAAAATATATTGATTTTAAGAAAACCAAGGGGAAAAATGCATCAGTTTGCTTGAAGGAGCAAAAGGAGGAGACCCATGAACCACCTAGTTCTAAAATAGGTGGAGTAGAAGAATTAGTACATGAATATGATCAAAATTAACTCCAAAGTGACTTTGAAAAATAGGAAGAGACATCACATGAGTATGAAGAAGTTTTTATTGAAAATACTGAAGATAATTTTGAGACAAATGCTACATTGGAAATGAAACAAAGAGAATATATTGATGGATGCTTGAACTATGAAGGAGTACCTACTGATGGGTTCTCACAAATATATGTTGGTGACATAGAGACCAAATTTCAAAATGTTTCTGCAAGACAAAATTCCATTAAACATGAAAATGAATACCTTGTAGCAGTTGAAGAAGAAACAAGATCAACTTCCCCATCACCACTTGAGCTTCATGAATTTGGTCCAAGCAAGAAGGAAGAAGGTGAGGAGGTTCATTTTCAAAAGCCTAATTTTCTTGAAGGGTCCTTAAATATGAATGAAAATAATATCCAGTAGGCCCTTAGAATACTCCATGACACTCAAGCATTGGTATCAAATTCTTGTTGGAGAGCTACTTCCTTGGAGGAGGCATCATTCCTTGAAGACATGGAGAAGATTCAAAAAACAATGTGCAACATAAAAGGTAATTTCATGTCTTTTTATTTTTTATAGAAAAAATGTCATTGAGCTTACTGAATGGTTACATGAATCCTACTTGAATAATACTGAAGTTATTGATAAGCTCACAATTCAAAATGAGCAACTTCTTGAAAAGTTGCAAGACACTTGTTTTTCCTCTGATGTTTCAGATTTTCATAAGGTATATTGCTTGGAGGATTATCATGACATGATGGATCATGAGAAACATGAAAAATTGCAGGTTCTTGATGTTATTGAGGATTATAGTGATGAGATCCAATCACTAGTAATGGTGGAAGAGGAACTTGAGTTGCCTCTTGAAAATGGTTACACAATTTTTGAAGAAGTGCATAATTCCACCACCTTGGAACCAACCCATGAAGAAATTTTTTCATTTTCTAGGGAGGTGAATAATCCTACCCCTATGGATACTTCACATTATGACAATTTTTCACTTACTGATCATGTGGGTGAGTTGGTTCTTTCTCCTACATCCTACACTTCCAAATTTGTCAGCATTCATCCTGATGAAGTATGGGTGAAAGGGTTCTTTTTGATGGTGCCACATGAGGAGTATGGAACTCCTAGATTGAATTTTTATGATGAAATGGTTGGAGCACATTATTATTTACATTTTCAGCATAATCCTTGTTTACATTATGATTATACTCATCTACATGGGTGCACCTATGATGTTCACATGAGTCACTTGGAGACTCATGATTTTCCTTGCTCCTTTCCTAGTATATTTGAATTTGGAGGAAATTCATCCCACACTTGGGTGAAGAGTTATATGATTGCAGAACATCATTATTGGCAGCAACATTCTCTGATGTTACATGATGATATACATATTCATGAGTGTCTTGATGAGACTTCCTTGAGCCACTTTAAGTCTTCATGTTTTCCTTGCTCCTTATTTTGTTCAGATTTGGTGGAGGTTCTCCATTCACTTATTGGATGAAAGAACACATGGATGATTATATTGATGCACATTACATATCATTTGGAGCAAATTATTCTTCACATTTGCAGCATAATTCCTTGTTACTTTCTGATGATGCACATCTACATGGATGCACCTATGATATGCATTTGAGTCACTTGAAGACTCATGGTTTTTATTGCTCAACACTTGATTCATTTGACTTTCGAGGAACTTCATCCAACACTAAGATGAATAGACTTATGATAGGAGAACATTTTTGTTACCAGCCACATACCTTGTTATATATTTATGATTCACTCATTCATGAATGTATGGGTAATACTTCTTTGAGTCATTTGAAGTATCCTTGTTTCTGTTTCTCACTATTTGGATCAAATTTGAGTGGAGATTCTTCATTCACTTCTTGGATGAAAGAATACATGGCTGGATATTTTGATGCATATAAATTTCTTTTGGAGCAGAATTATAGGACATGGGATACTCACCTATGTCATTGGAGCATATTTAATTGGTCACTTGAAGCATGTATGTACTTGGCAAATGGTAGTCTACTCACTGGGATGTATAAGCACTTTCATGATTTCTTGGTGAGGCACCTCCTTAATGTACATTATTATTATGTTGTTATATACTTTTATGATATATAGTATCCACTCATGATGTTTGGAATAATGCATACAAGAAAATGGGATCCATGAATTCTCTTTCCAAATGGTATGGGTTGGAGAGCACTCTTAATTATTGGAGTGTAATGCAAGCAATGGGACCCTGGTATAGTTTTTAGTCCCATTGATTTAAAATTCTTTGGGAAACAAGAAGTATGGGAGATGGATTCCCAACTTAATAATGTGATGTTAATCAGAGTAGTGCAGCAACAAACATGGTGGTTCCTCTCTGAAATATTCATGGAATCTCAAAGAATCAAGGTGGGCAGCTCAGTGGCAACTTCAAAGAATCATACAGAAAGCAGGTTCTTCAAAAACCATGTTTGAAATTGCTGGAAGACAAGAAATATTGGGAAGGGAGGATTTGTAATGTCTCAAATTTTTCATTGGGTCACAATGGAAAAATCACATTTTCCATATTCATGAAAGTTGTAAAATGGATGCTAAAAGTCAAATAATTGCTAAGGTGGAAAATCACTAGTTTCCTAGCTTGGGGGTGGAAGCTTTGAGATTTGGAATAAGGGGGATAATAAATGATGTTTAGAAATTATAAGGGGATAAATATTTAATAATTTATCTTATTAAATAAATACAATAGAAAATTGAAGTGGCAATGGAGCATGAAGACACATGGAGACTATGGGGCCCACACTAGCTAGAATTCCTATGTTAAATGGTATCTTTCTCCTGCAACTTCGAATATATGGGAAGCCTAATGTTTTGGATGGATTATGAGGTTAATATAGTTGTATATATACTTTATAGGTTGAATTTGGGATGAATTGTAACTTACATGGGAGAGGAAGAGCCAAATGGGAGTTTCATGGACACTTGGCTAGATTCCCATTACATTTATGACATCTATGACACCAATGATAGATATTCTATGACATTTATGACACAAGTTAGATATGAAGTATGAAATACTGATATAATGACATGGAAGGAATTAATAGCTCATATTAGAGGTCGAATTTGGGAGTTGTAGAAGGCTAAGATCCTCCTACTCAAATTTGGGAGAAGAGGGAAGGTGAAGGGAGAGGCCACAAGGCATAACATGAGAAGCCACACCAATTAGACTTGGAATTGGTTTATGGATGAATTTGGAACCTTAGAAGACTAATAATTTTTATAAAATACAGGGATCAGTTATGAAAAGAATCTTTTTCTCATTTGTGAAATTGTCATTTGTGAATTGTGAGAGCTAGTGGATGACTAGTTTTCTTGCTTAAGCCAATTTCAAGGGTGAAAGATTCCCATCCTAGTTGGTGTTTATAAAATCCACTCAGGTATTTAACGGATATTTAATTGAGTCTTATTTTTAGGTGTAAGCTACAGGAAATCATGTGGATTCTTCTATTGTAGCACTCTCTCTCAACTATTTCCAGTTTTCACACCATATTCATGCCAATGGAGGGATTGCGCTTTGGGTGAGCTATTGATATCTTTGGGGAAGATTATAATGAAAATTATATTATGTGCTGATGTATATGCTCTGTATTTCATGTTAATAATACTCTCAGGTCGAAATACCCAAAATAATTCATGTAAAAATGTTGAACAATGAAGAAATAGTGTTATTTCCCCACTATCTTGTTGTGAACCATTGTAATGCTGGTGATTTAGAACTGGGAGAGCCTTTAATTGTAAATTTATTATTGTAATCCATAAAATATTATATTTTATTCATTCTTAGAAATTTTAAATTCTAAATTCCCAATATTTGTATGTCAATATGACTTTTAATGAGCAAGCAATGACCATTTCCACTCCATTTTGATATATGCCATGGTAATGCTTATTATTTCGAATGGGGGAATGTATATATAATAAATGTATGATGGATGGAATTTAATTAATGTTTATTTCAAGTCTCAGTTTAATTAATTAAGCATTGGAATCCATTTTACTCATTTTTATTTCATTGGAAGAAGATTTGGTGCATTTTCCCCAAGGGTCGAAATTGTGACTCGGGAGTTGTTTTGGAAAGAGTCATAACAGCCTGTATAAATTGAACCATGATGCATATGAGACTTTAAAAAGTTTTATCACACATACCCATTCTCATTTTAGAAATTCAAGTGACTTTGGTTTCATTTGTGAAGCCATTTCCGACAATTACTCAGGGGGAGTTGGAGCCCCAATTTGCTAGTAAAGACTCCTACTTTGAACAGAATATTAAAAAATTTTGCAGAAGTAATTGGGTGGTAAAAAAATATACATTATCATGATATTTAAGTTATATTATCATTCATGTACCTTCAGAGAAAATTTGGAATCATTTGGGTCAATTTGGAGGTCTAGACATCAAAACTAGTTAAGGTCAAAATTGGGGGAAAAGTGAAAAAATTGGTCATTTAATAAAATTCCAAAAAAAGGAACATTAAAAAATTCATACGTAGTTTGAAAATCAATAGGTAAACCCTATTCTATGTTGATTGTATCTGGGAATATCCTGTCAAATGGGATTTAAGCATGAGTGTTGTTCAGGAATAAACACCCTTGTAACCTAGGGTCTGGGGTTACCAATGTACATCTAAAACTTGCAGACAATCAGCATTAAAGTACAGAAAAGGAATAGGAAGAAATTTTGAACTCACCCTATTAATGACGGTTGATCCAAGCTTTCTCTTATCTCGCTCTACTTCTCTCCAAATCTTTCAGGGATGCACCTCCTTCACCTGCAAAGACCAAATTCTCCAAGCACATCTTATACATGTATATATGACAAGTTAGATGAACAATATATAGAGTGATTAATCAAAGATATTCATTAAACATAATACATGAAAGAGACTAAACACAAAGTTGGAAGAAGAATTCTCTTTATTAACAATAGTGAATGAGATAAGTGTACAACCCAATGCCTAAAACAAGGACTCCTCTGCAACCAAAGGACTCTAAGTTCTGCTGCTCCAAAGACTTCTGAAGATATACCACCAACATAACTTTGCTTTATAAGATTATTTCTATTAATTCACTCCCAAAGGCCTCTATTTATACTTTGGGAACTAGAGCAGTTTCAAAGGTTGAGTAGGTTAATTATTAGGGCTCAACAAATCTCCATTAATCGTGTTTTATTATTTTTAATGTTGAATGGATGTGTCCATGACTATTGATACTGGAAACCAGCGTATGGCACGTGGGTTTATTTAAAGGAAACCCACGTACAAATATATAAGTGGGTTGCAATGAGCATAGTCACATACATTACGCGGGTTGTCAAAGAAGATAGTAGCATATGTAGGTGAGTTGCTGTGGAGATAGTCGCGTATGGCAATCAACATATAGAAAGGTAAAATGGCAAGCTAGTTGGATAGTGAATGAATCTCATGTCATTCCCATCTATAGTGTTTAGGAAACCTTCAATACAAAAGTGTCCTTTTGTGTACCAACATATGAAGTGTCAGCACTCGGATGGAGAAGTGCCATTTGGGTTGATAACAAATGCCCCCTAATGTGTGAGGTCAAAGGGAAGTGATGGCTGAAATACATTATAATCATTATCTTTAAAGAACTCAGAAGTCCAATGGAGCAGAGGTAGTAGTTGAAACAAATACATAATAATGTCATATACAAAGTCATATCTGAGGATGCTATGTTCAATATCCTGGAACACTAGCTCCTTTACAAAATTTGAGTACATCATATAGTACGGGTACAATACCGCGTATATTACAAAGGTGGATCGAAGCCACAATATACAATAATGATGAGTCTTAAAAGATTTGGAATCCATGTAAATAGGTACAACATAGTATTGCGTAACTTAGTCCATAGATAGGGAATTAAGGTCTTCATAAATAATCCCAAAGATCTAGTACAATCCAAGCCATGCGAATAAATGTAGGTTGAAGTAGAACATGGAGTGGATTCAATAGATTGTCAATCAGTAGGTAATAATCAACAACTGAAGCAAAGGAATTCACCAATAATGAAAGTGAATCCTGAGGTACGATCATCAAAACTATAGGTCTTCGTCATCAGGAAGTGTTGATGCGGAACCATACTATGATAAGGAAGGAAATAGATACTCCAAGGGATCACAAGAGTGACTAGGAACTGGGTAAAGGAAGGGAGACACAAGTGATAATAGATACAAAAATGATGGGATTAGGATATAGATCAGGAATTGAGTTAAGTCCTTGAATAGTGAGCATAGCACAAGGATAACCCAAGGTAGCGTTTAACTTTATAGATAGAACAACTAGACTTATCTATCATGTATGAGACATGATCAGATTCCCTAGGAAGAACTGACAAGAGGAGGAGTAAAAACTCGAAGTAATAGCTGAACTAAAAGTGAACACTAAGACATGGGTATCAAAAAAGACAGAGAGTGCTATGTTCAAGGATGACATGTTTCCACTAACTGAAAACCAAGAGAAAGCTTCTTCCTTACCTTCCCTATTAAATTTTAATGAGTCCAAGAAAGTCAACTTGAGTCTCTCTTAATTTTTTAACAAGCTTGAAGAGAAGAGGGAATATTGCTTGATAGTGTCACTGATTTGTGGATTTTTTGAGCCCGAACTAGTACATGCTCAGTGGGTGTTTTCACATTTAGAGATTCTGAAAACTGCAAAGAAGACTCTAGGGGGGTCCTTTTTCATCCAATTTAGTCTCTTGAGGCTGAAAAAGTATAAAACATACCACACAAGAACTCTCTTAACTTCCATAGAAGAAAAGGTGAACCTTTTCGTACTTAGTCATGGAGGTCCAAAAAAGGTTAAATTACCACCTACCCAATGCTCCTTCAAGAGCAGCATATAGATTTAGTTTTATGAGTGTGAAGGAAAGCAAGATCACTTTGAAAGATCCATTTGAGTACGAGAAATGGGGCTTACAACAATAAACTTGATTGTTTGTTCTTAGTGTTTAACGAGCTTGACAAAGACATAAATTACACTCAGAATATTTTTCATGTTTAGGTACAGAGAATGAAAAAGAGAAAACTAAGCTCATACTGGGTGTTCCTTTTCCATAAATTTATTCCCTCAGGTCTGGAAAAGTGATAAACCTATGCCTGAGAATACTCTTCTCAATTCCGTAGAAAAGAGAGTGATATTTTCTCGTATTATTCTACATGGTCCGAGAAAGAGATAACCTACAACCAATGCAGATTCCCATTCACATATTCTTAACAAGCTTGAACGGACAAGTTAACTCGGCAGTTAAGTCTATTTTAAGGAGTCACACATGGGCCTAAATAAACTCGATAAGGGAGGGGAGTCTTATAAAGGGATATCTTGTAAAAAGAGACCAAAATGAGGTTCCATTTGGCATGAAAAATAGCTAAAAATATTCGCCTGTACCTAAGACAGTTGTAGCATGAGTATCGAAAGACAACATAGGTTCTAAATGAGGATACTCATGAGAGGAAAGCCCTATCCATGGAAGAATGATGGTAAAGACAAGGAGCTAATTGTTTAAAATACCATAGTCTGTGGTTAAAATGTTGATTACTAAGTATAAGATGGAGTAGGTATAGATGCAAAATCCATGTGAAATGGCGAAAAACCATCCTATATGAGCAAAAAACACCTTAGAACAATGATAATCTTGTTACAAGGCAAAACGATATGGTATTAGTTTGATGAATTATGAACTATAGGGAAAAAACCCACTTGAGAAATATAATTTCTATAAATAGTTCAAAAACATAAATAAAACTCACCATTTGGATTTTTATCCATAAAAAACAAGTTTTTCACCTCTACCTTTAGTTGCTCGGTGTGGACAATCCAGTGGACCAATTCCAAATCCACAAGTGTCAGGTAATACTACACCCCAAGCTCTTCAATTTGATCCTAGAAAATTTCAAAATTGATCCCTAATTTTATATTTTTGAGTGCCCTCAACAAAGGAACGTTGTGTACACAGGTTTGCTATAGTGAAACTCACGTACACGAATTTTGTACGTGGGTTGCCCAAAAGACAGTCACGTACAGTATGCGACATGCCTAAATAGACAGTCACGCACATTGTGTGAGGTGGATAAAAATCATGTAGGGTCAAATTTTTGAAATTTTACATGAAACTAAAGGATTGCAATGCTTTTTTTACTAGGTTTGAAGATGGTGCTTGAGTGGAAGCAGTGCGAACATGAAGATATGGATCAAGAAGCAATCCAGGATGTCCCCACTATGAATTTTTTACGCTCAAGTGGGTTGTTAAATGTTTTCTATACATCACCTATGCGGGACAATGTCCAGCTGCTAGAGTTCATGATAAATTACTGGGATCATGATTTGGGCATGTTTGACCTTCAAGGTGAGTCCTTGGAGATTACTTCAGAGGATATATATTTCATCACCGGTCTATCATGATGGGGAGCTCCATTCAACTTGGAAGGCACCGGTAGAGGTAGTGACCCTCTAATTGTCCAAAACTACATTGACATATACTGTGCACCAAACACACAAAAGAGGGGGAGTTGCATCCCTATTGTACACATACATGATATTCCTCTATAGGTATTGGCAAGTAACATAGTGAGGGTTGCAGGATCATATTATCTTCACCTTTCTACATGAAACCAGATGAGACTAGCAGTGGATTGTATGCAGGGGGCCCTATATGATTGGTGCTTGGGAGTGATCTCGATTATGAAGAAACGACTCTTTTATTGCAAGAGACGAAGGAGAAAGCATTTTAGATATTATTGCATACTAGTAGCCTTCTTCGAGAGAGAGTACTGAGATTGAGCCCTGCAGTACCCCTACCAGTCCATTCTCCTCGTTAGCCTAGGATGAGTAGATGGGGAGATATCTTCCTCAGCCAGGGAGGTGGTGGCTCAGTGCAGGGTGTATATGATGATGACTTCTACTTTTGATGGGAGTGGCAGTTTCCAGCACTGGAGTAGTTTTCATATGCTGGAATGGATTTTCATGGTGATCCAGACCTTGTCCTCCCTCTAAGAGGAGCATGGGGAGAGTTAGGTAATTTTTTATTTTCAAATTTTAAAATTTTTGTGAATTTTAAAATATAGAGATATATACATATGTATAAGAGTTCTAATCCTATAAACATGCCAAAATGCAGATATTGGACCAGTCTGCCCTGAAGGGAATCCACGCGTGTATGTGTGTCCTGTCTTGCGAGAGGACCAGGGGTTGATTAGGGTTCTTAAGGGGAAGCTAGCTAGGCTTACCCAGAGAGTACCCACCTTACGGATTAAGCATATCCCAGCCATCATGCAGGAGTTTGTGGTTGGAGTACCACCTATATGGATACACCTTTTGAGGTGTGTAGCTAGAGCAGTATTGGTATACATAGATGTTGTTGAGGCTGCTGAAGCCGAAGAGGCTAAAGAATCCAGAGTATAGGGACACCAGGGGGACCAGGGTTGTCGAAGTGACCAGGGTGGTCCAGCTTAGATCTAGGGAATTTGATGGACTTTGATCCATATTTTGTATATTTTTTGCATATTATACAGTTATTACTGGATTTGAGGATCAGAGACTTGACCTATCTATAGACAGATATTCACACACACACACACACACACACACACACATATATATTGTCGGTTATTTACAAGTGTTTTTCATGTGTATGTTGTATATTTTTATGAAAAATGTGTTAAATGCCAATCCAAGATGTAATTAGCATATGCATCAATTAATGAATTTTGATTCCTTGGAATATGATTGAATGTAATGAACTCAAAATGTCTTTCCAATAACCTAACTTGCATAAACTGACGTAATAGAATAGGGTTCCGCAACTGATAAGCTCGTTTGAGATGGGAAACCACCAGTTGAGAGTCCAGTCGGACTTCTAGCTGAGTGATACCATGTGACAAAGCATCCCATAAAAGCTCAATTATAGCCCTATACTCAGCAAAATTATTAGAAACAAGACCAAAGCAAGCGCCTCCTGAGGAAACTAACTGTCCTGAGGGAGAATAAATAACCCATGCCGTTGAAGCTAGATTACAAGTATGGAAACTAGCACCATCAATGAAACCTATGAACCTCTCAGAAGACATCTGAAACAACCAGCAGATGGTATAAAAAAACACAAACCAACAGACTAGTGTACATAAAAATACATACAATAAAATACAAGAAAAAGCGCTAATCCTAAGCATAGTAATTTTTCAGGTAGAGCCCATTTCTAGGCTCAAGCAACTTATTCCCATCAAAATCAATTAATTCATATGCACCCTTCTTTATTACCTATGACACGACATAAGGTCCTAATCACATAGACCTGAACTTTTTGCTCCTAGGGGTTCTTTGTCTTGGTCCCAGAGCAAAACAAGTTCCCCTCAGAGAAAATTCGAGGCTTGACTGACTTATCATATTGCCTTTTGACCCTATTTTTGTGAGCTTGCTTTACTATCAGCGCATCTCTATGCTATTCATAAAGATGTTCTAAATGTACTGTTACCACCTAATTTGTACTTAGCGGTTTCTTATCAAGTGATCCTGGTGAACCGGACAAGGATAACTTGTTCGGACTTTAGAAGACCTTTGGAAGTACTTCTGGGAAGTGCTTGTTGTACTATATCACATGTTCATACCCCATGGGGGAATTGTAATAAATGTTTTAGCATGATAGTGTCTATAAAAGACTCAGTCTCTTGGACTTTATTTGTTAATCCGATCAGCGCAGGGTGTTTTTTCCCTTGGTTATTATTGGTTGTTGAATAAATGATTGATAATTTCTGAGTTTTTCATTGCATACCTCCAAAGTTGGGGTGTTTGGCTTGGAATTTAGGCCTATTGAGGCTATTATATTATATGTGTCAATGTATAAACATGCTAGGCATCATGGTCGAGTCATATGAACATGTCTAAGTCTCCCTCGGTTTTTTCAATTTTTCATTGTTTTTTATTAAAATTTAAATTTTCCAAAACTTAGGCTATTTTTTTAATAGTTTAATTGGAAAAATTGGTTTTCTAATAAAAGTGGGCCAAATAATCAGTTTCAGTCATGTAGGTGCTCATTTTCAAGCTAAGAGCACCATGTAAACCCATGGACTCACTATTTTCACGTTTTGAGTGATTTTCCATCACTCGGGTCAGAAAACCCCAAAAAATCAATTATTGATTATTTTAATTAATAAATTGACGAATAATGGAGCAAATCCAAAATCCTAGATCAGTGGATTCTCAGCCAATTTGATTGAAATCAGCCAGATCTGAACCAGATTGATTGGATATGACAAATCCTTGACCGAAGGAGGTGATCTGGATAGATCCATGGTTGATCTTCAGCAAATTTTATGGGGAATTGTTCCCTTTCTCTCTCCTCCACACGTGTGGGCTCCCTTCAAAGCTCTGTGGACTGATGTGTCAGTTTATGGGTTGATGGGTAAGCTCAATCAGCCCTTTGATTGACAAGTAGGCTCATTTCGACTTCATATCAGCATTGATTGACTCTCCCTCAGCTGCAGTGGTCTATATCCTTGGGATTTGTGCCCCCCCGGGCTGGATCTCTTGGTTTTTGTATAAATAAAGCACAAGATGCCTCTTCCAATCTAGTTAGAGCTGGATTGAGGAGATTTTTCCATTGTAATACTGCTATATTTTGTCAATAAAGAATCTTTGGAGGCTATACCGTGTAGTACATGTGTTTGTGTGGATTCTCAGTGTTATGCTACTAATGCGGTAACTGCAATTTCTTTCCAATTTTTATGCTGCTTTCATTTTCTGGCTTTAAGGATTCGGTTGAATCAAGTAAGGGTGTAAACTAGGCAAGTTAGAGTGATTTCTCTTATTTATTCATATGATGTATGCTCAAGAATTTCAGTTATATTCTTAAATAATATTATTTTTGCATGATCTTTCATTTTTGTTGCTTTATACATCTATATCCAAATATCACGAGGTGTTGTGCAGGCTTGTGTTATCTAGTTCCAGGTTCCTGATTGGATGAAGGTGTGGATCAAGATTGGTGCCATTCCTTATCCAATAATCTCAAGACTCTATCCCTGAGCGCTCCATAAAAGGGCCTCCTTTCAGCTTGCTCCATTCAAGCAACGAGCCGACCTACTCTCCTCTTCTTCTCATTTCTTTAAAAGCATCAATCTTCCAGTTACCTGTCTCTCCCTCTTATGATCAGATATAGTTCTAAGAATTGAATATATATTGTTAGATCTATTTCATAGGAGTCTTGTTGCTTAAATCTGTAATTTCATAAAGAATATCATTTCATAAAGATAGATCTAGGTGTAGGAATTACCTTTTTTGCAAGTAGCTAAATCATAGATCTAAAACTTGCTCATAAGGTAGTTTCTTTTTTTTTCTTCTTTAAAGATTTAAATTCTACAACTAAAGTGCATATCTCATTGGCTTCCCAAAAAGCAAGCCAAGATCCCAAGGAAAGCTTTCTTTCCTTGGTTCCTTTTGCAAAACTAGATTAGCCCCTTTTAACAATTTTTTACTTAGGTTTTTTTCAGTAACTAGCATGGTGACCCAAAACACTTTTAAAGTGTGTTTGGGCACATTTGATTTTAATTGCTCGTTGTTTTTTAGCAGGTCTAACAAAAAAGAGAAGGATAATCTGCCCATTTTCCGACTCTTGGACGAACCAGAGCTTCCTAGAAGCTTCCCCCACCGCTATGTTTTGAATTTAGCTTGTTACAAGATGGTTGTAAGCCTTTGGATCCCAGATAACAAGGACCAAAGTGCATCAATTTTAATTTTCTGATATTGTAAATCGCTGCTAATTGTTGTCCGTCGATTGCACACCAGCAGCAGAAATATTTCGAAAGCTGTCTCCTCACTTGAGAAAGTGGGAGAGGTGTGACCTTGGGGGCAAGCACAGAGCTAGGTACTGTCACCTACTCCTAGCTCCTTCATTTAGGCTAACTCCTAATGAAGCCAAGGGGGGTGGTCCCTAACAAAGAGTTTTCTATGGCTCAATGTTTAAGTTAATTTTTAGATGTTTCAGATGCGGATGGGTGTTGTTTAGGAGTTATTGTGATTTAAGATGATTAATGTGATGAATTTAACACAATACAAAGCAATCCACTTCGCTATCACCGGAATTGAAATATAGACAAATATTTGATAGCTTCACGAAATAGATAAAGCATTCACAGATATGATTTATAATCAAACATTCGATGGACAAATGGACTAGATTATCAACAATGCTAAAAGATGGGACCAATGCCTATGGAGTCAACTTATCAGAGATGCTTTGAGTGTAAACATGTGAATCCCAAAAATATGTCAGTGAATGTTAGGTTTTGTAAGTGCTCTTGGTAAGTTTTAAGAGTTTTTTGTTTGTGATCTTCACTTATGGTGGCTGGATGTCCCAACCGGTAATACCTTCAGTGGCTCCGTTCGAAGACATGATGGACCTGTCTGGGGTCAAAGGTAAGTGTTCAATAAATTAACAACAAGTGCCCAGATTAGGTAGCCCGATGCCCACACTTGGAATTTGCCCACATGCCTTGGTATTTATCGAACAACGCCGGTGCGTTGGTTACGGGGAAAAGTTTTAGTTAAGTTCCTCTCGTGGGGTTTAAAGATCCAATGTCGTTTCTGGGTATTTCGATCGAAGATCCGTCAGAGCATACTCCGGAAAAGGGGGAAGGGGGTTAATTAATTAATGGGATGTGAGTTGCGAATTTTATTAAGTTAATTAATTAAAACTCTCCGACAGAGAGGGCTCTTGACCTCGTCTTATGACAGTGGTTCAAGAGACTTAGTTAATCTATATGCTTGATGCAAGGATATGCAGTGGGAATGCTCTCCGATAGAGAGTGCTCTTGACTTGGATTACAGAAATTTCAAGAGACTTTCAAGATTAATTGATTAACTTATTAAACAATGAAAAGACAACTCTCTGATAGAGAGCACTCTTGATCTACCTTATGGTGTGATTCAAGAGATTTGCACAGTTGATTTACTTGAAATGGTAGACAATTTAAAACAGAGTAATCAACTTAATTAATTATCTAGAAGTGATGAATCAACAATCAGTGATCTAAGCATGAGATATAATCAATGATGAAAACAAGAACTAATCTAAGCATACACACAACACAAGCCTCCCCAAATGGGGGAGAATAAGAGTGGGGACTTAAAAACCCCACTCAAACACAATATTTTTTATTAAACTTTATACAAAGTGCCTTAAGGATTTTAATCCTTGAAAGGACTTTTCAAATGAAAGCAAAATCACTCTACTTAATATTAGGACTTGTGTAAAAAAGGAGAGTACTTTTACTTTTACTTTTAACTTTTCTCAAAACTTTTCAAAATAAAAGGGAAGAGGAAGTTTGAAAGAGAGAGAAAGAGCAAAGTGAAAAGAGGGCTGAAACAAAGGAAGATGAGGGAAAGAAGGCAAGAAAACGAAAGGAGGGTCAAAACCAAAGAAGGGGAAAAAAGGGGCAGCCAACTATGAAGCTAAAGGAAGACAAAAATTTAAGAAAACAGGACGATGAAAGAGAAAACAAATGGCTGTCATAAAAAATGAAAAACATGACAGCGAACAAAAAGTGGACAAAAAGGCCACAAACAAGGTTGAAGAGGGCCCAAAAACTAGGGCAAAAAAGGGGCAAAAAGGAAGGAAAACTAGGGCATGCTAGGGCTGTCCAAAATGGAGAAAAGGGGGCTGTAAAACAGTAAAAAAAAGGGCAGCGAACAGTCAAAAAAGGGCTGTCCACAAGGAGGAAAAAGAGATCTGTCCAAAGCATGAGAAAAGGGGTGAAAACTAGGTAAAATGAGGGCTGTCCAAAGAGAAGAAAGAGGGATGCAAAGCTGAGTGAAAAGAGGGCAGCGATGAAGGAACGATAAGAAGGGGAAAAACCAAGCAAGGAGGAAAAGACTAGCAAGCAAGAAAAACAAGGGGATCAAGGAGCAAAGAGAGAACTAGAAGAGGGAAACTTGGTAACCAAGAAAGTATTTGAAATTATGGATGGAACCCAAGAGAGAGAGCTAGACTCCCAGCTTTCTTTTTGTATTTTGAAGAAGAATATCTTTGTAGGTATTGCAATGAAAGTGTTAGATTAAAAAGGTTGCTTGAAGCCTGGGATAGAAGCAGCTAAGCTCACACACTTCTTCAACTTGTGAAGCCTAAAAACACACTACAACTCAACACAAAACGTGAGATCAAAATACATGCTAGTATGCTAAGAAAATTGAATCATGATCAACATTACGTATATACTGATTACTCATGTCCATCAAAATATTAATCTACTTCACATAAACAATCAAGTTGAACTACAAATGATTGTTCTACTGTGCCAACAATGGCCCTCTTGAGCTAACAAATAAACAATTTAATCCCACATAAGCATTAAAGAAAATAGGGGTTAGAGACAATATCACCTCAACCAATTGCAAAAAACTACCACATCCAAGAGCTCATGGACCTCCAAAGTCTGATCTTTATTAACAAATTAAAGCAAATGCTCGATACAATTTCTCAGAGTAACTCTGATACAAAAGTCCATGCAAATAGAGCTGAAAGAGCCTCTTTTTAACAAATGAGAGAGTGCTAAAAACCTAAAACCCTAAAACCAACCCTAACCAGCTTAGCCACCTAACAAAGAGCCCAGACCTAAACTGGAGAACCGGGAGTGAGGGGAGGCCTCCACCCAGGCAAGGCGCCCCCACTCCAAACCTGTGCACTGAAAACAAGCCAAGGATGAGGTCACATGTGTGAGTCTGGATGTAGGTAAGCTCATCCTTTAGGTATGGCAGGAGCCTGAGCTAGGTTTGGGAAGCCCACTGATTGTGTAAGCTTCAGTCTTTACCTCGATCAAATCACCGGAACAATGGGATCTCTCCATCTCATCTTTAGCTAGAGATGACATGTCTGATAACTGATAATAAATTAATTGCTCTCTTAATGATGACTGAAGCTGAGTTATGATAACTCTAGTCATCATAAGTGTTCCATGAGATGTCATTTAGCCTTTTATTTTATTAAATTTGGATTAATTTGGAGAGTTTTAGTTTTCTCCAAAATAATCATTTTTTTTAATAAAAATCATTTTTTAATAAAAATCATTTTTTTACTAAAAATCATTTTTTACTCAAAACTGACGTTTTTGAGTAAAAAGGCATTATGTGTCCGATTGCTGATTTGAAAGTTGGTTCTGACTGGCTGGCTGATCAAGAATGATTTTTGGCTTAAGGTTAGAGCCTTCAATCACTGAATTATGAGTCCGGATCACGAACGTGTTTTTTCCATTTTATTTATGGAAAAATTAACCCAAAAAACTTAGGAAAAGTAATTAAAAATAAAAATAAAAAAAATTTCACTGTTCGAAAAAGATTTTTTTGAATTTTTTTTTATGTGCCCAGATGACTTAGGACATGACCATGATCTATCTAAATAATGTCTAGTAGGCTTATAAAACTCAGTTGGGCTCTAATAACCCCCCAAGGCCCAGAATTCAACATTGGGCATTCCAGCTTTGGAGGAAGCGGGAGAAAACCTCATCAATTATACTCGACTGAAGGCAAAGCATAATTGTCAGGGGCAAAAAACTCCCTGGAATACCCTATTTGAGATTCTACGTCTCAGGAGACCGATCCACTCAAAAATATCCTACTAGCACATTTTATTACAAACCCCACGGGGCCATGGTCAAAATTATTCAAATATAAAAGTGACTAGCCAATATTGGCTAGATAAGCAGACGGATCAACTGATACATTGGAATCCAACTTTTAACAAGTCTGTCAACTGGCGGCTCCTCAGGTAACCCAAATTATGGTACAAAAATTTGGATAACACTGACAAAAAGAAAAAGTCTTTTCGAATAGGTTATTTCGAGCCTATTCACCATCTCCCCTGGGGGGATTTGCGTCTGTGTCATTTTTTACTTTTTGTTCATATTTTTTCAATCTAGCATAGTTCTAATCTACAGGGTAGTATACTTTTATTTATAATCATTTCCATATTCGATATCTATTGGTTTCAAAGTAATTTTAATACTTACCCGCGACTTCCCGATTAACCTACAAGAGGAAAGAGATGCGTGGTAGGACTAATTAGAAAATCGGAACTATGTATATTTGATTCCTTTTTCATCAACTATTTCATCAGCTATAATAAAGTTGACCCCTCCTTGATTCCTTTATTGAGATCCACTTGGATCGAAAGAGGTTCCTGGAGGGTTTTCTTTTTAACAAGAACACCTATCTCAAAATTTACTAAAATTGACAAGACTCGAGTGTGTGTGCTCTGCACTTGGCTGCGGTTCATACAATCTGTCAAGATGCATCAAAAGAACTTGAGTGACTAGATTAATTAGTCCTTACCTCCCAAATTGACAAACCATCAGGCAAAAATCCAACGCCTCGAACGAACTATAAGCGGTGGCAAAATACCCAAATGAGTGGGAACAACTGGAAAGTGACCTCGAGGCGCCGATCTCTGTCACACCCTAATGGGTGTGTTATGAACAATACTATTTGAGACTCCATTCCAGCCCACAAACACCTTGCAAATGACCATGAAAGTTTACTTTTGGACATACTCCAAGTACCCCTCGGGTATATCTAGAGTCCCCTTTTCACCTAATTTAACTCATTCACATTCCACACTAATCTAAAATCTACCAAGAGACATTTGTGAAACATTCATTCAAGCGCATGGAAGCACATTATCTTCTCTATTGACTCCATTTAAGGCACTAGTGATTTGTTTCTTTCATTTCTATATATATTGAGTGTCATTACTGTGCTTATCTGCTTAAAATCTTGCATCTTGTTATCTTTTGTTTCCACTGGTTAATTTCAAAACTCCTAAGTAACTCATTCAGTTTAACACCATCACACTAAGTAATTAGCCTTAGTAACTTAATAGGGTCTACCACCCTTGTATTTGTTAGGATTTGAGTCTAAACAGAGGATTCAAGAACAAGGTGACAGCCTTCACTTGAGACTTGCCCCCAAGGACACACTGAGTGGCTTGAAGATTTATGCCACATGACCTAGGTGTGTGAAAGGCGGCAACACTTTTTGGTGCCATTGCCGGGGATAAATATTTTTATTCCCAAGTATGACTTAGCTTAACGTTTTTTTAAACAAATAAAAGGATAAAAACTTTGGATTGATATAGTATTTAAAAAACATAAAAATTAAAACTCAATCCATCTGGAGACTCCACTGTCTAACATCCCTTCAAGAATTTCTACTCGAAGAAACCGTCGACAATTATTCAATCCTCTCCCTGATCCTAAAAGGTTTATTAGGGAAAGATTGAATAGGCAGGATTGTCGTACAAACCTTGAAAATTTAGGAGACCAATCCCTCTCGGATATCCATCACATATTTGTAGAGAGTCATACCTTCCAATCTCAAGAAATGACGGAATTTTACAAACCCCTTGACTTTTCTCAGATAGCAGGTAATCCTCGTGACATTCCAAATGATGCTATCAAGAAGGGATTGGTTTTCATCATTGGTTTTCCCAGGGTACTTAGTAAGGATTGCATATTTGTAGTGGTGGATTGACTCACTAAATTTTATCATTTATTTGTTGTTACTACAACTAAGATAGGTGTTCTTTTTAACAAGAACACCTTTCTTAAAATTTACTAAAATTGACAAGACTCGAGTGTGTATGCTCTGCACTTGGCTGCGGTTTGTACGATCAGTCAAGCTGCATCAAAAGCACTTGAGTGACTAGATTAATTAGTCCTCACCTCCCAAATTGACAAACCATCAGGCAAAAATCCAACGCCTCAAACGAACTATAAGTGGTGGAAAAATACCCAAAGGAGTGGGAACAACTGGAAAGTGACATCGAGGTGCCGATCTCTGTCACACCCTAATGGGTGTGTTATGAACAATAGTATTTGAGACTCCGTTCCATCCCAAAAACACCTTGAAAATGACAGTGAAAGTTTACTTTTGGACATACTCCAAGTACCCCTCGAGTATATCTAGAGTCCCCTTTTCACCTAATTTAACTCATTCACATTTCACACTAATCTAAAATCTACCAAGAGACATTTGTGAAACATTCATTCAAGCGCATGGAAGCACATTATTTTCTCTGTTGACTCCATTTAAGGCACTGGTGATTTGTTTCTTTCATTTCTATATATATTGAGTGTCATTACTATGCTTATCTACTTAAAATCTTGCATCTTGTTATCTTTTGTTTCCACTGGTTAATTTCAAAACTCCTAAGTAACTCATTCAGTTTAACACCATCACACTAAGTAATTAGCCTTAGTAACTTAATAGGGTCTACCACCCTTGGATTTGTTAGGAGTTGAGCCTAAATGGAGGAGTCAAGAACAAGGTGATAGCCTTGACTCGAGACTTTCCCCCAAGGACACACCGAGTGGCTTGAAGATTTATGCCACATGACCTAGGTGTGTGAAAGGTGGCAACACTTTTTGGTGCCATTGCCGGGGATAAATATTTTTATTCCCAAGTATGACTTAGCTTAACTTTTTTCTAAACAACTAAAAGGATAAAAAAATTTGATTGATCTAGTCTTTAAAAAACATAAAAATTAAAAATCAATCCATCTGGCAACTCCACTGTTTAACATCCCTTCAAGAATTTCTACTCGAAGAAACCGTCGACAATTATTTAATCCTCTCCCTGATCCTGAAAGGTTTATTAGGCAAAGATTGAATAGGCAGGATTCTTGTAGAAACCTTGAAAATTTAGGAGACCACTCCCTCTCATATATCCATCACATATTTGTAGAGATTCATAACTTCCAATGTCAAGAAATGACAGAATTTTACAAACCCCTTGACTTTTCTCAGATAGCAGGTAATCCTCGTGACATTCCAAATGATGCTATCAAGAAGGGATTGGTTTTCCCAGGGTACTTAGTAGGGATTGCATATTTGTAGTGGTGGATAGACTCACTAAATTTTATCATTTATTTGTT
Organism: Pseudotsuga menziesii; assembly: GCA_001517045.1. Classification (NCBI taxonomy): domain Eukaryota; kingdom Viridiplantae; phylum Streptophyta; class Pinopsida; order Pinales; family Pinaceae; genus Pseudotsuga; species Pseudotsuga menziesii. The sequence goes on along the minus strand of LPNX011033635.1, from coordinate 73,360 downwards.
GTTACTACCACTCTAACTTCTGCACAAGTGGTTGAACTATTCTTTAACTAATTTTTCATATTGCATGGGCTTCCCAAGAGCATTGTTAGTGACACAAATAACATAATTTTTAGTCCATTTTTGCAAGAAATATTCAAAATGGTGGGGCCAAATTTGACACCTAGCACAAGATATCATCCAAAAATTTATGTCTAAATAGACAGGGTTAATCAAAGGTTGGAAGGATACTTGAGGAAGTATGTTAGTGGGAAGCAAAACACATGGATAAATGGCTGCATTTGGGTGAGCTTTGCTACAATGCTACTTTTAATATGTCTATTGGGATGTATCCTTTCAAATAACTTTATGGTTATGATGCATACACCTTTATTGAACACATTTTTGGTGATAGTAGAAATCCAAAGGCTAAGGATTGGATTGAAGAAAGGCAAGAAATTTTGAAGGTTTTGAAAGATAACTTGCAGGTTTCCCAAAATAAACAAAAACAATATGCAAACCAACATAGAGTGGAGAGGAACTTCCAAGTGAATGAATTGGTATGTTTTAGGTTGCATCCCTAAAAACAAACCACCAAAAAGGGTAAATTTTTAGAAAAACTAAAACCAAGTTTTTATATTCCCTACAAAGTGATTCGAAGTATTGGAGAAGTGACCTATGAAATATTGGAGCTTCCCATAGGAAGTAAAAATCATAATGTATTTCATGTTTCATGTCTAAAGAGGGTTATAGGACAGCATAACTTAGTTTTAGATACATTACCTCCCTCGTATGATCAAGTACAACGTGTTCTCATTTAGGACAAAATATTGAAAACAAGGGAAAGAAGGTTAAGGAGAAGAACAACAATAGAATACTTGGTACAATGGAAGGATTTTCCTAGTGAGGAATCCAATTGAAAAGATGAAAAAAATTTGCAGCATCCAAACTTGGAATTGCTTGAGGATAGGAAATATTTGGTGGGGAGTATTGGGTGGGGAGGACTGTCATGTCCCCATCCTAATGAGACTACTAGTTATCAATGTTTCACCCACCTACTAGTTCCCTACATTGGGGAGGAGGCATTAAATCTTTCAATAAGGGAGATATAAGACCCAAGAGAAACTTAGTTTACAATACACACATTACTTTTAGTCATAAAAATAATAAATATAGATAAAATAAAGTGGAATCTCTTCATGAATACATTTGGAGGTTCATGGAGACCTTGGGTGGCTAGATTCGTCCTTACATATGTCATGAATTAACCCCAAATTTAAAATTATGAGTAATGGGACATTATTGGAAGGTGAAAAGGTTCCAGGTAACATGTCATGAGCCTAAGGATTGAAATAGGTGAAGAGGAATAGCTCCCCATGGAAAATTAAGAGACTAGGAAGAAACTATGTGCCACTTGGAGAGAGATTCCCCGCGTTTTATGACAACAATGATGGAAGATTCTATGATAAAATAAGACCTGATTGTAGAGTGTTGGAGACATTTACCACCATACACACTCTTTTTGGTCAAATTGGCCTAGTTAAACCACTATACTAAGTATTATTGACATAAATTGACGACGGTGGAGCATTAATTGACATCATCTAGTCACACCCACACCTACCTTCAGTCAAGGAGGCTAACTGGAGCACTCTGGGGGTGATACGACTGATATTAATGCACATAATTGCTAACTAATGGTTACAATCAGTTAACAGGGCAGTGAAGGCACCTCCTTTCATTTAATTGATTAGTTAATGATTAGTTAATGAACTGGAGTTAACAGGGGCACCTCCACCAACTTTTGATGTTCCGTTCAACTTCAGTTAACCTCATCGGGATTCATTGGAGTCATTGAAGTGCTAGCACTTGATGTTTGGCTTGCTATGACATGTGTCTGATCTCTTTTAGTTGATACTTAGTCATTTATTGCACTTCGACTTTAGTTAGGGCTCAGTTGAGTCAATTAGGGTTTTGATCAGTGGTTAACTGGAGTGTTGACTATGGCTTACATTTAGTTAAGCTAGACTCACTCATTAAATTTGAATGACCACCTTGAGGATTTAAATTTATTATTCATTCATGCTTGTAGCATGACATTGTATTGTATTATCATTCTTTCATATGATTATACAGAGCGACTACTCATTCTATAGACCGATTACACCATTTCATGAGTTATTTGCTAATTAATCTTTGATGAGATTGATGTTTAGTCCCTAGATCAATGTGTAATATTAATATGGTATCAGAGCTCATGGTAGGACAAAGCTCTATCTCTCAAAAACAAGCTTTTTGACAGATTTCTGCATGAAAATTGAGCAATAGCTCAAAACTCCAGCATTGCACCAGAAGCCAAGGCTTACCACTTAATACCCCAAGTAAAGAACTTGTTGATCAAGCTTGCTTGATTGACTATGTTGGGTGTGATGAAATCCTAAAATGTGTATGCTGTCTGACTTTACATTGCCCATTCTGTTTTGATTTTTAGGTTTTCTACAGGTGAAGCATTCACTCCAGCAGATCCAGATGGCCTCCTCAATAGATCTTTTGACTCCATACAATTTCCACTCATGGAAAGGTGATATGCATATTCAGCTGCACCTTAGAGGATTCTTTAGAGTCACCATGGACACTGAATATGAGCCCGATTCAGCCATAGAAAAATCAAGATTCTTGAACAAGAAGGATGAAGCCTTCAGTTTCTTGTGCCTCTCTATTTCCCGGGATCTTCTTTTCCATCTTGCGGGATTAAAGACTCCAAAATAAATATGGGAAAAATTGGAAAATCTATATGGAAAGCATGATGAATTGAGGGTTTACCATCTTGAAAATGAATTAATGTCTCTCCAGCCCTCCAATTTCAATACTCTGAATGAATTTTTCACAAAGTTCAAGCATATTGTTTTACTCTTGAAGCAATGCAAAGTGGAGAAGGAGGATGATCAGATCATCCACTCCATAATCTCCAATCTTGGGGCTGATTATTTAGTTTTTGTTTCTACATTTTGTGCAAGGAATCTCACAACCCATGGATGGAAGATGCCTACACTCAATGCCTTCATTGAATCCCTGACAAGTGAACATGACAAGCTTGTCCAGATGGGGATCATCAGATCTTCCTGTGATCAAGCCCTCCATGTCTTGGGGCCCAAAGATATGAAGGGTAAAGGTAAGCAACAGAAGAACCCAAAAGATAAATTTGATTCTCCTAAACCTAGAGTTGAAAACCAGCAGCATGATGAGTCTTTCAGCTCAAGGAAGAACAAAGGAAAAGGGTACCATGGAAAGGAAAAAGTCAAGTGTTATTATTGCGAGAAGCGATTCCACCCTAAACATGCTTGCATGAAGAAGAATCTTGATGAAGCAACCTCTCTCCTTGAGAAAAATCACATCAATCTTCTGGAGAGCTTTCGGAGGAGAGATCAGCAATATCGGGAACCATAGCATGAAAAAGGTCATGCCCTCATGGAAAGCACTTCAAAGTTCAAAGCAATATTGATTGATTCTGGAGATTCAAACCACATGATGGCTGAAAGAGACTCATTTTCATCCTTGGATACTAGAAAATCCATCCCCATCCACATGGGAGATGACTCCACCATCATTTCAGAAGGACAAGGTATTGTTGATCTTGAAAATGGATTTTTTTCAAATGTTTTGTATGTACCATCTCTGGCATCAAATATCCTTAGTATCTATCAGATGACACATACAGGAGTGCCTAAGAGAGTTTATTTCAGCCCAAATGATGTTGAGATAACAGAAATTGCTTTCGGGAAACTCATTGCTAAAGGCCTTGCAAGCCATCATGTAAAAGCCTATGAGTTCTCTCACTTTGTTGCGGATGCAAATCCCACTGCTCTGATAACTCATGGAAAGGAGGTTAGTAGGCTGTGGCATGAGAGTTTTGGCCATATTAATTTAAAATATTTTCAGCAATTATAGAAAAACTCCATATTTGAAGGAAACCACAGGAATTTGAAAGGGCTGTGTGATTGGAAAACACCCTGAGCACAAGTTCGATCGGGGGAAGGCAAACTGAGCTACATGCATATTGGGGCTGATACATTCTGATATCAGTGGTCCAATTCCTGTCATATACATGAATGGATCAAGGTATCTTCTTACTTTTATTGATGATTTTTCAAGGTAGAAATGGGTCTTCTTTCTCAAAAAGAAGTTTGAAGTATGTGAAAAAATTTCTGAATTGAAGGCCTTGATTGAAAATGCCTCTGGGATTAAGATCAAGATCTTGATATCTAATAATGGAGGGGAGTATGTCAATAATTATTTTCTGTACATATTCTCCCAAAGTGTTATTCGGGTCCAACATTCAATTCCCTACACTCCCTAACAGAACGGAGTAGCGGAAAGGAAGAATCGGTCTCTCAAGGAGATGACCACCTGTATGTTGGAATCCAAGAATCTTGCTGCAAATTTTTGGGTTGAGGCCATGCATGCTGTAGAATGCATTTATACTAGGTTTCCACAATAATACATGAAAGGGAAGACCCCTTTCAAGGCATACTTTGGACACAAGCCGAATGTGTCAAACCTGTGGATGTTTGGGTCCACTGCATGGGACCAGATTCCACTTGATAAAAGAAGGGCTTTGCAACTGCATAGTGTATAATGTATCTTTATTGGGTATCCTTATGAATATAAAGGTTTCAATTTGGTGGATATCAAGAACAAACATATCATCATTGAGAGAAGTGTCAACTTCGATGAGCCTCTTCAGGAGGTCGAACTAGTGAAGGAGAAAACTGTTGAACTTCCTTCCGATTCTACTGAATATTTGGATCATGAAATTGGGGGTGATGAACCTGATTTGGATCCTATGATTTCTGATGTCAGTGTGAAAAAATCATCAGATTTTGAATCAGAACCTGAAAGTGCAAAATCATCTTCCTACATGCGCTTGACAAACACTCTCCTCTGTAGGAGACCACATTGGAAATCCGGATGATCCAAGGAGAACCCAGTGTGATTTCCAAAGAGCAGGTATTGCGCTCTCTTGTACTGATAATTTTCTGTCCAAAACTTTCTATTTGATGATTATTTTAGATCCAAAATCCTACTATCATTCTCTAAAGGATCCTACATGGCAAGTTTCCATGGATGAAGAGATGAATTCTCTTCAGAAAAACACTACTTGGGAGCTAGTTTCTCTTCCTCCGGGAAGGAAATTGGTTCAATGCAAGTGGGTGTTTCAGATGAAGGTTGATGCTGATGGAAGAACCTGCAAATATAAGTCAATTCTGGTGGCAAAAGGTTTCTCTCGGGTCCAAGGTGTGGACTACCATGACACCTTTGCACTGGTTGCAAAAATGGACTCCATCCGCATTGTTATGGCAATTTCAGCATCCAAGCACCGGGGAGTGCATCACATGGATGTTAAGTCAGCCTTTCTGAATGGAGATATTCATGAGTATATATACATGAATCAGCTTTAGGGATACATCACTAATCCATCTTTGGTTTTCAAGCTAAAGAAGTCACTATACGGCTTAAAACAGACCCCAAGAGATTGGTATTCCAAGATGGATGCCTTCCTTCTCTCGCAAAACTTTCAAAGGTGTAGATCAAAACCAAATGTGTATTTACAGTAGTATGATGGTAATATAATTATTATTTTTTTATATGTTGATTAATTATTGATCACAGGTAGCACAGTTGCCTCCATTTCAGCCATCAAAACTGCTCTCCACAATCCCTTTGAAATGAGTGATTTGGGGCTTCTAAAACAATTTTTGGGGCTCGAAATTGAGCAAAATTATGTTGGGATTATGGTCAATAAATCCAAATAAATTTCATACCTATTATTCAAGTTTAACATGGCTGATTTTAGGCCTACACCATTCCCTTTCCTTTAAGGGATCAACCTTGAAGAAGGAAAAAGCACACCTCCCATGGACTGCACTATCTATCGACAACTGATTGGTAGCTTGTTGTAATTGACACATTCCTGGCCTGATATGTGTTATGCCATGAATGTTGTATTTGTTACAGGTATAAACTAACTGAGAGGGGGGGGGGTGAATCAGTTAGTCAATATTTTTCACCCAAAACACTTCTTTTAACTTAGAATCAATAAACTTTATGGCAGTCAATCTTTACTATGATTTCAGAGTTATAGACATAAAAAAGAATGCATAAAAAAGCATTAAATCACAACATTTAATCACATATATGATACACAGATATTTTCACGAGGAAACCCATAAGGGAAAAACCTCTTCTTCTTATGATGTCAAAGGCTTCAATGGCTATACATTACTTCTTATTTGAGCACCGACTCAAAGAGGCTGCAACCTCTAAATGCAAGCACCAACTCTCACTGTAACCCAGCACCAACCGGGTGGAAGCACCAACTTCCAGTTTAACCCAGCACCAACTGGGTGAAGACACCAATATTCAATTTCTACAAGCACCCACTTGCGGACAGAGACATAAAGTCTCCCCTAGCACCTCCCTACCTCCCTTATTTCCTAGACTTTCCAATAGAATCAAAATGAAACAATACAGATATGTCTCTGCTTACCAAACCACTCTGCTCTATTCAACATCGTCTCTCTGTTTCTATGTTCTGTTCAACTGTTCAGCACATTCTTCTGTTCCTCTTCTCTACTGCTCTGCTCATTCAGTATCATTTTACAGCACTGATCTCTTAACACTCTGCACACCGTTACTCTCCTCAAACAACTCTCCCTCTTTTTTTTTTTTTATCTGCTTGCTACAATATATATATATATATATATATATATATATATATATATTTCAGTCGATTCACATTCTCTCCGTTCATTACAGAAACGGTTATGGACTCTTCATGTACCATCTAATTGCAAAATAGTTAATAGATTTTTGACTGTCAAGACTCTCAACGTCTCGAATGCTCATCTGTGCAAAAAAATGATTCACATTCCATGAATGCCATAGATTTTAGAAGTCTCTAACTAAAAACCACTTAAGTCCTTCGAATACCCAACTTATCTGACTCTCTGCATTCCATGAATAGTCATCAATTGCTTGAATGCATTTTAAATGTTTAAATCGGAAGATAATTTGCTTATTCTCCCGCTGTTGTGGAAAGATAATCAGCTTCAGTATTAATATTCTTCTCCAATGCATTTTCCTTAGTCGGCTGATTGTTTGGTTTCACATCGGAACATTTTGTTCTTTCATTCTCCACCATTGTGGCTCCTCAACGAGCTAACGACCCACCATATAAATTTTCTTTTTGTCAATGTTTTATGCTGACCGCGAAACTCGCAGTCTGATGGTCTTCCGTCATTGTGGCTATGAATAGGACTATTCTCCCGTAGTCTTTCATTCTTCCGCTCACCGATATGTTTTGTTTGCCGCAGATCCCATAGTATTTTCGTCTTCTCGTTGCGGCTGTGAATAGGACTATTCTTCCATAGTCTTTTGTTCTTCCGCTCGCTGATATGTTTGTTTGCCGCAGAGACCATAGTATTTCCGTCTTCCACCATTGCTGCTATGAATAGGGCTATTCTTCCATAGTATTTTGTTCTTCCGCTCGCCGATATGTTTGTTTTCCGTGGAGCCCGTAGTCTTCTCGTCTCCTGCCATTGCGGTTACGTAATGCGCTAACCATCCGATTCATAGAGTTTTCGATGCCGATAGATCTAATGATATCACAGACCTCATTGTCTGTCTGAAGCTTGCCGTTGTTTCTATTAATAAAGTCCATTCGTTCCATGTGCTTCAAAGTTTGAAAGAATGGCAACATCTTGGCCTGCGTGCCTGCCTTTTTTTCAGTAGATTGCCACATCCATTTGACATCAGTTCCCCTTCTCTTTATAGAATATTTCCATCAATGACAATACACTAAAACTTTAATACTGAGTACTTGCCACCATCTACTAGTCCTGAACACACCACTCTGAAAGATATTCCAACAATATACCCCTTTGACATTGATGGCAATATCTCATTCAACTGGTCACATTTCTCCCCCTTTGTCATCAAGGGCAAAGGATAAACCTGGGTAGATACGGTATGTCTGATGACTAGTCTCCCCCTGACAAGATGCACTAAGAAAAAAAACTACCATTCCATGTTGTAAACAGAAATAAGATATACAATAAGCACAGACTCCCCCTAACACAATGCATGAGTTACTGAGACAAGGACTGAATACCCAGCTTCTGACGCAGATATTCAAACTGAGCTGTGGGTAAAGGCTTAGTAAAAATGTCAGCAATCTGTTCAGTAGAAGGAATATAACGTAACAACATCGCTTGAGTAGCCACTTGTTCGCGCAAGAAATGGTACTTTATGGGAATGTGTTTAGTTTTGGAATGAAGAACAGGGTTCTTGGAAACACTGATAGCACTAGTATTGTCATAGTGAATGGGAATAGGCTCAGAATACTTTACATCTAGATCAGCAAGAGATTGAACCATCCATAAAATTTGAGTACAGCAAGTAGCAGTAGCTATGTACTCTGCCTCAATAGTGGATAAAGAAATGGAACTTTGCTTTTTACTTAGCCAGGCAACCAAAGACTCTCCTAAGAAGAATGCTCCGCCACTTGTACTTTTTCTTTCATCTACACAATTATCCCAATCTACATCTGAATATGTTATTAGCTGAAAGTTCTGATTTCTGGGATACCACAGACCATAAGAGAGCGCACCTTTCAGGTATTTGAATATAGGTTTCACAGCTAGTAGATGACTCTATTTAGGAGAAGCTTGAAACCTTCCTACGATCCCAACAACATGCATGATATCAGGTCTTGATGCAGTAATATATAACATGATTCCTATCATAGACCTGTACATCTTTTGATCCACTTCAGGTGAAGAATCATCTTTGCTCAACTTACAGCCACTGACCATGGGTGTACTCACAGGTGTGGAGTCTTCCATTCAAAACTTCTTTAACATCTCCTTTAGATACTTTTCTTGAGAGAGAAACATACCTTCAGTCTTCTGACAGATTTGAAGACCAAGGAAATAGGACAGCTCACCAATCCTTGACATTTCAAACTCATATTTCATAGAATTAGCAAACCACTGAACATAAAGATTATTAGTACAGCCAAAGATGTTATCATCAACATAAACCAATACACTCACTAAGTCATCACCTTCAATTTTGATATATAAATTGCTGTCCACAGACCCTTTCTTGAAGCCTTTGTCTTGTAGATATTTGTCCAGTCTGTCATACCATGCTCTAGGTGCTTGCTTCAACCCATACAAAGACTTTTTCATCTTGCATACATAGTCAGATTTATATGTGAGTAAAAAGCCTGCAGGTTGCTCCACATACACTTCTTCTTCTAAATTTCCATTGAGAAATGCTGACTTGACATCCATCTGGTATACTCTAAATCGTTTGTAACAAGCATAGGCTAGAAAAATTCTGATAGCCTCCATTCTTTCCACTGGAGAAAATGTTTCATCGAAGTCTTGTCCTTCAATATGAGCATAACCTTTGCAAACCAGTCTTGCTTTATTCCTTACAATCTGTCCCTGTTCATTTAATTTATTCTTATATACCCATTTGGATCCAATCACATTCTTGTCTGATGGCCTAGGAACAAGTTCCCAAGTGCTATTCTTTTCAATCTGGTCCAGCTCTTCATTCATGGCTGCTACCCAGTATTTGTCTTTATTGGATTCATTAAAACATTGGGGCTCAATTGTAGAGAGAAGAGCAATATGAGATTGTTCAGATTCTTGCAAAATATTCCTTCTAGTCTGAACACCTTTACTCTCATCACCAATGATTTGGATTTCAGGGTGATTTTTTCTAATCATTCTGGAAGAAGATTGTACAGTGTGTTGTTCAGGTTCAACTTCCTCATACTCTGATTATTCAGATTCTTCCTTCTGGGATTCTTGGACATGTTCTTCTATCTCTTCATTTGTATCTTCCAAACATGAATCTTCATCATTCCTTTGACTGATATTTCCATGCCAATCTTCATCTACTTTCACATCTATGCAATCTACTATTTTACGCAGCCTCTTGTTATAACACCTATAGCCTTTGCTTTCTGTAGCATATCCTAAAAAGATTCCTTCATCTGCTCTGTCATCATACTTGCCCAAATTTTCATCATTATTCTTGATATAGCATTTACTCCCAAAAACTATGAAATGTTTAATGGTTGCAGGTCTTCCAAACCATAAATGATATGGTGTTTTGTCACTGTTTGGTCTCAAATGAGATTTGTTAAGAATGTGCATAGCTGTATGGATAGCTTCCACCCAGAAGCCTTGAGAAATATCGTTTTCCTCCATCATTGATCTGGCCATCTGTTGGATTGTTCTGTTTTGTCTTTCTACCACTCCATTTTGCTGAGGAGTTCCAGCCATTGTATATTCTTTCCTGATGCCATGCTCATCACATAATTCTTTAAACTATCTTGAACTGAACTCTCCTCCTCTGTAAGATCTGATAGCTTTAATCTTTCTTCCAGGCTGATTTTCAGTCAGGGCTTTAAATATATTGAATTTAGCAAATGCTTCAGACTTCTCTTTAAGGAATGCAACCCATGTTAGTCTGGAATAGTCATCAATTATGAGCATGAAATAGTTCTCCTTACATGTACCTTCTTTCCTTGATGGACCACACAGATCCAGATGGACTAGTTGAAGAGGCTTATTTGTGGAGGGAACACTCTTTGACTTAAACTATGTTCTGGTTAACTTCCCCGTCTGACAAGTTTTACACACTTCATCATGTGGTTTAGATATTTCTGGAAAGTCCCTTACTGATGCTCTGTTTTTGAGTTTTATTAAATGATCAAAATGTAGATGTCCCAGTCTTCTGTGCCACAACCAACTTTCATCATATTTGCTGAGATAACACTCTTCTTTTTATTCTTTTAAAATGTAAACATTATTCTCAGCTCTTATTCCTTTGGCAACCAGTTTTCCTGAGGAAACATTTTTAATTTTACAATCTTTAGCAGTGAACAAGACTTCACACCCTTTGTCACACATTTGAATCACACTGAGAAGGTTGTGCTTCAACCCATATAAAAATAACACATCTTGAGCCTTTTCTTTTACCATTGCTAAGACTAACCATTCCCTTTCCTCTGATCTTTCCTGGTGCATCGTTTCCAAATGTTACGTTCCCAGATTTCTGCTCTGACATAGAAATAAAGTTATCTTTATCTCCTGACATATGTTTTGAACATCCACTATCAATGTACCAAGGATTCTTCTGTTTCTGAACTGAGAGCACGAGATTACAATGAGAACTCTCTTTCTTCCTCCATACATTTCGTTCAGCTGTATATTTCATTTTTAGTTCTGTTTTGTTCTCCTTCAAGTTACATTCTGTAGCTTTATGCCCAAAGTTGTGACATATGTAACATTCTATTTCGTTGTATAGAAGATCAAACGGGTTAGTATTTATGTTTTGCGTTCTTCTTTTAATAGCTGATTGAGATACACGACCCATATGATTATACGTTGATTGATGTGTCATCTGTTTTTTATTTGACATCCTTCTCCTAATGTTTATGAAATTGTAAAAACAATTGGCAGCTCTGTGCCCAAAGTTAGAACAACAGAAACAATAACCATTGAAGAAATTAACATACCTAACTCTTGGAGGATTTCTAGAAGAGTAATGTATTGAGTTATGATGCTCATAATTGTAATTCTGATCTGCATACTTGATTCTGTTATATGGCTCTTTTTCATGAACTCCTGACTGTACCGATTTTCTATTTAGATCGGTATTCTCTTGCTTTTTATCACTCTTTGATCGATTTTCATTATTGTCTTTACATGATTCAACATTTACTATTCTGGGGATTTCTTCCTGCTTGCTGTTCTGAAAATTAATCAAGTTTGACGATTCTTTTATTTCTGAATCACTGCTACTTGCACCTTGACCATAGCCTAGACCAAACTTAATCTGAGGTGACCTCTGTCTATTTAGAATGTTATTTAGCTCTTCTGAAGCTTTGATACTAGAGATATTCTGATGATATAAGGCTTGAAATTTTTCTAAATCCTTCTTAACCATTACTACTTCTTTCTCTAGATGTTCACATATGGCTTTACTTTCAGCTAGCTGTTGTTTTAGAGTCTCTTCAATTTTCTTTGCCTCTTCCAACTCTAGCTTTATTAGAGAGATGTCTTTTCCATTGGTTTCATACTAGATTAATAGCTGTTTTTCTTTTCTTTTCTTTATTCTTAGTCTATCAATCTCCTCTAGAGCACTCATCAGCTCTCCCTCCATGTCCACAATGGCATATTCATCATTCATCTATGTACAACTCATCTCTAGATCCTCTATAGCCATAAGCATGAAATCATTCTCTTTGTTTTCATGGGAGGATTCACTTTATGAAGTTTTTGTGGATTCATCATCATCATTCACACGTAGACTTTTCTTCTTGTACTTGTTTTCTTTACTATACCTCTTCTTTAGAAATTTCTCTTCATCTGCAGAACTCTGCTCTTTCCTTATATGAGGGCATTTAGCAGCAAAGTGTCCTATTTTACCACAGTAAAAACATTTGAAAGGCAGTTTGCCTTTGTATTTCCCTGACCCCGTTTTCATTCTTCTCACAAATTTTGCTTCTATTTCATCTACATCTGCCTCTGTACTCTTTTCAGCTTTAAAAGAGGCTTCTCTGGATGGGTTTTGGTCTTTACTAATCCTCATTTCATGGGATGTCAAAATTCCTAGTAATTGGTCAAGAGATAACGTTTTAAGATCACTCATTTCTTCTATAGCTGAGACTTTAGGGTTGAATTTGTTAGGCAGAGATCTCAGGATTTTATGAACAAGGAAGGTATCATCATCACTTATTTTTTCACCAAGAGCTCTCATAGCATTTACTAACTCATCAACTCTCAGGAAAAATTTACTAATACTTTCATCTTCATTCATTTTCAGTTGTTCAAATCTTAGCCTATGAGTCTGCAACTTGGAATCTTTAACTTTCTCATTTCCTTCATAGCTGCTAATACGCTTATCCCACATTTCTTTGGTAGAATCAAGATGCATTACTTTTACAAATTCAGTTTCAGCAAGACCACTCAGAATAGCATTCATTGCTTTTGCATTGAAAGTAAACTCTAGCTTATCATCTTTGGATGCTAGCAAAACGGGTTTTGCATACCCAGTCTCTCCTACTTCCCAAACATCAACACCTAGGGACATTAAGTATGTTCTCATCCTAAATTTCCAGAAAGCAAAATTTTTACCATCAAATATGGGTGCTTTGTTTATTGATCCATCTTGACTAGCCATTTTAACTCTTCAGGATCTACCTTAACCAAAAGGAACGCTGCTCTGATACCAACTGTTACAGGTATAAACTAACTGAGAGGGGGGGGGTGAATCAGTTAGTTAATATTTTTCACCCAAAACAATTCTTTTAACTTATAATCAATAAACTTTATGGCAGTCAATTTTTGCTATGAATTCAGAGTTATAAACATAAGAGCAGATAGCATAAAACACAGCATTCAATCACAACATATATTATACACAAATATTTTCACAAGGAAACCCATAAGGGAAAAACCTCTTCTTCTTATGATGTCAAAGGCTTCAATGGCTGTACATTACTTCTTATTTGAGCACCGACTCAAAGAGGCTGCAACCTTTGAATGCAAGCACCAACTCTCACTGTAACCCAGCACCAACTGGGCTCTCTGCTCCTCTATTCTATTCAACTTTTCAGCACATTCTTCTGTTCCTCTGCTCTACTTCTCTGCTCATTCAGTATCATTTTACCGCACTGATCTCTTAACACTCTGCACACCGTTACTCTCCTCAAACAGCTCTCCCTCTTTTCTTTTTTTTATCTTCTTGCGACAATATCTCTATATCTCTCTCTCTATATATATATATATATATATTTCAGTCGATTCACATTCTCTCCGTTCATTACAGAAACGGTTACGGACTCTTCATGTACCATCTAATTGCAAAACAGTTAATAGATTTTTGACTGTCAAGACTCTCAACGTCTCGAATGATGATCTGTTTCAAAAAATTATTCACATTCCATGAATGCCATAGATTTTAGAAGTATCTAACTGAAAACCGCTTAAGTCCTTTGAATACCCAGCTTATCTGACTCTCTGCATTCCGCGAATAGTCATCAATTGCTTGAATGCGTTTTAAATGTTTAAATTGGAAGATAATTTGCGTATTCTCCCGCCGTTGTGGAAAGATAATCAGCTTCAGTCTTGATATTCTTCTCCGATACATTTTCCTTAGTCGGCTGATTGTTTGGTTTCACGTTGGAACGTTTTGTTCTTTCATTCTCCACCGTTGCGGCTCCTCAATGAGATAATCACACGCCATATAAATTTTCTTTTTTTCAATGTTTTATGCTAACCGTGGATCTCGTAAACTGATGGTCTTCCGCTATTCCAGCTGTGAATTGGACTATTCTCCCATAGTATTTTGTTCTTCTGCTCGCCGATATGTTTTGTTTTCCGTGGAGCCCATAGTATTTCCATCTTTCGCCATTGCGGCTGTGAATAGGACTATTCTTCCGTAGTCTTTTGTTCTTCCACTCGCCGATATGTTTGTTTTCCGCGGAGCCCGTAGTCTTTCTGTCTTCTGCCGTTGCGGCTGTGAATAGGGCTATTCTTCTGTAGTCTTTTGTTATTCTGCTCACTGATATGTTTGTTTGCCACAGATCCCATAGTCTTTCCGTCTCCTGCCATTGCGGCTGCGTAATGTGCTAACCATCCGATTCATAGAGTTTCCGACACTGATAGATCTAATGATATCGTGGACCTCGTTGTTTTTCTAAAGCTCATCGTTGTTGATGTTAATAAATTCCATTCGTTCCATGTGCTGCAAAGTTTGACAGAATGGAAACATCTTGGCCTGCGTGCCTGCCTCTTTTTCAGTAGATTGCCACATCCATTTGACATCAGTTCCCCTTCTCTTTATAGAGGATTGCCATCAATGACAATACACTAAAACTTTAAGACTGAGTACTTGCCACCATCTACTAGTCCTAAACACACCACTCTGAAAGATATTCCAACAGTATCAAGATATATGTAGCAGCCTCATGAGTTTCATTGGAAGGAAGCCAAGAGAATTCTCCTGTATATTCAGGGAACCAGGACCTACGACATTCACTATGTTGCAGACTCTGAGCTAGAGCTGGTTGGATACACAGATTCCGATTGGGAGGGTGATTCTATTGATTGGACATCTACTTCTGGATATGTATTCATGTTTGGTGGTGGCCCCATTTTCTGGTCAAGCAAAAAGCAAGCTTCTATAGCACCATCTTCAGTAGAGGCCGAGTATCAAGGAGGGGTGAATGCTTCCATCCAAGTAGTTTGGTTGCAAGGCATTCTTTCATAGTTTGATCTTGGTAGTACTTTGTCCACTGTCCTCTTTTCTAACAATCAAAGTGCTATTAATATTTCCATAGATCCAGTTACCTGGCAGAGGACCAAGCATGTAGAGATCCACATGCACTATATCAGGGAGCTAGTGCATGATAGGACCATCATTCTGCAATACTGCCCAACTGATTAGCATATTGCAGACATATTCACCAAGAGATTTTCAGAAAAGAAGTTCACTTACCTCCGTTTAATGTTGTGGGTGAGTTCATCAGGGTGATTTAGACTACATTCAGTGTTTAGCTTGAGGGGGGGTTTTTCCCACCAGGTTTTCCCTCTCTTCCTCGCTTAGTTTGTTTTGAGCATTGTTTCAGTTTCAGTATTGTACAAGGTGACCTATGGACTTATTTTTCATGCATTTTTATGCATTTTTTTTTCTAACTCCTCCTGAGTATAGCTTAAGTGGGGGTGTTGGAGACATTTACCACCATACACACTCTTTTTGGTCAAATTGACCTAGTTAAACCACTATCCTAAGTATTATTGACATAAATCGACATCAATGGAGCATTAATTGACATCATCTAGTCACACCCACGCCTACCTTCAGTCAAGGAGGCTAACTTAGCGTTCTCCTACATTCAGGGAGGCTAACTGGAGCACTCCGGGGGTGATATGAGTGATATTAATGTACCTCATTGCTAACTAATGGTTACAATCAGCTAACAGGGCAATGAAGGATCCTCCTTTCATTTAATTTATTATTTAGTGATTAATTAACGAACTGGAGTCAACAAGGGTGCCTCCACCAACTTCTGATGTTTAGTTCAACTTCAATTAACCTCATCGGGGTTCATTGGAGTCATTGAAGAACTAGCACTTGATGGTTGGCTTGCTATGACATGTGTCTGATCTCTTTCAATTGAGACTCAGTAATTTATTGCACTCTGACTTCAGTTAGGGCTCAGTTGAGTCAATTAGGGTTTTGATCAGTGGTTAACTGGAGTGTTGACTATGGCTTACATTCAGTTAAGCTAGAATCACTCATTCAATTCGAATGACCTCCTTAAGGATTCGAATTGCTCATTCATTCATGCTTGTAGCATGACATTGTATTGTATTATCATTCTTTCATCTGATTATTCAGAGTGTCTAGTCATTATGTAGACCAATTACACCATTTCATGAGTTATTTGTTGATTAATCTTTGATGAGACTGATGTTTAGTCCCTAGATCAATGTGCAAGATTAATATAGAGATGATTGTAGAACTATGAAAATATGACATGTCAAGGTTAAAATTATCCTCCAATAGGATAAACTTGGGTTTTGGTAGAAGCAATTCGAATTTGGAGGAATATGGAGGAATGAGGAGAATGATAAGTGTATTATGGGTTAGTAAATGTCAACGATGAGTTGGAGGGATCCTATGGGAGGGAAGTAGACCTTGGAAGACCTTAATAAAGTTATAAAAATACATCATGAGTAAGGAGAATGGATTTTTATCATTTCATAATTTTTCTTTGGAATTTTGGAAAGCACTAGCATGTCCATTGCATGGTGAGTACTCATTCTCCCTACTAGTGAGCCAATTTCAAGGGAGTTGGATCATCATCCAAATTGGTTGTTGGAGATTTCACACTAACCTCTCATTTGGAGCTTAATGGAGTTTTTTTATTTCATATAGGAGGCTTCTACAGTTTGTGTTCCATCTCTCCTCCCATTCTCTAATTCCCTACTTCATTATTCCCATGTTTCCATAGGATGGCGGACTAGTGCGAATGATGGTTGTGCCTTGTTATGTCCAGTTGATACCCAAGAATGGGTGAATGTTTTATGGATCTATAATATGTCTCCCATACTCTCTGTAACTTGAAATTAGCATAAATACATATGCAAAAATGTCCACATTTGGAAGCTATGGTTTGACTAGTTTCCATGTGTTGGTTTCCCATTTCAATAGAGTGGTGTATACAATTTTGATTGAGTATTTGCTCTATTGTTATATGATTTTGAGAGAGTTATTGATATTTTGTTAATGGTATATATTCCTTATGATATGTTCTGAACCATTTCATATACATTTTATTGTTAGACACAATGGCACATTGAGAGGGGGGGGGGGTGAATCAATGCTTCTAAAGCTTAAACCATTTACAACTATGATAATGAAATAATTATAACAGAATGAATGAACATCATCAATCACATACACATGATAGAGATAGACAAATATTCATCCTTATTTGAGCACCTACTTAAAAGAGGTTGCAACCTTTGTTTTAAAAATCCTTCTTATAGAGAGAACCAACCTTTTTTTTACAAAATAATTATTATAGATATCACCAACCCTCATGTTTTCTAGAACCCACTAAAATAACATTCTTCGGCTACAACTGAGTGAAAGCACCAACTTCCACTTGTATAGGCTTTAACTTCCTATTACCACCCTACCACCCTTATTTCCCAGGTTTAAACATGTCCATTATAATATGTAGACAAACAGATATAACAATGCATACCAACTATGTTCTAATTTGCTTCTGGATTTGCTTATGCACCTTGGTTCCCCTCATTGTCTTTGTTCTGGATATTCTTGAAAGATGTCAAAGTCCTCTATCATTCTATAATCCCCACTTTGATGACGATCCATGCACCAAATTCTCTGCCAACAGAGACCATAACCATCCATTCATCATGCACATCCTTTTATACATATTTGTCCTTAAACCATTTACCTATTCATATTGCTAATAGTCCATTTCCGTAACTGATCAAACCAATCAATGCCTTATGACAGAAAATAATTCCAATTGCTAAGTAGTCATGATTTTTTGCAACATATCTTCATCATTTGGATTCTTCCGCAATTGGCATTCTTCAACAAATTAGATTTTATGCACTCCTTATTTCGTAGTTCTAGTTCTGCAGTCTTGGTTCTGCACCAATCAATCTGAAACATTGATCTTCTTTGAGATCTCAGTGACAGCTAATCTAAGAAGAAAATCAGATATTGGATATGTGATTTTCTAGATATCATTCTATGATTTCTTATCTCCTCCTTCCCCACATCCTTCTCCACATGACTTCTTTTGTACTATCAATTTTGTGTGGCCTCTCTAATAACTATTGATTTGAAATCAAACACCTTCTTCTGCACATCTTTTTCCATAAATTCAATCCACATCGTTGAATTCTTTTACAACATTACCGATTTTTTATCTTAGATCCGGTGCAGAATGTGGATCCCAGGTTTTCAACATTTTGTTAAACAACTTCCATACTCTTCTGTTTTCCTCTTTTCGCTTAACCTCTTCCATCTTCCTCTTGCAAAAAATCCTTCCACACCATCGGTTTCTTGTGCACCCTTTCCTGACTGTTGATCTTAGATTCAGTGCAAGATGC
>LPNX011033635.1:27136-38546 GCA_001517045.1 Pseudotsuga menziesii | reverse complement strand
AATTTTTATTTTGTATAGAAAGGTGTGCTTGACATTAATACTATTCTAATACCAATAAATTATTTATATTTTAAAAGTTCTCTTAATTGGAAAATATGATTAGAGTGGAAATAACTTCATGTGATAGAGATATTTTATTGGTAAATCAAAAAGTGTTAAGTAACAAAATTATTATATATATATATATATATATATTTAGATGGTATAGCTTTTAAGAAAATCAGCCAAAAAATTACAAAACTAAACCAATATGTGGTGAAAGCCATCGGGTTTTGAACTCAAGAATCTAAAACACCAATCTTATTTCTTACCAACGTGTCATTATTTGTTGCACATGGCTTGAGTGTCAAAACATTTGTTTCAAATATTCATATTATTTGCCAAAAAGTTATGATGGATTAAATAGTCAAAATAGCCAAGCATTGTTTACATATATTTTGTATTTTTGACTTACCATGAAACTTAATGCAAAGAAAACAGTTACCAAAAAGAATATTACGTTGATTGGTTGAATATTATTTCATTTTAAACTGTAATATTTGGTTTTGACAGGACGACCTTTCATATAAGAAGACGTAAGGTTTGAAAGAAATCATGAGATCTTATGCTACGAGTTCGATGGGAAAGGAGAGAAGATCACTCAGTTATATCCTATTAAATCTTCCAGCCGGGGAAAGAGTTTAAGATCGCTTAAAAAAAGAAGAAGCTTGAGATGGTTGCCACCGGTTCTTAAAATTCAAAGCAACAAAATATATCCATGTCAACTCAATCATTGCCAATTGTCATCAAAGCTGTCAACGCAAAATCTGCCAGAAATTGTAGCGGTTGTCATTGCACTGTTTGAAGAACTATCTCTTCAACTAATTCAATGCCGAGTTACCATTATTATTGGCACCAGTCACTCAATCATCATCAGAACTATGTACATTTGGTGTCAACACAAGATCATTGAACATGGAGATCAAGCTAGCTGTCGGAAGAGGTGGATAAGAAGAGGATTGCAGTGGATTTTGAAAAATATTTAATGTGCCCAGGCCAAAAACATGGATATTCCAACAACCAACGCGCCATAAAAGAAAAAACGATTTCATTTCTATCCTTTATCATTCTATTTTATCTATTTTCAAATTCTTGTTTTTATTGTTAGGGTTAGAACCTGTCTCATATTTTAATTCATGTTTCTGAATATATTTGCAGAGATTATTGGAGAAGGATGCACAGAAGAAAACCCTATCCCAATAAAATGAATTTATGTTTTAACCGGTTACAGAAGATGCGTAGCTAAATAGACAGGCATTTTTTTCGGGCCACATTGTGAGTAAATGGAGACAGATATAAAAAATCCGCCACATGGGTTTTCTCTAGAATGGATCCATTTAGTTTTCCACATGCGGTTTCCTCAGAAAGTGATGGATTATGAGATTTTTTCTAGGTTCTTTGAGCACGATTTTTGCAGTTGCGGCTAGCAAAGAGATGGATTTCTATTTGAACTTTTATCTATGTTTCCTATTTAAGCAGACGGAAGATGAATTGTTAAACGGGGGGGGGCACTCAACTGAGAGATTTCTCTTTTCGAAACAGAAACGCTGTTGCCAGGAATAATTTTGGAGAAGGCTTGACAGGATTGAAGGATCTATCTTTCACTATTCAGAGAGCAGATCAGGAGCTCCACTGAACAGAGCAAGAAAGTTTTGTTTCATGTTCTGGAATGTGTGTGACAGAGTTGGGAGCGACCTGAATGGTTTAGAGTGGAGGATTGCTCTATTTGAAGAATGATTTCTTCCATTAGGATCCAAATGCATGATTGCATAAGTCCGTTCTATGAAGATCAAATGATTTTTGATTGAATACTAACTCTGTTTTTCTTAAAAATGAGTTTTTAGGAATTGGGGTTTGTGTATTGAAGGTTGGATCTATTCTTTCTTGTCAGCCAGGGTCGGATTTTGGGATAGCTGTTATACATTTTTAGAGAATACATTTTCATTGTGGAAGCATTTTTGGAAATCAGCAATCAAATTACTTTGAAGTCTGTTACCTTTTTACTTTCAGCAATATTAGTAAACTGTATTTCTCTCTTTTCAATTTGATTCAGAATTGAATGATTTCATTCTTGATTATTTAGTCTGAAAAGTTTACCTTGTATTCAGTTTCTCAATTTTGATTAACAGTCAGTTTTCATATTCAGCCTTATCAAATTACAATGATTTGTATTTGATATTGAAAATCTGAATAAATTGTGTGATGGAATGATTTCTAATTGCATCTATTGTATTTAGATTTGACCTGTGTATTGCAAAACTACTGTAAAGTTTCTTTATGTTATAACACAAATAGGAAATACATTATAATGTTTGAAGATCTGAATGTTTTCTGATTTAAAACTTGTAATTCTTGCTGTTTGCATCTTTTAAAGAAACCAGTGAAGTAAAAGATTTATCTTGATCAAGAATTAGATTGTGTTTTTATAAGTTAAGTTAGGTTTAAGATTACTTTTGCTCTAATACAATTAATCAAGGATTATTCTATTTATTGATTGTAATAATATTTAGAATAGGTTAATCTTTTCTTTCCTTAAAAATACAGAAAAAATTTAAGACAGTCCTATCTTTCATCAAACAGCATTTGATTCCTGAATCTCATGCTTTGTGAATATTTAGTATTTAATTAGTTAGCTTTTACATTGGAATAATTAGATTTACATTAGTTAGAGTTAGTTAGTTTGATTAGTTGTTAGTTTTATTATCGAGTTCATTTAATTTTATCTTTTTTAGATTTAATTTCCTCCTTAATTTCTTTAGATCAATTCATTGGCTAACGGAGCCGTTAAACCCGTCGAGGATAGCCATTCCAAACAGCTTGGAGCCTATTTAAGGATCTCGGACTGGGCTATTTCTCCCTGTTGCGAGAAAGTCACATTTGCCCATCAACACTGTCGGATCTCAACAAAAGAAATGGACTCTTCTTAGTGATATGTTCATCTAGATCATATTCTTGGAACTATGTTTTCTTCAATCAGAACCAAATCACACTGTGATCTATTTTCCATATGACTGAAAAACCTCCAACAATATCCACATGACCGCAAAACGTCCAACAATCTCCCCCTTTAGCATTGATCAAAACCTTCAAAATTATGGATGCGTGTTGTACTTGTAATCATAAATATGCTTATCCTCTACAACAAACAACTTCTCCCCCTTTGACATCAATTTCAAAGAATAATTTATGGCAAATCTCCCCTATCGAAGTGAATAAGTTATTTTGAATAAGATATGATACCTAGCTTCTGGCATAGGTACTCAAACTATGTCCTTGGAAAGGGTTTAGTGAAGATATCAACAGTCTATTTTGTAGAAGGAATAAAATTCAATTGAACCAATCTGTATGTAACTTTCCCCCTTAAGAATTGATACTTAATAGGTATGTCCTTAGTCTTGGAGTGAAGAACTGGATTTTCGGACATACTAATGGTGTTAGTATTATCACAATGGAGAGGAATGGGATCAACATATTTTACTTCCAGGTCTTCCAGTATTTGAATCATCCATAGTATTTGTGTATAGCAGGTGGCAACATCAATGCATTTAGATTATGTAGTGGATAAATATATTGAGCCTTGCTTATTAGTCATCCATGCGACTAAAGAATCACCTAAGAAGAATGCACCTCCACTAGTGATTTTTCTTTCATCCAAATTTTTTTCCCAATCATCATATGAATATGCAGGTAACTGAAGATTCTGATTTCTAGGATACCAAAGACCATAATTCATTGCTCCCTTCAAATATTTCATAATCTTATTCACAACCACCAAATTACTTTTCTTAGGAGAAGACTAAAATCTTCTTACCATTCCAACATCTTTCATTATATCAAGATGGGATGTTGTGATTTATAAGAGACCTCCTATCATTGACTGATATGTTCTCTAATAAACATCAATTGAAGGATCATCCTTACTAAGTTTACAACCAAAAACCATAGGTGTACTGACAAGTGATGAATATTCCATTTGAAATTTCTTCATCTTCTCCTTCAAATACTTCTCCTGGGAGAAAAATAAGCCTTCAGGACTCTAGATAATGTGAAGACAAATAAATAATTATATTTCTCCTATCATTGAAATCTCAAACTCAGATTGCATGGTATTAGAAAACCACTACACAGAAGAATCATTAGTCCATCCAAATATAATGTCATCCACATACACCTTCAGATTTGATATACAAGTTACTATCAACAATACCTTTCTTGGAACATTTGTCCTGTATATATTTATCCATTCTATGATACCAGACTCTTGGTGCTTTTTTTAATCCATATAGATCCTTCTTCAGTTTTCATACATTCTCTGTTGATGTATATGTAACTTCGGAATGTATTCTTCTATGTATTTTATATTATTGTAACCCGATGTTTATTCCGGGATGTTTCTATTATGTATTTGAGTCATGTGGTCATGCCCCGATGTTCCGATCGGGAGGATTATAATGTAAACAAGTCATATCAAGTCATTGGGTAAGTCCCCACTGTTTAGGGGCACTTGAGTTATTATACACTAATTAAGGTGTAGGCTCGAGTAGTAATTATTAGGTTGAGTGCACTTCAAGTCAACGGAAGAATATAAATAGAGAGTGAGAGTCTCTCTATTTATCACTGGTGACTTAGCTCTCTTGCTCTCTCAAGTGTGGCGCACTTTTGGAGAAGGAAATTCTTGTGCTTGACAGAAGACAGAAGGCTGCTATTGTGAAGGGAGGTCATCTTACTGTTTTGGGATCACATCTTGTGGTGATACTATCTTAGAGGAAGTTGTGGGGTTTTCTCCATTTATGGTTTCCCCTCCTAAAATCTTTGTGTCTCTTGTCTCTTGTGATGTGCTTATGTGATTGTTGTGCTTGTTATTTTCTCAGTGAAAAGATCTTGTTATAATGCTAGCTTAAATGTTGAAAAACTAACATTCTCAATATTTCTTGTTAGTTGGAACCCTTCAAGTTTCTCTATATAAACTTCTTCTACATATCCATTGAGAAAATCCAACGTAAGATCCATATTTTTTTTAAACACCCACTTGGAGCTTATTACATTTTTATCTGCAGGTCTAGGAACCAACTCCCAAGTATTATTTTTTTCCCATATTCTTCATGTCGTCCAATTCCATGTCCTTGTTCTTTGTCTTCAAATTTTTTCTTGTTTTTTCATTGATCATGTACTCCATGTCATCACTTCAACCTTTGTCATTAATGTGTTGTCATTAGATCTACTTTACCAGACTTCTCTTCAATCTGTCCACAAACTTGTCTTCAATCTATCATAGTCAAATCATCTTCCTATCGATGGTCATCATCAATTTTCTGCTTCAAAAATATACAATTCACCACAACCAAATATCCTCAATCATATGTAAATATGAGATTTTCTTTATTCATCTTTTCAACAAGCGGATATGTCTTCAAAATCCTTCAAAAGATTTGACCTTCAAGAGTCTTGTCAAAATACTTGATTTCTAAACTTTTGAGTGAATCAAGTAAAATCATATGTCTTCACTGTGATTGCACACAAAAATCATACTTTCTCCAATAGTTCCGTAGGTCTCATTCTTTTCATCTAATTCTTCAGTTTATTTCCTCAATCATGTGATTGTCATCTTAAATTTTTGTTTACACATAGGTTTGATATATACTTTGGTTTCCTTGTCTATTTTCAACAAATCTTATCATGACAGTACTACTAGATACTCTTAAGAAATGAATCAATCAAAAGGTATGCATGCATCAAAATCATCCCTTCACTTTATTTGCTTCAACTAAAGAGAGTCCATGAGATCATAGGAACTTACTCTTTCTCCCCCTATCAATCATAATTCTTAATATGGGTGCCTTTGTCTTGTATCCTTCTATCAAATGCATCATTTAATTAGAATATTGGCACAATGATTTGAACCAGATCCAAAGATATATCTATAAATTTAAAAGGCAAGATTTTGGCCACTTGACAATTCTACTAAACTTACTATATATGAAGTTCAACTCAGTCACCCTTCAGTTGTTATTAACAATAGTTGTGTCTTGTTCTCTAGTCATCATACTATTCAGTTATGATATTCTCTTTTTTTTATATCAAAAACCTTCACAAACTGCATACAAATGTTTTCAAACTTCATCCCTATCTCCCTTCCTTCCTTTTGTCAATGTTTGTAATCTGATCCTAGGACCTGCTATTTTACTTGGAGTAGTCATTCATTTTCCTTGATTCAATCTTCCAATTTCATGGACTTAGGATGTATCAATCTATTTGAAGGAACTCAAACATGGATTTCCATATGGAAGCCATCTTATGTGCAATGATCAACTTTATTTACATTAAAAAAAACATTCTTTCTCATCCATTCCTGAGAATGTCTTTGGCTATGATAATTAGTCCGTTGGACTTCAAATATTTTTGTATGATTCTTCGTCCAAGATTCATCTACTTTTCTTCCTGATTGATATGAAAGACTCCTGTTGTATAGGTATGGACACCTTATAACTATAGGTATGGGGTTACCAACATACTCAATCAACTTGTAGACAATTGAATCTAGATTGCAGTAGGAGGATGAGAAAGACTTACCCATTACAAGACGGTTGATCCTTAGCTTGTCCTCTTCCACTCTGCTTCACCTCCAAAGTCTTCAAGGTTGCTCCTCCTTCACCTGTCAAGATTCAATCTTCCATATGCAAGATGATTCATATATATATATAAGTAGATTAGATAAATCATATACAGTACTAAAACATAAACATTTATCAAACCGCAATACATGAAACACATATGGAAGAAGGATTCTCTTTATTATCAACAATGGAAAGAGTTTAGATTTCAACCCAACGCCTGAGACAAGGACCCCTCTGCAACCAAAGGATTCTGAGTTTCAATGCTCCAAAGACTTCTGTATAAAATCCACCAGCATGACTTTGCTCTCCAAGTATATCTCCAACACCCTCCCCAAGGCCTGTATTTATATGGATGAAAATAAGGCAGTTTCAAAGGTTGAGGAGGTTGAGACAGTTAAGAAGATTAAGGTAAATGGCTTAAATAATCTCAAGTAATCACATGTTTTATTTTTAAATGTCAAATATAGGCATCCACGGGTATCAAGAAGGACAACTCGCGTATGATCCGCGACTTTCTATAAGGGAAACCCGTGGATACATCCATCCGCGACTTGCAAACACCAACACTCGCGGATGATCCACGAGTTACATATGGATAGGGTCACGGATATGTCTTGACATATCTAAAAAGGAAAATTCAACCACTGGATGGATAATGAATGCCATTTACAAGAAGCTCATCTATAGTGTTTTGGGCAAACCTCAATCCATAGATGTCCTTTTGTGTGCCAACATGAGGGATGTCGGCACTCGAATGGAGAGGTGCCATTCAGGTGGATAAAAGATGCCCCATAATGTGTGAGTTCAGAGGGAAGCGGTGGCCGAAATACATTATAATAAACATCTTTGGAGAACTCAAAAATCCAATGGAGCAGAGAGAGTACCTGAAACAAATACATAGTAATGTCATATACAAAGTTACATCTGAGGATGCTATGTTCAATTTACTAGAACACTAGCTCCTTTACAATATTTGAGTACATCATATGATACGGGTATAAACCACGTATATTACAAAGGTGGATCGAAGCCACAATATACAATAATGACGAGTCTTCAAAGATATGGAAGCTGTGTAAAAGAATAGAACATAATATTGTGCAACTTAGTCCATCAGTGAGGAACTAAGGTCTTCATAAAGGATCCCAAATAACCACTACAATCCAAGCCATGTGAATAAGGGTAAGCTGAAGTCGAACATGGAAAGGATTCAACAGTTTGTCAATCAATAGATGATAATCAACAACTGAAGCAAAGGAATTCACCAATGATGAAAGTGAATCCTAAGGTACTATCATCAAAACTCTAGGTCTTCATCATCAGGAAGTGCTGAAACAGAACCATGCTGTGATATGGAAGGCAATAGATCCTCCAACGGATCACAAGAGTGACTAGGAACTGGGAAAAAGAAGGGAGACACAAATAGATAACAGATATAACAATGATGGGATTAGGCTATAGAACAGATATTGGGAAGAGTCCTTGAACAGTGAGCACAACACAGAGATGACCCAAGGCAGTGTATAAATTATAGATAGAATAACTAGACCTATCTGTCATGTCGGAGACATGATCATATTCCCCAGGTATAACGGACAAGAGGAGGAGTAGGAAACTCAAAGTGGTAGCTGAACACAAGTGGAAACTGAAACATGGATATCGGAAAACAAAGAGTGCTATGTTCAAGGATGACATGCTGCCATTACTGAAAACAAGAGAAAACTTCTTCCTTACCTTCCCTGTTAAATTTTAACGAGTCCAGGAAAGTCAACTCAGTTCCCTCTTCATTTTTTAACAAGCTTGAAGAGATGGGAAAATAATGCTTGATAGTGTCACTGATCCGTGGATTTAATGAGCCCGAACTAGTACATGCTTAGTTGGTGTTTTCACATTTAGAGAGTCTGAAAACTCTAAAGAAGACTCCAAGGGGTTCCTTTTTCGTCCAATTTAGTCTCGTGAGGCCGAAAAAGTATAAAACAAACCACAGAAGAACTCTCTTAACTTACGAAGAAGAAAAGGTGAACCTTTTTCGTACTTAGTCAGGAAGGTCTGAAAAAGGTTAAATTACCACCAACCCAACGCTCCTTCCAGAACAACATAAAATAGCTTGAGTTTTATGAGTGTGAAGGAAAGCAAGATCACTCGGAAAGATCCATTTGGTTACGAGAAATGGGGCTTACAACAATAAACTCATTGCTTTGTTCTTAAGTGTTTAACGAGCATGAAAAAGACACAAAGTACACTCGAAATCTTTTTCATGTTTGGGTCCAGAGCACGAAAAAGAAAACTAAGCTCAAACTGAGTGTTCCTTTTCCGTAAATTTAGTCCCTCAGGTCCGGAAAAGTGATAAACCTATGCCTGAGAATACTCTTCTCAATTCAAAAAGAAAAGAGAGTGATCCTTTCTTGTATTATTCTGCATGGTCCTAGAAAGAGATATCCTACCACCATTGTGGATGCCCATTCACATATTCTTAACGAGCTTGAACGGACGAGATAACTCAGCAGTCAAGTCTTGTTTGAAGAAGTCAGACCTGGGCCTAAAGAAACTCCATAAGGGCGGGGAGTCCTATAAAGGGATAGCTTATAAAAAGAGATTCAAAAGAAGCTATATTTGGCGTGAAAAATATCTAAGAGGATACCCCTGAACCTGAAACAGTGGTGGCATGAGTCCCAAAGAATGACAAAGGCATATAAGAAGGATACTCATGAAAAAAGGGTCCTAGCCATGGAAGAACAATGGTAAAGACAAGGGACTAATGGCTTAGAATACCATAGTCCGTGGCAAAATGTTGAATGCTAAGGTTAATGTGGAGTGAAAAGATGCCAACATGTATTGAAAATAACAAAACCACCCTATTGGAGCAACAACACTTTGTAAAAAGTGATAAACCTGTTCCAAGGCACAAAAAGTATGGTATTAGTTGATTGACATTTCAAACTATAGAAAAAGACCCACTTTATGAAATATAATTTCTATAAATAGGTTGAAAATTAAAACAAATCTCACCATTTGAACTTTTGAGCCATAAAAAGCAAATTTACCCTCTACCTTTGATCGATCATTGTGGACAATTGGACAGTCGAAATCGGAATCCATCAGTTTCAGGTAACCCTACACCCTAAGCTCATAAAATTGATCCAAACAAATGTTAAGTTTAAGTGTGAATTCAATATTTAACAGCATCCTAAACCATAGCAGTGTGTATCCGTGGGTTTCTAATAGGGAAACTCACGGACACACGTTATATCCATGGGTTGCTTAACTAGAGAGCCGCGGATGATCCGTGACCTGTCTAAAGAGACAGTCGTGGATACTGCGTGGGGGACAAATGCTTAAAAATATGCAAAAATTTTTAAATTTTGATATGGAAATACTGAATTACATTGCTTTTATTTTCTAGGTAAACATGGTTCTGGAATGGAGGGAAAGGGAGCATGAAATAATGGACCAAATGACACTCCAAAGTGCGCCCACCATACAGGCATTGAGGACCAGTGGGCTACTGAAATTGTTTTGTGCATCACACATGCGGGCCAATGTCCGCATACTTGAGTTCATGGTCAATTATTGGGATCATGATATGGGGATGTTCAATCTACAAGGTGAAACCTTAGAGCTTACCGAGGAAGACATATATTTCATTACCGGGTTATCACGACGGGGAGCACCGGTGAACTTGGAAGGAACTGGCAGGGGCGGTGACCCCTTAAGTGTCCAAAACTATGTAGATATATTCTATACACCGAGTACTCAGAAAAGAGGAACCGGTGTTCCAATTGTAGATATCCAAGATTTTACTCTTCAGGTATTAGCTAGCACCATTGTGAGACTTGCAGGATCAACATATTTACATTTGGCCACCAGGAATCAAATGAGGGTGAGAGTTGACTGTTTTAGAGGTGCTCTCTACGATTGGTGCTCGGGAGTGGCCTCCATCACGAGGAGGAAACTATCCGACTGCAAGAGAGGAAGACACAAGAATTTTGGCTATGCAAGCATATTAGTAGCATTCTTCTTCTTCGAGAGTACCAGCCATGAGCCTAGCCATACCACTACCGATCAGATCTCCACGTTAGTTAAGGCTGAGTAGGTGGGGAGACATCTTCCTCCGTCAAGGAGGAGGAGACATAGTGCACAACATATATGATGATGACTTCTACACATGGTGGGAACAATAGTTGTCGGCATTGGAGCAGTTTCCATATGCCGGAATGGACTTTCGAGGTGACCCCAACCTTGTCCTCCCTCCAGGAGGAGCATGGGGCGACATGGGTAAGTAATTTTTTAATTTTTATCATTTTCAAATTTTTATAATTTTTTCTAATGATAGATATATACATGTATACAAGTCTTAGCCCTATTCATGTGTCAAAATGCAGATATTGGACCAGTCCGCCCTGAAGGGCACCCCCGCATGTTTGTTCGTCCTGTCGTGGGCGAGGAGCCATGATTGATCAGGGTACTAGAGGGAAAGCTGGCCAGGCTGACCCAACGAGTACTGACCATATGGATAGAGCATATCCCTACAGCCATGCAAGAGTTTATTGTGGGGGTTCCACCGGTTTGGCTATGTCTTTTCAGATGAGTGGCTAGAGCAGTGCTCGTATATAGAGATGCGGTGGAGGCTGCTGAAGCTGAGGAGGCTGAGGAAGCTAGAGCAGAGAGACACCATGGGGACCAAGGAGGTCCCAGCGGCCAAGGTGGGCCTGCTTAGTTCTAGGGCATTTTGATGGACTATGATCCACATTTTTGTA
>LPNX011033635.1:0-26963 GCA_001517045.1 Pseudotsuga menziesii | reverse complement strand
TATTTTTATAAAATGTGTGTGAGATGCCAATCCAAAATGTAATTAGCATATGCATCAGTCAATGAATTTTGGTTTCATGGAATATGATTGAAAGTAATAAATTCAAAATGTCTTTCCAATAAATGAATTTGCATGAACTGACGTAACAAGATAGGATTTTGTACCTGATAAGATCGATTGAGCTGGGAAACCACCAACTGAGAGTCCAAATGGACCTCAAGCTGGGTAATACCACGTGAGAAAGCATCCCATAGGAGCTCAATGATGGCCCTATACTCAGCAACATTATTCGAAGTAGGACCTAGACAAGCACCACCCGCGGCGACAAGCTATCCTGAGGGAGAATAGATAACCCACACTGCCGAAGCTAGGTTACAAGTATGATGATTGGTGCCATCAACAAACCCTATATACCATTTAGAAGACATCTGTAACAACCAGCATATATATATAAAAAACAAAACTGACAACCTAATGTACATAAAAATACATACACTAAAAATACAAGAAAAAGTGCTAAGCCTAAGCATAGTACTTCTTCAAGTAGAGCCCATTTCTGGGCCCAGGTAGCTTATCCCCATCGAAATCAACTAACTCATATGCACCCTTACTTAATAATTTTGACAAAACATAGGGTCCTAACCACATAGCCTTGAATTTTTCTGCCCCCAGAGGTTCTTTATCCTGGTCCCAAAGCAAGACAAGTTCCCCTTCAGAAAAAACCCTAGGTTTGACCGATTTATCATACTGAGATTTAACCCTATTTTTATGAGCCTGATTAGTAGTTAGCGCATCTCTACACTGTTCATCAAGGTGTGTACCAAATGTTCTTCAAGCTCAGTCGTATCAGGTAACACATGAATGGCTATCTGGAGAGACGGGATTTCACATTCAATCGGAGTAACTGCTTCCACACCGTGAACGAGTTGGAAAGGGGAGAAACCCGTAGTAGTATTGACAATGGTTCTATAGGCCCAAAGAGCAGGATATAACATGATGTGCTAGTTAGAGCGGGTTGCATCAATTTTCCATTTAAGGATAGTTTTTAAAGTCTTGTTGACAGCCTCGACCTGACCGTTTGCTTGCGGATAGTATGGAGAAGAATGTTCTTGTTTGAATCCAAGCATAGTAGTCAGTTCCGTCATCATGTTATTTTGAAAATAAATACCATGGTTAGTGAAAATCACTTTGGGTATACCGAAACGTGCAATAATATGATTGAATACAAATAAAGCTGTTGTTTCCCTGTCGGATTTGAAAGTAGGCATTGCCTCTGCCCATTTCGTAAAATAGTCAACATCGACAATGATGTACTTATGCCCCCCAGCCGAGGCTGGGTTGCATGTCACATAATCAATCCCCCATTTCATAAAGGGGCCTACCAAGACAATGGGAAATAACGGAGCAGGATGCGACCGCATCTTCCTAGTGTAAAGCTGACACGAATGACAGCGCTTCACAGCTTCCACACAATCTTTAAAGATCATGGGACAGAAATAATCGGCTCGCAATATCTTCTGGCCCGTTGTTAACCCAGATAAATGACCCCCACATACTCCACTATGGGAATCATTTAGGACAATCTCTGCTTCCTCATGAGTAAGGCAGTGAAACAACACAGAATTTACCCCTCGTCGATATAATGTATCTCCTATAATGAGGTATTTCTTGGCATGTAGGCATAACTTACGTTGTTCCTCCCTAGAGGAAGATGCAGGGTACTTCAGAATCTGGAGATATATAAGAATATCTCCGTACCAAGGATCAGAGGTGGATATCAGGAAGATGTGCTCATCTGGGAATGAGTCATCCTCAACCACTACATCTTCTTCAGTAGGAAATTCTGCTATGAGCTCAACAAAAACCAAGGACTTTTTAGACTTAGTGAACTGGAAATCCAAGTCAAACTCTTGGAGAATGACTATCCACTTATTAAATTCCCCCCCAAAAATCCACCGGGATAAAACATATTGGAACGGATTCACATCCGCCACTACTATGGTGGTCCTCAATAAAATGTAGTGGCGCAACCTATGCATAGCATAAACAACTGCTAAGGCTAATTTCTTGATGTGGGAGTATCTAAGCTCAGGTCCGGCCAAAGCACGGATAAGATAATAAACGACATGCTCTACAAGCTTATTGTCCTCCTAAACTAGCACTACCCCAATGGTCGACTCTGACACGGCCAGATATAATATAAAATCCCTAGAATAATCCGGTGGACGTAATAAAGGTGCCGATAGCAAGGATTTTTTCAATGCCTCGAACGCAAGTTGTGCGGTTTCATCCCATACAAATGGGGTGTCTTGTTTGAGAAAGCGCATGAAACCTTTAGTGATCTTGGCTTAATTAACAATAAAATGTCAAAGGAAATTAGAATTTCCTTGCAGGCTTTGAATTTTCCTGAGAGAATGAGGAGGAGGAAGATTTACAATGGCCTCGACTTTCAAAGGATCCACCTGGATGCCTCTACGATAGACAATGAATCCGAGTAATCTTCCTGACTCGACGCAGAAAACACACTTGTGGGGATTCAAGCGAATTTTATAATATCTACATCTTTCAAATATCAACCTTAAATGATCTGGATGTTGGATCCTCTTGCGAGAATGTGCAGGCAAATCATCCAGGTATGGTTCGACAATGGCTTTAATGTCATGAAAAGCAAAGTTCATAGCCCATTGAAATGTTGCCCCAACATTTTTCAATCCAAAGGGCATTTTCTTATATGAAAATGTACCCCAAGGGCAAATGAAAGTAGTTTTATGTTGGTCTTCCGGTTTGATTTGGATTTGATTGTAGCCGAAGAAACCATCCATAAACGAAAACACCTCACTTCCCGCACATGCATCTATGATCTGGTCAATAAATGGTGTGGGGTAGTTGTCCTTAGGACAGGATTTATTGAGGTCTCTAAAGTCTGTACAAACATGAATATTCCCTTTCTTTTTATCAACAGGAACAGGGTTGGATACCCATTCAGTCAAAGCTATGGGATATATAAAACCAGCTTTCAATAGCTTTTCAACTTCTGCTTTCACAGCTGCCGCTTTATGCGGGTTCACAGGTCGTAATTTTTGTCGAACTGGCTTGGCATCAGGATAGGTTTGGATTTCATGTTCAACAATAGATGGATCTATGCCTGGAATCTCCTCATATGACCAGGCAAAGACATCGCAGAATTCCTTAAAAAGGGCAGTATAGATAGCAATCTCCTCAGGAGAGCAGTTTGCACCTATATAGATGTTTTCCATGACATATGGGTTCACAGAGATGTTAATAGGTATAGTGGCAGAAATGTTTTCCATATTCCCCTTGGTAAACATTCCTTCCCTAGGCAAAGGGTTGATAGGTATATCAACATCTTCTGACAGTCTCACGCAAAACTCTTGGTTTTCTATCCTGCTCAGTTCTTGAAGAAAATAGGATCGATGATGAATATCTTCACAAATCTTATCATGTCCACTCATGGAGTCCAGAATAGCTTCATCGGAAGGAAGAACTGTGTCTAAGCAATCTATAGAATGTGAAGACTTTTCCGCCCATGCGGGAAAATAGACTTCTTCTAGATCATCCGAGACTATCAGAGGATCTGGAATGAGATCAATAGTGGCTTGAGTGATAGCTTGATAAGCCACCTCCACTACCGATAAGGGCACTTCCGGTTCATGGGGAGTTGGGAGAACCCAAGGATCAATCCTATCAACAACCGTAGCGATGGACTTCCCCACAATAGTAGAACCAATGTAATTAATCGGGGCTGGAAGATCAAATGTGCCCATCAGTGATGTGTACATTCCAACCCCCAAGCTCTGTGTAGTGAGTTTGACCTGATCAACCAATGGCACAGCGGACTCATTAGACTCTAAATGGCCTTTTCGGGTAAAATCAAGTTGATCAATTGTAATCAACGTGCCCTCATGTGGAAAAACCACTACACGAAGAACGACCGATGCAATAGCAGACATCGCATAAGTCCAACTCCTTCCCAGAAGCAAATTGTAGTCCAAAGGAGTACCAATCACTTCTACTTCAACAAACACTACTTTGCCTGCCAACTTAATCTCAAAATCCAGTAGGATACCATGCGGACGGAAGGATCTTCCATCAAAAACAGTAAGCAAAGTGTTTGATGGGACCAGCTCTGGGGATCCAAGAGCTTTCCAACAGGTCAAGGACGTAACACATGTAGAGGCCCCCTCATCAACAACTTCCCTTCCAATGGTCTTACCACCATGGACAACATCTATTGATAGGGATACATGGTAAGGCAGGTGAATTTTGACATCAGATAAATGAAACTTCACCATGAGACTCAAAGAATCCATGCTACCTAAAGCTGCTAAGAGGGCATCCTGCTGAGCAAGACAACTCTATAACACCTCCAAAGCTGACATTGCACATGGGGTTTGAGCTAAGTCTTCAACCACAGATTAGTTTGAAGCAACTCTAGCATTAGGGTTATGCAAGGTCTTCTTGAAGACGCCTTTCGGTATCTTCGGCATTATTTTAGCAGGTTTCTCTATTGTGAGAGGGTTGGAATTTTCACCTACAGCTTTACCCTTCTTAGGAGTCTCTTTCTCATATTTTTTGTTCCTTGTCTGCAACAAAGTCAAAGATCGAACCATGTTGATATAATTTGGGTCAAGGGCAGTTTGAGTGCCCCCTGCTATGTTAGAAGCTGAAGCAGTGTTCTGTCCTTGGGGAAAAGGATCCTTCAGGACAACTGGTTGTTGAGCTTTAAGCAGCTTCTGGGCTTGATCCATAAGGGGAAAAAGGTGAGTAAGGTGGTCCTCTTGGCACAACTTACAAGGGAACTTGACCTTCTTCTTTTCTTTTTTACCCCCATCAGCATTGTTTGCGGGATTTTGCTTGTTTTGGTTTCCCTCTTCCTTCTTACCTTTCTTTTTCTTCCCTTCGAGATGTTGATTGCCCTTCTGAGAGGTTTGTGCAAAAACATTTGCATTCTGGGGGGAGGGGACAGCCTTTGCTTCCTCTGCCATAGACTGTTTGACAGACAACTGGTGAAGCTTTTTAGTCAAAGACTCTACGGTGGGAGAGTTAACGGATCCAACCACACCATCGGCATGGGATCCAGGCTTAGGCTTCTCTGCTTCATGCGAAGGCCTCGGTGCCTCAGTGATGATCTCATATAAGATCCTAGACTGTGAATAAATCAAATCCAACTGCTGGGCCCTAAGTATGGCTTCTTCTTCATTCGTTACTCCTGATGTGGAAACATCCTTAGATATGCATGGCAACAGTGATTTAAGGAACCATTCTAACAGAAACTCAGGAGGAATGGTGGCTTTGATAAGGCTCTTTCGACTCCTCCACTCTTGGATATGATCTGAGATGTGGGTAGCCTTGTTTTGTCTAAAAGTAGACAACAAGTGCGTTCTGAAATCATATCGTACTGGAAGCTGAAAGTGGCTGAGAAAAGCACTAGCCAAGTCCGAGAAACTACTAAAAGCAGCAGAAGGAAATTCGATGTACCATTTTTCTGCAGTACCTGTTAAGGTCCTCTGGAACAACCTCAACCTCACTAAATCTTCATTCAACAAATTTGAAGAACACCATAAATGGAAGGTGGTGGCATGAGCCCCAGGATCTTCACCAGCTTTACCTTCAAACTTGGGGATGTCCGATGGCAATTTAGTGGGAACAGGTGGCCACAAGGGGTCATGCCTCATCGGGTCATTCATCAATTTGGACAAGTCTGGCAAGTTCAAAGTTACCAGGAATGGAATTTTGGGCCTAACTAAGGCACTAAATGTGCCAGCTTGGGGATTAGAGGGACCTGCCCCCGAATTCCCATGGGAAAAAGTGGGGTTTCCCCCAGCCACCAGTTGTGAAGTGGGAAGGTTTCTTTGAAACAGATTCCATCTGTAAGCCACAAGATTGTGTGTGGGAGGTGCAGTGTAAGAAGTTTGGGCCGTCCCCATAGAAATAAGGGTCTAAAATATAGGAGCAGGTATCCCTCCGCTAAACAACGAAAAGGGAGAGCTCGTGTATGGGACCGAAATAGGGGTTTGGAAGCTTTTCCCATAAGAGGTGTTTCTCCCAAACTGCACTCCTAGATAGGAAGGAGATGGACCTACGTATTGACTGGATGGGGGAATGTGCCCCCCATTCCAAGGGAATCCTTGGAAAAATGTCGAGGATCCTACCAGACCACTCTGGGTAGTATAGGGAAAGGAAGAATAAATGGTAGGTATACTGGGGATCCCAGTAACCATGTCACCAGAAGTACCTCCTAGGTTTGAGTGAACCGGTGGTTGAACCACCCGGCTCACTGTAGTCAAAGGTGTAGAAGGCAAACTAAATCTAGGGGCACTTACCGGGGGAGGTAGTACCCCTTCAACCAGAAGGGTTGAGGTGAACACAAAAGGAATTTCTTCTGCAGAAGACATGATCCTACCCATAGGGACACCTAATACAGGTGAATCAAAAGGTTTAACCTGAACTATCACAAGATCATTTAAATCAGTCAAGGGAGTGTTAAAGTTTCTTGCAAACTCGTTAGTCTGCAATTCTTCTATCTCAACTATGTCAAGATCAAAACAATTAGCTATCATTTTTGGTTCACCAAGAACTTCACTTATTCCTACAGGTTCAAATGAACCGTCTGTGTCTAATCTCCGCCTTTGAGGTAGAGGTGGAGGCTCCAATGTGGTGAGAGGAGGAAGGTTTCTCAACCTTGTTGACCTTCTAGGAGGTTGGTCCTCCAGAATTGAAAATTTAACAAATCACACCCTAAGGCCAACTAAACATAGGCAAAACCATAGAGCATACACTATAAAATTCCTAAAGTATCAAGCAATCAAACCAGGGTAAAAGATATACTTTCGTGAAGAAAGCTAATGAACGATTACTTGGCGTCCTTGAGTTGGTTCTTAGGCACAAGCAGAGGAATCACCCAACCACCCTCATACACTTTCAACAAGGGTTACCTTCCAAGCCTGTTCAAAGTGAACTAGAAATAACCTTTCGGTTTACCTAGGTATGCACCCTAAAAGACAAGAGACTAAAGGCTACCTTGGAAATACCAATAGTCTGGGGGGACAGTCACAAGCCGAACTCGTACGCATGGGCAGGGTAGCTGAGCCTGAAACTCTATCTAGGAAAGAATCCCCAGATGCATAAAAGTCCTAAGTTATGTTTTGACAAGGATTCGGAGGGTTATCTCCTCTGTTCAAGCCTCCACGCGGCCTAGTGCTTAACTCTCGTTTGAGAGGAGCTTCCCAGATACAGTCAATAAAGTCAAGGATTTACCTAAAGAAAGGTCCACTATGTCTGAGTTTTATAACTTGCGGGAAGTTTACACTTCCTATCCCACAAGTCTAGCTTATGCTAGTAGGTGAAAGGCCCCTGAAAAACAAAAGTTACTAGTAAATTTTAATTTATGCGTTCATTTTAAAGGGTTGTTCTTTACTCAAGAGGAAATTGAGTGGTATACTTTATGATGTTTTGACTCAAATAATAAATAAATGAAAATAAAGGTGTATTCAAAGCAAAATTATGATTATAAAAACAAACTTCTTTTTCTTTTCTTGCAAATATATATTGATGAATTGAAAGCAACGATCAGAGAAACTAAGCCTATATTTTTTGTAGTTTTTGAGATAATATCTTTAAATTGAAATAAACACTACTTATGCAAAACAAAATGCAAAAGCTTAACAATGTTTTTTTTTTCACTTTTAAAAATACTCAAAATTCTACCATGCACCTACAATGCATTGTACTTGAGCAAACTTGAATCAAATAAAATGTCTGAAAGCAACAAACTGAAGCAAACAGGCTAACAGAACCAAAAGGCAACCAACAAAGGTAGGCTAGGAACCCTAGCTTGGGTGTCACAATGACAAAAATCACTGTAGACTTACAAAGGCAAGTGACAACCAGCCACTGTCAAAAGATAGACTGGAAAAAATAGAGCCCAAGACCCTGATCACTGATCTGGATAGAGACACTTTAACCTACAACCCAAACAGGCCAAACTACTTCATCATCCAAGCAGGAAATAATCCAAGAAAAAAAGACTCAAGGGCTTCCAAAAAAGCAGAAAGTGTGATCACCAAAGGCACTCAGACAAGCTACACAGCATTCATAAAGAAAATCAACTCACAAACAGGGATTATAGAAAGAAAGGAACAAGAAAACCTTAACTTAAAAATCCCTACTTCGAGGCATATCCGCGACTGTCTAGAAGTGCAACCTGCAGATGATTCGTGACTGTCTAGAAGTGCAACCCATGGATGCAAACCGATATTCGCAACTGTGCAGAAGAGCAACTCGCGGATGGGTATAAAAATTTTCTCAAAGAACAAGAAAAAATTCCAAAGACTTTCAAATATGGAGGCAAGTATGAACCTGAATAAAAGATCACACACAGACTTCAAGCAAAGACTGGTCAGGGGTGACAAAAAAAAAACCTACAACAGTCTAGGCCTCCCCAGTGGAGTCACCAGTTCTATTGTACAGGTATGGACACCTTATGACTATAGTTCTGGGGTTACCAACATACTCAATCAACTTGTAGACAATTGAATCTAGAGTGCAGTAAAGGAAATAGGAGGATGAGAAAGACTTACCTGTTACAAGCCAATTGATCCTTATCTTGTCCTCTTCCACTCTGCTTCACCTCCAAAGTCTTCAAGGTTGCTCCTCCTTCACCTGTCAAGATTCAATCTTCTAGATGCAAGATGATTCATATATATATATATATAAGCAGGTTAGATAAATCATATACAGTACTAAAACATAAACATTTATCAAACCACAATACATGAAACACATATGGAAGAAGGATTCTCTTTATTATCAACAATGGAAAGAGTTCGGATTTCAACCCAACGCGTGAGACAAGGACTCCTATGCAACCAAAGGATTCTGAGTTTC
The DNA here is from genome assembly GCA_001517045.1 of Pseudotsuga menziesii. NCBI lineage: Eukaryota > Viridiplantae > Streptophyta > Pinopsida > Pinales > Pinaceae > Pseudotsuga > Pseudotsuga menziesii. Next base: position 18,056 of record LPNX011033635.1, on the reverse strand, counting down.
ACTGCTCCAAAGACTTCTGTATAAAATCCACCAGCATGACTTTGCTCTCCAGGTATATCTCCAACACCCTCCCCAAGCCCTGTATTTATATGGATGAAAATAAAGCAGTTTCGAAGGTTGAGGAGGTTGAGACAGTTAAGAAGATTAAGGTAAATGGCTTAACTAATCTCAAGTAATCACATGTTTTATTTTTAAATGTCAAAGATAGGCGTCCGGGGGTATCAAGAAGGACAACTTGTGTATGATCCGTGACTTTCTATAAGGGCAACCCGCGGATACATCCATCCATGACTTGCAAACACTAACACTTGCGGATGATCCATGAGTTGCATATGGATAGGGTCACGGATATGTCTTGACATATCTAAAAAGGCAAAGTCAACCACTAGATGGATAATGAATGTCATTTACAAGAAGCTCATCTATAGTGTTTTGGGCAAACCTCAATCCATAGATGTCCTTTTGTGTGCCAACATGAGGGATGTCGACACTCGGACGGAGAGGTGCCATTCAGGTGGATAACAACTCCTCATTGATTGTCTTCTTGTACTTGCATATACTTGGGTTTTATGACCAAAGAAAACATAGGTGAAGCATCTTAATGTGTGACATTTAGTAACAAAATGTCCAATTTGGTCACATGTCCAACTTCTAATACCGTTACTTCAACTTCCAACACTTCTTCTTCCATGGAATGTGCATTCCATAGGCCTATGACCAAAACCACTACATGCATAGCTAAAACCATTAAAATTATTTTCATACCTGGAATTAAATGGTCCCTTGTGTAACATAGAACTTTTTGTTGATTGTTTCCTTCTTGATCCTTGTTGATCATGACACTTTTCTCTACTATGTTTATGACTTCTAGATTTCTATTCAATTTTTTCTTCAGATGGCTGGGGACTTTCTCCTTCTTTAGAATTATTCCGTGACTTGTCAAATGATATCCCAGTGTTATCCTGTGGAGATCTTTGATGGCTGAGAATGTGATCCAATATCATAGAACCTTTTCCAAACTTTGAATTGGTTATTAATTCATCATTTGGCTTGACCAAATTTTTTAAAGAAAGAATTTCATGTTCATGTCTTTGGTATATTTCACCTTTGATATTGAGTTTCCTTCTTAGATATTTTTCAAGGTTGTTTTCAATTTGTCTTATCAAGACTTGACATTCCTATTTATATTTTTGCAGTTGATTCTTTAGAGAATGGTTTTCTACTCTGAGTTCTGAGAGTTCTTTCTTATTTTGTTCAAGAATTCCTTCATATTTAGCTACTAGAGTTTTACACATCCTTAATATTTCTATTTCTTCTTTGAAATAATCAATTTCATATTTTTGAGTATTACATACCTTTTGTTTATCATTTAATTGTCTTGACATTGACTCTTCAAGTAGTTGTGCTACTTTTCTTTCTTGACAGTTTTCTTCAGCTTTCTTTTTTATCATCTTTGTTAAGTCATCAATATCTTCTAGTGTAACTACAAGTTTCACCTCACAAATCACAATACCTTCATCAAATTCTTTACTCGTATGAGAGAAATCATCACATTTTGAGTTATTATAGATAGAGTGTTTAGGAGAACCTTTACATTCATGGTTAATTTATTTTATCAAGATCATTCTGGATTTAGTTTCCTATACTTTGGTTGAATATAGATCCCTTATTTTTTCCCAATGCTCATTAGCTAAGACACATTGTCCTACCCTTCGTTTGACATGATCAGGTAAATCGTCTAGTATAAATTCCTTGGATTTTGAGTTGTAACTTATAGCTTCTATTTGAGTTGTCAATTTCACTATAACCATTTACAACTCAACTCCACAAATAATACCTAGTTGATTGCAAGTACCACTTCATCTTTACACTTCATATTGCATATACGTTCTCATCAAAGAGAGGTGCTCCATTTTCTGAATAATCCATGTGTCTAAGGATATCCTTCAAGCTAGTTAGGCTCATGATGAAGGCCTAGCTTGGATACCAACTGTTAGACACAATGGAGCAGTGAGAGGGGGGGTGAATCAATGTTTCTAAATCTTAAACCATTTCCAAAATTTGAAATTATTGTTACTGATTACATATTTACAGTTGTGACAATGCAACAAGTATAATAGAAGGAATGATCATCATCAATCACATACAAATGATAGAGACAGAAAAATATTCATCTTAATTTGACAACCAACTCAAAAGAGGATGCAACCTCTGTTTTACAAAATGCTTCGTGTAGAGAGAACCAACCCTCATGTTTTTCTAGCACCCACTAAAATAACATTCTCCAGCTACAACTGAGTGAAAGCACCAACTTCCACTTGTACATGATTAAACTTTTACAGAGAAGAAAACATGTTTTTCCTAGGACCACCCTACCACCCTTGTTTCTCAAGTTTCAACTTGTTCAGTACAATATGTAGGAAAACAAATATAAAAATGCATACCAACTCTATTATGATCTTCTTCTGGATTTTTTTCTGCACCTTATATCCCCTCATTTTCTTTGTTCTGGATATTCTTGAAATACCTCATAGTCCTCTGTCATTTTGCAATCCCCACTTTAATGATGATCCATGCACTAGCTTCTCTTCCAGTAGAGATCACAACCATGCATTCATCATACACATCCTTTTATACATATATGCCCTTAAACCCTTTACCTATTCATATTCTTTACGGTCCATTTCCATAACTGATCAAACGCTTCGACGCCTTATGATAGAAAAGAAGTCGAATCGCTAAGTAGTCATGAGTTTCTGCAACATATCTTCACCATTTGGATTCTTCTGCAATTGTCATTCTTCAACAAATCAGAGTTTCCACACTCTTGGTTCCATAGTTCTGGTTTCACAGTACTAGTTTCACACCAATAAATCCGCATCATTGATATTCTTCGAGCTCTCCATGACCGTTTATATGAGAATAATATCAGATATTGGATGTCTGATTTTCTAGATATCATTCTATGATTTTTTATTTCCTCATTTTGCACATCCTTTTCTGCATGACTTCTTATGCACCTTCGATTTCGTGCATCCTCTCAACTGATCCTTGATCTAAAATCAAACACATGCTTCAACACATCCTTTTCTGGAAATTCAATCCACGCCGTTGACTTATTCTACAACCTTTCTCAATTATTGATCTTATATCCACTATGGAATACAGATACAGTGTTATCAATATTTTGTTAAACAACTTCCATAATTTACCTCTTTCCACTTTCCACTTTCCATATTCCATCTTCCGCTTCCAAAAAATCCTTCCGCGTCGTCGATTTCTTGTGCACCCTTTCCAAACTGTCGATCTTAGATCCAGTGTGGGAAGTGAATCTTGGGTTTTCAACATTTTTTTAAAGAGCTTCCATGCTTTCCACTTTCTACCTTTCACCTACAAAACTCCTTCCGTGTCATTGATTTCTTGTGTGGGTTCACTCCTGACCATCTAATTAGTTCAACAAATTTTATTTCAACCTTTGGTTCTCATAGTAATTTCACGTCCATCCTCTATGTTAACTCACCTCCTATTTCAATGAATAATAACCCTTGGATCTAGATCCATGAAGATCTACGGTGGGTTCCAAATGTTATAGACCACATTACATTAAAAATTTTCTCCCAATATGATCGTTAACTCACCTACTATTTGACTCTATGAAATCATTGAGGACCTTCAGCTCTATATCGATGATGGACTTCAAATATCATAACAAGGACTTCATAAAAATTGTGTGCACATAAAAAATGTATTAATCCGTGCTAGTTATCTCGACAAAATAATTGTCATCCGTTTATCTGCTTCCATGATAAAACTTGTCCATTCATCATGATATATTTCTTGGTGATTAGTTTTTGATTTCATAACTCCATTCCTTTTTATCCTCCTTTCTCTTTCACCCAACAAAATTCCTTTTGTATGTTGATCTCTTATCCAGGTTTACTCTTGTCTATCGTATCTCTACACAATCCATGGATTCTTCTGAGTCCTCTGCTCATTTGGATCATATGCTTGTGTTGGGTGTTATAATGTCTAAATTAATTCACCTAATCTTTAATTATCAACCGGAGTTGGTAGACTTAGAGTTGACACAAAATATATGAAAAAGTAGAGGGGTTCTTATGGTGTCATGGAAACATTTTAACAAACAAAAGATCAAAATATATTTCAAAATGAAAAATTGAGTCAAACTCCGAAGAATTCAATTATTAAATTAATTAAACCGGGACAAAATATTAAAATAAATAATTGATCATTTATTAAAATGAAAATGATAATATTAACAACTAATCTCTAAACTGGAAACTAAGGGTTGGGCCCAAAAATGACCCCTTTTGATGGCCTTTACCTACCCCTTTTTGCCTCATCTTACTCCATTATGTACACTAAACAATTTTTTTTCCTTCACTTGATCCCCCAATTCATAAATGTATGGTTAACCATTGTCTTATCTTATTAATGCTTAGGATTGTTGTAATCAGGGCTCTATATCTTGAATTATGCTAACATATGGTGGTTTTATAAAGATAATTTGAGATGTAAAGGATATAGGTGTAGTAGGATGTGTTACCACCTAAGTTGTACTTAGTGGTTTTTATCAAGTGAGCCCGGTGAACCAGACAGGGCTAACTTGTTCGGACTTCAAAAAGACCTTTGGAAGTACTTCTGGGAAGTGCTTGTTGTACTATAGCACATGTTCATACCCCATGAGGGAATTGTAATAAATGTTCTAGCATGATAGTGTCTGTAAAAGACTCAGTCTCTTAGACTTTATTTGTTAATCCGATCAGCCTAGGGTGTTTTTTCCCTTGGTTATTATTGGTTGTTGAACAAACGACTGATAATTTCTGAGTTTTTCACTCCATACCTCCAAAGTTGGGGTGGTCGGCTTGGCATTTAGGCCTATTGAGGTTATTGGAGTCTATGTTTCAATGTATAAACATTCTAGACATCATTTTTGAGTCATATGAACATGTCTAAGTCCCCCCAGGTGTTTTTCAATTTTTCAATTTTTTAGTTTTTTCAGTGTTTTTTATCAAAATTAATTTTTCCAAAACTTAGGCTATTTTTTAATAGTTTAATTGGAAAATTTGATTTTGTAATAAAAGTGGGCCAAATAATTAGTTTCAGTCATGTAGGTGCTCATTTTCAAGCTAAGAGCACCATGTAAACCCATGGACCCACGGTTTCCCAGTTTTGAGTGATTTTCCATCACTCAAGTCAAAAAGCCCCAAAAATCAATTATTGTTATTTTAATTAATAAATTGATGAATAATGGAGCAAATCCAAAATCATAAATCAATGGATTCTCAGTCGATTTGATTGAAATCAGTCATATCTGAAGCAGATTGGCTAGGTCTGACGAATCCTTGACTGAAGGAGGTGATCAAATCAGATCCAGAGTTGATCTTGAGCATCCTTTATGAGGAATTTCTCCCTCCCTCTCTCCTCAACATGTTTTTGCCTCAACTGGATGATTTTTGGTGGATTCTTCAGTCAACAGGTTGAGGTGTCAATCAGATCAACCCCCCGATTGACAGTTGCACTCAGTGAGACTCAGATCTGGCTCAGCTAGACACAGATCAGGCATTGATGGACTCTCCATCAGTTGATTTCACTTGATTCCATGAGTAATTGCACCCCCCCTTGGCTAGATGGCCTGCAAATTGTATATATCCAGGCACAGCCTCCTCTTCCAAGCTAGTTAGAACTGGGATTGAGGTGTTGTTGCTCTTGTACTGTATTGTTTTTTCATTCTAGAATAAATAAGCTTTGGAGGCAAGATATATGGTGTAATGCTCTTCATGTGTGGATGTTGATTGTCAAATGCTTATGAGGTATAATCTGCTTTTTTTTATCATTGCTTTGCTGGTTAATTGTTGGCCTTGAAGGAGAGAGCTCCCTCCTGTTAGGGTAAGACTTTATTATAGTTTGATTTATGCTCTTAATGCTTCTTGTTCCAGATCTATTGGATTTGTATGTATTTTAAGTTTAATTGCATGCTTTCCGATCATGTCTTTCAGTAGCACCTATGTTTTAACCATATGTTTGTGCAAGGATGTTTAAGTTGCAGGTGATCTCACTGGTAGAAGAGGTTGAGCTCGTTTGAATATTCCCCATCTTAAGTATCTTATGAATTACATAGTCCCTTGATGTTCCACCAAAGCAGAATCCAAAGCCCAGCATTCCCAGGCTTCAAACACTCTTTCTCTCTCTTCCTCCTTTAAAAACTATTAAACTTTCCTCAAACTGGTTACTTTAAAGTCTTCTTATTCATCTGATCTATCTCATCAGGAAAAACACACATAGATATGATCAGTAATATCCCACCTTTATTCTAGATCTTAGTTCTGTTTTGCTCATAAAGTTCAAATTCAAGATATCTAGCTAAAAGTACCTTAGTTTCGCAAGTAATTTAGTGAAAATTCATAGCTTGCTGTTAAGGTAGTTTCTTTTGCTGTTCAATAATTTCAATATTCTGCAATATCAGTGCTTTCAATTGGCTGCAAAAACAGCAAGCCAAGATCTCAAGGAAAGCTTGCTTTCCTTGGTTCCCTGTTCACCGTTTTAGCTAGTTTAATTTCATTATTTTTTGAGATAAAGTAGGCTGACCCAATGGTACTCTTAAACTGATTTTGGGAATTTTTTATTCTAACTCACTCGCTGTCATTTAGTAGGTCTGATAGAGAATAAAGGAAGTTGCTGTCCAAAGTGGCTTTTGGAGCGCTCAAATCCCCCCAGGGGTCTCTCTTTTGTCACATAATTTGTAAATTTTTTGTATAAACTGTAATATCTTGGTTTCAGCCTGTATAAGGACCAAGAAAGCTCTATTTTATTAGTGCTTTGATATTGTAACCTCTGTAATAAAATCATCCTTTGAATAGGCTCTTTCGAGCCCATTCCCCATCCCCCCTGGGGGGATTTGTGTCGGTGCCATTTTCATCGTTCTCTGCTTATTTCCTTTTACTAGTATTGATCTGATTTGTAGGGTAGCATATTTCATCTTGTTTTTAATTCCATATTCCATATCTTATTTTCAAAAGTAATCATAATACTTACCCCATGATTTCCCGAGTGACCCGAAAGGGGAAAGAGATTCATGGTAGGATTAATGAGAAAACCAGATTTGTATAGTTGTTTTATTTTTTCTATCATTTTTTTATCAGCAGATTTAAAATTAACCCCTCCTCGATTCCCCGATTGAGATCCACTTGGATCGAAAGAGGTTCTTGGAGGCTTTTCTTTTAAACAAGAACACATCTCTTGAAAAATTATTAAAATTTACAAGACTCCAGTGTGTATGCTCTGCACTTGGATGCGGTTTGTCTAATCAGTAAAGCTGTATCAAAGGCACTTGGGTGACTAGCATAATTAGGACTCACCCTCCCCAATTAACAAACCATCAGGTGAAAATCCAACACCTCGATCAAACCTTTACGGTGGCAAAATACCCAAAGGAAGTGGGAACCTACTGAAAAGTGACCTCAAGGTGCCGATCTCTGTCACGCCCTAATGGGTGCATTATGAACATAGCCCTAGAGACTCCATTTCAGCCCACATATTCCTTGCGGGTAGTCGTATAGGTTTTGTTTTGGACATACTCCAAGTACTCTTGGGTATATCTGGAGTCCCCCTTTTAGTCTAATTTAATCAATCCATACCTCAATTTTAACTTAAAACATACCAAGATGCAATCACAAAACATTTACTCCAAGCACATGCAAGCACATTGATCTCTTTGATTTGACTCCATTATTAAGGCACTGGTCATTTTTGCTTCATATATATATTTTTTATCAGCTTTGTGCTTTCGTGTGTTATTTTCGTATCTTGTCATCTTCAATTGTTTATAGTTAAAATATTCGAACTCCTAAGTAACTGATTCAGTTTAACATCACCACACTAAGAAATCATCCTTAGTAACTTAATAGGGTCTACCCCCCTTGGCTCCATTAGGAGTTGAGCCTAAACGGAGGATTCAAGAACAAGGTGATAGCCTTGACTCGAGACTTGCCCCCAAGGACACACCGAGTGGCTTGAAGATTTCTACCACGTGATCCAGGTGTGCGAAAAGGTGGCAACACTTTTTGGTGCCATTGCCGGGGATAAATCTTTTTATTCCCGAGTACGACTTAGCTTAACTTTTTTCTAAACAACTAAAAAGATAAAAAAAAACTTTTGATTGATCTAGTCTTTAAAAAGCATAAAAATTAAAACTCGATCCATCTGGCGACTCCACTGTCTAACATCCCTTCAAGAATTTCTACTCGAAGAAACCGTCGACAATTATTCAATCCTCTCCCTGATCCTGAAAGGTTTATTAGGGAAAGATTGAATAGGAAGACTTCTCGTAGAAACCTTGAGGATTTAGGAGACCAATCCATCTCAGATATCCATCACATAGTTGTAGAGATTCATGTTCACTAATCTCAAGAAATGATGGAATTTTACAAACCCCTTGAATTTTCTTAGATAGCAGGTGCTCCGCATAACATTCCGAAAGATGCTATCAAGAAGCTCCCCCGATTCTAGGGAAATAATGCTACCACTGCCAGGCCTCATCTCCGAAAGTTTGAAAGACACCTAGTCAGTTACTGTGATGATGTTGCCTCTAACCATGAAGATATCAAAATGAAGCTCTTTGCTTTATCCTTAGAGGATGATGTTGCGGAATGGTATGAAAACCTTGGTGATGATTCATATAAAACCCTTAATGAATTCCTAGCAGGTTTTAAGAAGATATGGGGGGAAAAGAAAGAACCAAGACATTTGCTTGCTTCCCTTCATAATATAAAGAAGATGGAGAGTGAAACCATGGATGAATATAATACTAAGTTTAGGCGTGTGGTTGCGGACCTCCCTAGAGACATCAAGATAAGTGATGCATCCATCTTGATATATTACATCGAAGCTTTCACTAGTGATTTGAGATACCAATTAAGGGATAAAGATCCCGTCGATCTAAAAACTGCTCAAGATCTGGCCGAGAAAATAGAAAGGAATATGCAATCTTCGGGCAAGTCCAACATTCCGGGTTACACTAGGGGAAACACTTCATACAACGAAGAAAAGGGAAAATCCTTTGAATCAAAATAAAAGGGAACCTCTAAAGACCCCATGGAAAATATAGCTAGCATGTTTGAAAAAGTGATGACTAGTCAGGACCAATTCATGACAAACCAATCTGTGCAAATGAATAAAATCCAGAACAGAATAACCACACTGGAAAAAAATAATGGACCTAGGAATTTTCAGCCAAAACAGAATCAAGTGTATCAAAAGAAGTTTCCTCAGCAAGAGCCTAGGATTCCAAACCAGTTAGACTCAACTAACCTGTTAGATGAATTAATTCCATGGTGTAGACCTTGTCATCAATTCCACCCAAAAAGCACTTGTTATGTTGCGAATCATGTCATGGAACATGGAATTCCCGAGGTTAGTAATCAGGAAACAAATTCAAGCGATCCTGGTCATATATACATGGTAGGCTAGGCCTACCCTTTGTCACCATCCAAACAGTACAAGCTTGAGGATGAAACCATTGCAGAATCTTATAGTGAAACTTATGATGAAAACTGTAATATACATGATGGGACTCCTATGTCTTCTCCTTATAATGATGACAGTCTGGAAGGTCTACTACCTTGTGACCTTTTCTCTGAAGAAGATGAGTATGAAAATGGGGACAAGTATAGCTTGGAGCATGATACAATTGACGAAGACTCCCTTATCCACGACAAAGATGTTGATGAGGAGTCCTGGACATTCATGGAAAATCTAGTCTATGACATGAATAAAGAGGAAAATAATGAACCAGAAACTTTTGATGGTTTTGTTGATTTTTCTGTCTATGACATATCTAAAGAAGAGAGCATGGACCATGTGGCCTTGGGAAACTTTGATATGAAAAAGGAGCATGCAGTTTATGCACATTATCAGTCTGATACATATATCAATATCAGTAATGAAGACAAAGAGAACTCAATATCGGAACCTGATATCAGCAATGGGGAATCCATCACATTTAACATAGATGATAGTGATGACTATTGGGATTTTTGTGGATATATTTTTAAGAATCCTATCTATGCTATACCCAGCGAGGGGAGTGTCTATTTAGAGATTTGTGGAAGTCCAATCTACTATAATTCCATAGAGGGAAGCATGAATCTGGAGACCTTGGAAAATCCTAGTATGGAAAAGCAGCATTCAAAACTCTTATATGATCATTCAGAGTCATATCATGCAGAGCCGCACAAGGGTATCAGTAATGAAGATATGGAGAAGCAGTTTTGTGAAAAGATGGATGTGATGCAGTTATTAGAATATCAATCTCAACTATCATCTTCACATATAGAGTTTTCTCATGACTTGGAGCTGCTTGGGGCTTATACAGTGAATTATCATCTGGTAATCCTTGATGATCAATATGATGGTATAGTCAATCTGCCTCATCATTCCAATTTGTACATCAACCCTATCCAGTCTTGGATAGAAGCATCCTGTGCAAGCACTTACCAGTTTGGGAGGAAGTTTGACTACATTATTCATGCCTATGATTTCCCATCCATCCCGCCCCTTCTGGATCATCACGCAGGTTTGTATTTTCTGAATAAAGTATCCTTACTTTGGCTGGTAACCAAAGACAAGGAAAAAAAAAATTATGTCAATAAAATGCTTAGGTGGTTACATTGGATTTCTGATTACACTTAACCCTTTTTATATCATGCTTAGAGTAGGAAAATAAGCTCTTTGAAAGAGAGCATTTACTTTCTGCATTTCTATTTTTAGCTATAATAAAACTTTGCTTCTTTTAGTTAGTTACATCTATTTTGTTTAAATAAATCGGCTTAATGGTTCATTTGGTTTTTCATAAAACTTGTGCTACTGAGGTTTTTCTTGTCAAGTTGAGATGTTTTTGCAGGGTATATAAACCAGAGATTCTAGTGTTCTCGTATCCTCTCCTTTCCTTAAAGACCAGATCGAGCACACGTCCCACAGTTGGAGCCAAAATGTTACCACCTCAGTTGTACTTAGTGGTTTTTATCAAGTGATCCCGGTGAACCGGACAGGGCTCACTTGTTCGGACTTCAAAAATACCTTTGGAAGTACTTCTAGGAAGTGCTTGTTGTACTATATCACATGTTCATACCCCATGAGGGAATTGTAATAAATGTTCTAGCATGATAGTGTCTGTAAAAGACTCGGTCTCTTAGACTTTATTTGTCAATCCGATCAGCCCATGGTGTTTTTTCCCTTGGTTATTATTGGTTGTTGAACAAATGACTGAAAATTTCTGAGTTTTTCACTCCATACCTCCAAAGTTGGGGTGGTCGGCTTGGAATTTAGGCCTATTGAGGTTATTAGAGTCTATGTGTCAATGTATAAACATGCTAGACATCATTTTTGAGTCATATGAACATGTCTAAGTCCCCCTAGGTGTTTTTCAATTTTTTAATTTTTTAGTTTTTTCAGTGTTTTTTATTAAAATTTAATTTTTCCAAAACTTAGGCTATTTTTTAATAGTTTAATTGAAAAAATTGATGTTGTAATAAAAGTGCACCAAATAATCAGTTTCAGTCATGTAGGTGCTCATTTTGAAGCTAAGAGCACCATGTAAACCCATGGACCCACTGTTTCCTAGTTTTGAGTGATTTTCCATCACTCAGGTCAGAAAGCCCCAAAAATCAATTATTGATTATTTTAATTAATAAATTGATGAATAATGGAGCAAATCCAAAATCATAAATCAATGGATTCTCAGCCGATTTGATTGAAATCAGTCAGATCTGAAGCAGATTGATTGGATTTGACAAATCCTTGACTGAAGGAGGTGATCAAATCAGATCCAGAGATGATATTGAGCATCCTTTATGAGGAATTTCACCCTCCCTCTCTCCCCAACACGTTTTTGGCTCAACTGGATGATTTTTGGTGGATTCTTCAGTCAACAGGTTGAGGTGTCAGTTAGATTAGCCCCCTGATTGACAGTTGCACTCAGTGAAACTCAGATCTGGCTCAGCTAGACATAGATCAGGCATTGATGGACTCTCCATCAGTTGATTTCACTTGATTCCATGAGTAATTGCGCCCCCCCTGGGCTAGATGGCCTGCAAATTGTATATATCCAGGCACAGCCTCCTCTTCCAAGCTAGTTAGAACTGGGATTGAGGTGTTGTTGCTCTTGTACTGTATTGTTTTTTCATTCTAGAATAAAGAAGCTTTGGAGGCAATATCTATGGTGTAATGCTCTTCATGTGTGGATGTTGATTATCAAATGCTTATGAGGTATAATCCGCTTTTGTTTATCATTGCTTTGCTGGTTAATTGTTGGCCTTGAAGGAGAGAGCTCCCTCCTGTTAGGGTAAGAGTTTATTCTAGTTTGATTTATGCTCTTACTGCTGCTTGTTCCAGATCTATTGGATTTGTATGTATTTTAAGTTTAATTGCATGCTTTCCAATCATCTCTTTTGGCAGCACCTATGTTTTAACCATATGTTTGTGCAAGGATGTTTAAGTTGCAGGTGATCTCACTGGTAGAAGAGGTTGAGCTGGTTTGAATATTCCTCATCTTCAGTATCTTATGAATGACATAGTCACTTGATGCTCCACCAAAGCAGAATCCAAAGCCCAACATTCCCAGGCTTCAAATACTCTTTCTCTCTCTTCCTCCTTTAAAAGCTATTAAACTTTCCTCAACTGGTTACTTTAAATGCTTCTTATTAATCTGATCTATCTCATCAGTAAAAACACACATAGATATGATCAGTAAGATCCCTCCTTTATTCTATATCTTAGTTATGTTTTGCTCATAAAGTTCAAATTCAAGAGATCTAGCTAAAAGTACCTTAGTTTCGCAAGTAATTTAGTGAAAATTCATAGCTTGCTGTTAAGGTAGTTTATTTTGCTGTTCAATAATTTCAATATTCTGCAATATCAGTGATTTTAATTGGCTACACAAAAATCAAGCCAAGATCCAAAGGAAAGCAAGCTTTCCTTGGTTCCCTGTTCACCGTTTTAGCTAGTTTAATTTCATTATTTTTTGAGATAAAGTAGGCTGACCCAAAGGTACTCTTAAATTTATTTTGGGAATTTTTTATTCTAGATCGCTCACTTTCATTTAGCAGGTCTGATAGAGAAGAAAGGAAGCTGCTGTCCAAAGTGGCTTTTGGAGCGCTCAAATCCCCCCAGGGGTCTCTCTTTTGTCACATAATTTGTAATTTTTTTGTATAAATTGTAATATCTTGGTTTCAACCTATATAAGGACCAAGAAATCTATATTTTATTAGTGATTTGATATTGTAACCTTTGTAATAAAATCATCCTTTGAATAGGCTCTTTCGAGCCCATTCCCCATCCCCCCTGGGGGGATTCGCGTCGGTGCCATTTTCGTCGTTCTCTGCTTATTTCCTTTTACTAGTATTGATATGATTTGCAGGGTAGTATATTTGATCTTGTTTTTAATTCCATATTCCATATCTTACTTTCAAAAGTAATCATAATACTTACCCCATGATTTCCCGAGTGACCCGAAAGGGGAAAGAGATTCGTGGTAAGATTAATCAGAAAACCAGATTTGTATAGTTGTTTTATTTTTTCTATCATTTTTTTATCAGCATATTTAAAATTAACCCCTCCTTGATTCCCCAATTGAGATCCACTTGGATCGAAAGATGTTCTTGGAGGCTTTTCTTTTAAACAAGAACACATCTCTTAAAAACTTATTAAAATTTACAAGACTCCAGTGTGTATGCTCTGCACTTGGATACAGTTCGTCCGATCAGTCAAGCTGTATCAAAAGCACTTGGGTGACTAGCATAATTAGGACTCACCCTCCCCAATTAACAAACCATCAGGTGAAAATCCAACACCTCGATCAAACCTTTACAGTGGCAAAATACCCAAAGGAAGCGGGAACCTACTGAAAAGTGACCTCGGGGCACCGATCTCTATCACACCCTAACGGGTGCGTTACAAACATAGCCCCAGAGACTCCATTTCAGCCCACATATTCCTTGTGGGTAGCCGTATAGGTTTTGTTTTGGACATACTCCAAGTACTCTCGGGTATATCTGGAGTCCCCCTTTTAGCCTAATTTAATCAATCCATACCTCAATTTTAACGTAAAACATACCAAGATGAAATCACAAAACATTTACTCCAAGCACATGCAAGCACATTGATCTCTTTGATTTGACTCCATTATTAAGGCACTGGTCATTTTTTCTTCATATATATATTGTTTATCAGCTTTGTGCTTTCATGTGTTATTTTTGTATCTTGTCATCTTCAATTGTTTATAGTTAAAATATTTGAACTCCTAAGTAACTGATTCAGTTTAACATCACCACACTAATAAATCATCCTTAGTAACTTAATAGGGTCTACCCCCCTTGGCTCCGTTAGGAGTTGAGCCTAAATGGAGGAGTCAAGAACAAGGTGATAACCTTGACTCGAGACTTGCCCCCAAGGACACACCGAGTGGCTTGAAGATTTCTACCACGTGATCCAGGTGTGTGAAAAGGTGGCAACGTGATGAACATGTCAATAGGGGGATGGACATTCATTGCTGAGATAATTTCCATCTATTCCATCATTTCCCAATGAAAGTGGTCAAAGGTCACTATTCGATGCAAGATGTACACACGTGGCTGTAACAGGATGCAACAGATTCAGATGCAACAGTGCATCGCTGCTCAAGGATAGGTGCAATCAATGGATCTTCTAGATTGATCATGATTGTCATCACTGGCTCGAGTAAAAAAATTCCTATATTTCCTGCATCTATCTTACCACAGCTGTAACAACTTATCGTAATTGGGGCGGCCTAAAGATCAGAGATATTCATGGTTGCTCGATATCAGTGGCTAGAAGTTATGATTGTAATTGTATAAATACTGGGAACTATTCTGAGATAGGGGTTGGAGATTAATTAATTTTATTTGTATAAGTTGTGATAGAGGTTGTGTGTTCATCTCACCATTTTTAATACAAGGCATTTGATTCTTCAGATCTCGATGTTTTAACGGGTGCCATCCCCAGAATCTCTATGCGAAAGCTGGGCCCGCTTTCCTATAGAGATTGCTGAGTTATTACGTATTTTATTTATTCTATTGTGTGGTGTGAATATTAGGATGAATTCATTTATTTACGGTAGCTACAAGATTCATTGACTTATTAAGCGTTCCTTTGAATGATCAGTAATTGCATTCCTTGTAAACTGTAGTGGTGTGGTGTGACAGTTGACTGTGTAGATTAAATTCCTCTTATGCAACTGTGTGATAGCTGTAATAGCCTTGTTTATCGCTAGTCCTTTCAATTTCCTTTTTCTTTAGATCTCTTTAATTCATCCCTTTACTGTTATAATTGTGAAACTTAATCCCTACACTTTGAATTCCTAGATTAAGTTGAATTAAGATAGCTGATATGGATCTTCAGATGGCTGGGTAATTTAGGATTTAAATTTCTGCAAAAGTAAATCTAGATGTTTATGTTGATGTATTTGTAACTTTGGAATATATTCACCTATATATGTTATGTCTTGTACCCCGATGTTTATTCTAGGAAGTATCTGTAATGTATTTGATTCATGTCATGCCTCGATGTTCCTATCGGGAGATTCAATAATGTAAACAAGTGATGTCAAGTCATTGTGGATAACCCTCCTATTGTTCAAGGGTTAAATTCCCCGCAGTTATGGGGCCCTAGGGTTATTATACTATCCTAGATAAGTTGGACCTAGTCAATTATTGTCAAGTCAGGAATTAGTATAAATAGAGAGTGATCCTCTCTATTTATCACACACTCACTCACACTTAGTTGTGGAGCACAATTGAGGAAGAAAAAGTTGTTGGGGATAGAAATAAAGAGGCTGCTACTGTCGGGATATCATCTTACTATTTTGGGGTTTTACTTTTGGTGTTGATTCTATCTCTGAGGAAGTTGCGGGGTTTTCTCCATTTATGGTTTCCCTAAGGAAAAACATTGTTGGGGATAGAAATAAAGAGGTTGTTACTGTCGGGATATCATCTTACTATTTTGGGGTTTTACTTTTGGTGTTGATTCTATCTCTGAGGAAGTTGCGGGGTTTTCTCCATTTATGGTTTCCCTAAGGAAAAACATTTTGTTCCTCATCTCTTATGTTTGATTGTTGTGCTTATTATTCTCTCAGTTAAAGATCCTAATATAATGCTAGCTTAAATGATAAAAATCTAACATGGTAGCAGAGCTAACCTAAGAAAAAGACACTATGCAGCCACGAAAACTAGGGCTTCCTACTTTTTGGATCTCTCTCCACAAATTTTTAGCAAAAGAAGATTTGGCTGACTCTCCTCTCTAGGGCGCATCTTTCTGTTGAAGTAGAATCTTATTCTGAGCATTTTCAGTTTTTGACCCAACACTGTTGCCGAAAATTAGGTCTTTCCATAGGAGTGTAATTTTTGAGCAAGCCCAGGCTTGGATTGATATCCTCCTCAAAATCAAAGTTTAGATATCAATATCAAAGATTATAGTTGGACACAACTCTAGGAAAATCAAACCCTAATCTGCTCCTGAACCAACACTGCAGAAATTTAGCTCCAGATCCAGATCTGACATCTTGACCTGGTAAGATCTAAATATTTTGTATTTCCATTTGAGATTCTTAGTTAAGATGTCTCATCATACCAAGATTGATGAAAATCTTTAGGGAGCTCATAACTTTCGAGCCTGGAAGTATAGGATCTCCCTAGTCCTGGAAGAAAATGAGTTGGACTCCTATATCAATGAGGAGGTTCCAGTTCTAGAGGGAGATGAGAAGAAGTTGGTAATGGCTAGGAGGATTATTGTTGATTCAATTAAGGATCACCTTATAACACAGGTGTCCTCCCTAAAGGAACCTAAAGTTATGTTTGATGCCCTGACCAAACTATTTGAAGGGAAGAACATAAACCAGAAGATGACTCTGAGAAACCAACTGAAGAATGTAAAGATCTAGAATGCAGAGACCATCCAGTCTTACTTTACAAGGGTCTCTCAAATCAAGGAACAACTAGAAGTAGTAGATGAAGAAGTCGAGAATACAAATATTGTGATGACCACCTTGAATGGTCTTCCTAGGTCATGGGACTCTTTCATTCAAGGGATCTGTGCCAGAAAGAAGCTAGTCAAGTTCAACAGACTATGGGAAGAATGCTCTCAAGAAGAAGCTCGGATAACAGCTCGAGAAGAAAAGATGGGAATTGAAGATCAAGCTCTCATAGTCCACACCAATAAAACCAAAAGGGACCATCATCACTCCAAAGGTAAGAATTTACACTCTAGAAGAGATATGTATACTATTAGATGTTACACATGTGATGAGAAAGGATGCATATCCAAATACTGTCCTAACAAAGGGAACTCAAAGAAGAAAATGGGAAACAAGATAAGACATCATGCTCATGCTGCAGAGGATGATGAACCTTCTACAAAGAGAATCAGACAAGAAAGTGACGATTCTTCAAGTGACGAAGAATATGTGTTGATATCCACTCTCACGGGAACTATCTCACATGGAAGCAATGATTGGCTTATAGATAGTGGTGCTTCCAAACATATGACGAGATTCAAAGAATCATTTGTGAAACTATCTGAACATGAGTCACCTCACAAGGTGAAACTTGGGGATGACTACCAGTATCCAATAAATGTTAGTGGTGAATACTCCTATAAGCTAGAATCTGGAAAGTCTATGAAGATGAAAAATGTATTGTTTGTACCAGGACTAAAGAAGAACCTCATGTCCATATCTGCATTGGATACAAAAGGAATGAGGGTTACTTTTGTAGATGGCCAAGTTATTATGTGGCCAAAGGGAAAGAATTTTGATGATGCAATAGTGATTGGGGAACAAGAAGGAGGTTTATACAAATTGAAGCGCCAACCAGAACAAGCTTTGGCTCATGACTCAATAGAACCAAATGAACTTTGGCATAGAATGCTTTTGTTAGGATATTTAGACACTTAGGAGTTAGTTAAGATCAACTTGTGTAATATATCCATTAGGTAAAAGTGTGTTTCTTTAGTATGCATTAGTATGC